>OZ023208.1:42147220-42472101 GCA_963995525.1 Escarpia spicata | reverse complement strand
CGCCGGACTGACACATACCTGGGAGGGGGGAGAAGAGAGAGAAGAGAGGAAAGAGGAGAGAAAGGAGGGTGGAGAGAGAAGAGTTGAGAGAAGAGAGGAGACAAAAGAAGAGAGAGAAGGGGAGAGAGAAGGATAGAGAGATAGAGGGGGAAGGGAAAGGGGAGAGGGAGAGAGGTGGAGAGGTGGAGAGGTGGAGAGGTGGAGAGTGGAGAGGTGGAGAGGTGGAGAGGGGGATACGGGGAGACGGGGAAACGGGAAGACGATAAGACGTGGAGACGGGGAGAGGGGGAGAGAGGAGAGGGGGAAATGGTAAGAGGGGGAGAGGGGGAAAGGGGAGAGAGAGAAGGAGACGGAGAGGGAGATGGGGAGACGAGGAGAAAAAGAGACAGATAGAGGCAAGGAGGCAGTGAGGAGAGTGCCAGTTGAAGAGGAGAGTAGAGATTTGTGGAGAGGGAGACAGGGGGACGGGGAAAGGAGGAGAGGGAGAGAGTGAGAGAAGGGGAAGAGGGGAGAAAAGGAGACAGTTAGTGGCAGTGTGCCAGCTGCGACGACAAACACCGCAAAACCGTAGTCGAGCAACCAACGCTGCATTACTAAGTTGCACCTGCTGTTGTAATATTAGGTTACTCAGACATGTTTAACCGCACCTAGTAATCAATCACCCTACAGATACTTGTCATGTCTTGTACAGACAAAGAGTAAGAGAAACTTGTTTTAGTACAAAACTTGGTTTAGCTAGTAACTACCACGTTACCTAAAGTCAAAAGTGAGCATACGACATGCCTGTATTTCACAACAATTACTTAAAATTCATGCTAGATATGCACATCTTCTGTAAAGACAATTTAACACAACACGACACAACACGACACAACACGACACAACACGACACAACACTACTACACTCGTCATTACATAGCTGGCTACCCTTAGTTGACGGGTAAAGCGGCATCATGAAACTTTTATATAGCATAAATTAAAGTTACGCATCCTTCTAATAATATCAATACTATAAATAACATATAAACGTGAAAAACGTAACTCACCAGGCCGTGTATATTGATATCCGTAATACCGAGCCGAGAGAACTGCGTGCACACGTCCATGGCCCAGCGCAAACCGATGAACGTCAGGCAACTACAATCATATATAAATTGACTCGTTCTTAAATTTAGCTCGAATGGTGTTGTTTTGTTTAGGTTGTCTAGCTCTTCCATGAAGATTGTGCTTAGATACTGCAGCAGGTTCCCACTAAGATCGATGATATTCAAAGAAGAAAGTCGTTTGATGCATAGATGGATGTCATCACACTAGTCATTTGCAAGTTTTATTTCTTTCCGTTGTGTGCAAGTTGAAAAAGTGTTCGGGTGAATACAACGACTAACGTTATTAGATAAATCGACCTATATTTTCGTTAAATGAATAACAAACCTTCGTAGATGTTGCCCAATCGCCGTTCCAGAAAAGTTTACGTATAGTATAATATTGTTATCGCTGCCGATAATACAACTGCCGTTTAACGTGTTACGACCGGACGTGCTCATACAACTCGCATCGATATAATGCAGTTCTGGCGGAGAGAACATACATTTATCGCGACGACATCGTGTGACGCGTGGTAACTGTTGGACAAGTTTGTCGACATCGGTGGACACTGAGCGCAGTTTAGTGCAGATATTGGTCGACGTCAAAATTCAAATAAAACTCACCCGAGCACCGAATGTCTGCTAGGTTTGTTTGGGACATTTGACGCGTATGAAATGTCTAGAACTCGAAGCTTACGTATCTTTCGTATCTCCGCAAGCCAGTATCCCTTGGCACAATTTTTTATGGGATTGTGTGAAAGATACAACTTCTCGATTCCTGATATAAGCACACTATGTCACTGAGGACGATGGCATGCAGTCGTGTATCTCATAGACTTATAGGAGGCGGACGCTTTTCCAAAAGTGACTGTCGCTGCAAAAGTCTCTGAAATACAATGCCCCGTAGGATCCGGGGTCGGTGAAGTATAATATAACAGTATTTATATTACTATTGAAGGTATGGCCTAGCAATTGTATAGTGTGTCTAAAGTTGAGTTTGCTGTTACAATTGAGATTGAAAACGCATAGGCTTGTGATGTCAGAGACGGCGCCCGGCTCGATATGTGCAATGCTACCTCGCCATATCATCAACGTAGTTACATTCAATTTCTTGATTGCAGAAAGCGTGTGGGCATTTATCTTTCTGATGTCATCGCCGTTCAAGTCTAGAGAAGTCAGCTTCGGGAGTCGGCCGTAGGCAGCTGGTAGTTTTGTGTCTTCACCTCTCACGGACAGTGTTTGCAGTTGTTTGAGGCCAGCTAAGTTCGCCACCTGATATTCGCCAGTCGTGCGGCAATGGCGAGAACTTGCAAAGATGGCAGTCCCTTAAACGACTCTTTTGGCAGACGGGCCAAAACACTGTCGGAATAGAATAATGACAATAATACACTATCCGTTGTTATATAAAAACAATGTGATAACACAAGACTCATGTGTGACTTATGAAGACTAAACACTGAAAGAAGTTTAAAGTAGCTGTAAATATGGTCACACACTGTGTTAGTGATACATTATGCGGCAGTGTGCGTTACACCGGGTTGGTCTTGTGCGCGAGAATGAACGACAGTCGTATCGACGGCCGCATATCTTTGAAAGCGATTTGCTGCATTATTCGAGCCAGACCTTGTTAAGCTCAGCTTCTATATTTATTTGCAACAACAGCACTTATATTGTCCCATACAATCGAACAATCGTTGTCAAATACCCCAAGTCATCAACAAAACTAACCCAGTCATGTTCATACCAACAAAAAGCCCGGGGACATCGACACAAATCTGTCTCACGCTGTCATTCGCGGTTGCGACTATGAATTTCGTGTACTACTCTACTCGGTACCCCCCCCCCCCCCCCCCCCCCCCCCCTATTCCCGGTGTATCCGTGTTATGTTCATGCAGCCCTTTCTCTGTTTGTACTGAATTTACGCCAACTATTGGGTAGGTTGGTATTGGGCAATCAAATTTATTAACACAGGGATTGCCACTGTGCACATATAATATATCCAATAGTCACATCTTGTGCACAGCCAGGTACATCCAGATTACAGACTGATGGACCACACATGTCATGTACGACACATTTTGTACATTTAGAATAATCATACTAGACATTTACCAAAAAAACCTTGATTGCTGTTATATTAAATTACAGCATACCGACTGTAATATGCTTACAGTATATAAAACACAAGGGAAAAAGATACCTGGTGTGCAGACTGCACACCTTTCTATAGTACTAGCTACAGTAATTCAGCTTGATATATACAAAAGTGGGGGATAAAAATCCCCCTATCTTACAACATTCATGTAACATCCATATTTAGTTATCTTGCATTATGTATGCTAATATGGAAGTAACTAACACACGCTATACGTACAACAGATACAACGGGTGGGTGGGTGGTATTCAAAATTTCGTAGTCAAATCTGAAGTTGTCACGATGGCGAAGCGAAATGAAGTGACGAGAAACCCTGCATCGTCTCCTGCCCACAATTTTTTTCCCGCGCCCGCTGCTGGCCAATAGGATGCCGCGTAACTGACACGGGCTGAATGGGTATTTTGGGCCAGCTTATTAAGCGTTGAGGCGATTCAAAGGGGGTGTGCAGACTAGGAAGGGGAACAGGTTGTATAACCACCTAGCTTAACCGCTAGGCGCTCGCTCTGTTGTTACACAAAAATTATTTTCATCCTGAAGGCCAAAAATTCATCGCGCTGTCTAGCTCCTATATCGCCTTGCCTGGTTCGACTGTGACATCGGAAGACGGAGTAAGAGGGGTTGCTGTTGATTTTGTTCGCCCCCGCGTCGGCCTGACTTTTGGTTATTGTAACCTGAACGGGGGCACATTTTAAAATGTTTAGGCACAGTCGCGAGAGCCCATTCAAAACGGTCTACGGGCACGCCAAATTCCGAAGGTCTAGGGGGGCCTTTGCGTGCGTGAGCACTAGAAATGCCGGCAAAACATCCGTGGGCAATAAACGAAAGCAACTATGATTCTCATTGTCGAACTTATCTTTTGTGTCAAAAACTGCAGAGAAAGTCGTTGCTGCTCGTTTCTCCAAACACCTATCTGACAACGAACTCAATGAGCAAATGCAATCTGCTTATCGTCCACACCACTGCACTGAGACTGCATTGCTGAGAGTATGCAACAATCTGCTTTGTATATTGGATGAGCGCAAGGCTGCCATACTTGTGCTACTAGATTTCTTAGCAACATTCGACACAATGGGCCACGGGATCATGTTATCACGCCTCAGAGATCGTTTTGGAGTAACTGGAACATATCTTGTATGGTTTGATTCGTATTTGGCCAACCGAAGTCAGAGTATTCAAGTGCACACCAAGAACAAACTTTCTATGCCGCACATAGAACTTGCCAATAACATCGTGCCTACTTCCACTGTGGGAACATTTGTGTTTTCTTCGATGATGCCCTAAACATGAACAGCCATCTACAATACATGTGTCTTGTAGCATATTTCCATCTACACAGTATTGGAAGAATTCGAAATCTTCTAGATAAGAAAATGACAGAGATGATGATGCATACCTACGTGACGTCTCGTCTTGACAATGGAAATGGCCTGCTTTACGGGATTTCTGACCATCTCCACACCAGACACCAGAGAGTGCAAAATGCTGCAGCCCGTCTCATAACCAGAACTAAGAAGCACGACCACACCACTCCTGCTCTAATTGCGCTTCATTGGTTGCCGATTAAACAGCGCATTGAGTACAAACTACTCCTACGTACGTTCCGCAGTTTACAAGGCATGACTGCGTCATACCCGATCCACTGAAGCCACAAGTGCTGCTAGCTTAGAACAGGACCTCGTCAGAGCGTCACTAGCACCAACGACACGTGCAGCATATAGGCGCAGTGTCAACATGTTACGTAAATATTTATCATCTGTCTGTCCTGGCAAACAGTTTTTCCCTGTGTCACGAACGAATCTTGCAGGATTTATTACACACCTGTTTGCAGCCAATTATGCTTCGTCAACAATTTTGTCCACTGTGTCCGCTATTTCTTATAGTCATAAAATAGTTGGGCTAGCAGATCCTGCAGATAATTTTTACATTAAGAAACTTCTAGTAGGTGTTCAGAAGACATCTAGCACAATGGATTCCAGAAGGCCAATTGAGTTACATATCCTAGGTCATCTTGTCAGCGCTTCAAAAGTTGTAATCACTGACAAGTTTACTCAATTATGTATAACAGCAATGTTCCTCTTAGCTTTCCGTGGTTTTTTAAGGATCGGTGAAATGACTGTGCGGTCTGGAGGGTTGACCGAACATGTCATACAACGGGGTGACGTAATAATAGTGCCTGGTCGTCATAGTGATAGTAAAGCATCCCTGCAACTTACAATCCGACATGCTAAACACCAGAAAGTTGGCAGGCCTATTGTCCTAGAAATAAATTCACAGTCTAAGAACTGTCCTGTGGCACATATTTGTCGCTATCTAAACACTCGTGGCTCATCAGCAGGACCACTCTTTGTCTTCCCTGACAGAACCCCCATTTCCAGAGCATATTTTGCTTCTCAATTAACTGCTTGTCTTTCCCACGCTGGTTATGACCCTAGTCTTTATAAGTGTCACTCATTTAGGATAGGTGCAGCAACTACTGCAGCAACACGAGGATTCACAGATGTCCAGATACAATCTATGGGCAGATGGAAATCTGCCGCCTTTCGTCGATATATCCGAATCCCTATGATGCAGTTATGAACTATCTTATATCAGCAGTCATTTATTCCCTTTTTCCCTGGTGCTGCTGCTGATGCCTCTTTTGTTCGAATATATTTGGTCTATACCAGTTGTTATGCGTACCAGTCTGTCCAGCTCAGCCGGGGCTGAGGGGCAGACAGGTGCATACGTAACAAATTGCTGTATGTTTATGGTGTACACTGTGTCATTCTTATGTTTTGTTGAAGGTTGGATCTATACCACTTGTAACGTGTGCCAGTCTGTTGAGCTTAGCCGGGTCTAAGCGATAGGCTGGTCCTTACTTAGCAGAAGATTTGCGTTGTAACGATTTATGAATATTGGGCTTATATGCTATACTAAACGTGGGACATGTCAGTCCGCCATGCTCAGCCGGGGCTGAGAGGCAGGCTAATACAAAAAAAACTATGTCTATGCTGTACACTGTGTCATTCTTATGTTTTGTTGAAGCTTTGATCTATACCAATTGTCAGGTGTGTCAGCCTGCCACTCAGCCGGGGCTGAGTGGCAGGCTGATACAATACTGTGATCAACTGTACTTTTTTATTATTCAATGATAATTGCGGATTGTGCTTCGCATAGACAAGTTAGTAAATGCCTAATGCATTTAGGTTGGTAATTGTAGTTGTTAATCTAATTGCGAGTTGTTGCCTTCTATTAATGCAACTGACGGTCACTGTGGCCTTGGGTGGGGGGGTCACTCCTCATTATGAGCAGTGCCTGTGGCATGTAGCCCCTCACCTTTGATGTCGTAGATTAGCAGTTTGATGCACTGTGTATATTGTACTGATTGTTTATTTGTGTACAGCAACACTTTCTTGTACACAATTCCTTATATACGGGTACAGTGTATTTTATGGGTATGCATTGATGTGCATACTGATTGGCAATAAAATATGCCCCTTACCAACCTTTTATATATGAATCCATCTTCCTTTATTCCAACATCAAACAAGCTGCGGCCACATTAAATCTACATATATCAATACATAACAAAAACATAAATAACAACTTCTTGGCACAGCCAAAAGTATGTTTATGTTCGTTATGGATTGTGTCAGTCTAACCTTCCACCCCTATTGGTTTGTGGACTAGCCCACCGCTTGGTATCATGGGAGAAGATCTTCAATCTTTCCCAGTCCGATTTCGAATCGATCAGAGTAAGTCGTTTATATTTCTGTCTTGACCACCTCCTCCTCTCCTCCACCACTGCTTGTGGCACTTCATTTACATAGATGGTTAAGTACAAGGAACCGACGTGTGTTTATTACGATGTGTTGTACACTTATAATAATGTTCATTATATCGAGTTTGGAGGGGCGGCATGTAGCCCCTCACCTTTGATGTCGTAGATTAGCAGTTTGATGCACTGTGTATATATTGTACTGATTGTTTATTTGTGTACAGCAACACTTTCTTGTACACAATTCCTTATATACGGGTACAGTGTATTTTATGGGTATGCATTGATGTGCATACTGATTGGCAATAAAATATGCCCCTTACCAACCTTTTATATATGAATCCATCTTCCTTTATTCCAACATCAAACAAGCTGCGGCCACATTAAATCTACATATATCAATACATAACAAAAACATAAATTATTATGATTATTATTATTGTGACATAGAATGAACCGCGCGGTTACGCTTCAGCGACACTCGCTGAGCGTTGTTAATGGTGAGTGGGTCTCGACCGCCGGTTGGTGGTCAGTTGTTTGCCCATGGTTGGACGGGGTTCATTAAAGAGTAAACATTAGTTCTCCTACGCTAGGGGCCGGCAACCTTTTTGAATAGAGGGCCAAATAAACGACGTCGGCTGGGTCAGCGGGCCACATATTTCTTTCTTAATATTGGTTATCAGTCTTATCACTAGCCCAATCTTCTTAGAAACTGGCACATTATGTTATGATGCGTATATAGTATAACAGAAATTTGATATTTGGAAAATAGTGCTAACATTTTAAGAAAAATGTGACAAAACAATCTTTTCGAGCTCACCTCTTTGAATGTGCATTTCGCGCATCCAAACACTGTTTACTAGTGCCCATTTATGGTCCACTTAGCAATGCCACCACGAATTTAGCTGTATATAATACAATAACGCCAAACGGCTGGGGACTCGTTTTGGGCGGAGGGGGGGGGGGCGTTTTACACGTTGTTACCCTATAGGGCCTACTGCACCTCAAGGTAGCAGCGCGAAGTTCGTGACGCCAGATCCTCATCTACCGCCGTAAGATAATGAAAAGCGGTAGCTCTACCTTTTGTTGTGCGACGTTACTTGGCACCTATGTATACGGTGTTATGCGAGGGGTTAGACAATCGGTTGCGCCCAGGTGCAAGTAAGCCAGGCCTTCGCGACGCTGCGTCAGTTGACAACTAAAAATCTCAATAATTTTGATCAGGATAGATTGACATGTATGCAACGTGTTGTATGGAAGCTTGAATTTGTTCGCTTTTGTTTTCCTGCGAAGGTCTGCGTCATTTGCCAGCACTGTAAATTGGGCAGCATCATTATTATTATAATAATTGTTTTAGCGTTAACATTGTAGTCTATGAAATCGGCAGACAATGAAATTGTCGTGCAACGAAATCAACGTTACCAGATTACCAGACACGACATTTGTCGTGATGTCTTTGTTTAAAAAACTAACTTTTTGAGTAAATTAATACCCGGATTACCATGCATAACATTTCAAGGACAAATTCGTTTTCTTGCAGAAGTGCTGTGTGAGCGCGACAAACGGTGCCGCCACCTAACGGCTTCTGTGTAATCGAGGCTAACTTCCGCGGGTAAACTGAAAATGACGTATGTTTTTATTATATAGAACAAAAAGTTATAGAACAAAACGGGAATGTCGCGTAACAGCACCAGTAATAGCAGTGAATCAGAAAGAACAACGTCAATGTCTGACAGCGATGGAAGTGATTTTGATGGCATTTTGGATTCGGAATTGGATGTTAATCAGTGGCTGAGCGATAATTTCGATGCCGGTGACGTTTGCGACAGCGCGAAGCAGGTACATGTTCGTTTATGTACTATGTACGTGACAGTGGTCCGCGAGAGCTGTGCCGCCGTTAATGGCACCTCCCGCATGATATGATGTACTGTTCCTGCGATATCAATAGTCTGGGGAACATCTTAATGTCACTGCGCGATCTCACCTTGACTTGAGGCTTGACGCCTGTCACTCTGAGGCCCGAGCGCTGCCTGTAGGTCTAGCAGGTTGGTGGTGTGCCTGCCGACTCGGCCTCTGTACCGGCATGATCTGACAACGGCAAACTGCAGGGCCAGTTCAGTTCTGAAGGGCTGTCTTCGGGCGTATGCGTAACACGTGGCCGAACACATTGACTTCCGCATTCTTCGTACTCGCTGTGACAGCGGTTCTGTGTCACAGCGCGCGTACAGATCTTCGTTTGAAATCATCCCGTTTGGCCACCACATGCCCAGTATTCAGCGCAGGTGGCGTCTGTGCCAGGCATCCAGTTTGTTTAAGTATCGTGGCTGGTACCGCCCAGCTGCCACAGTTATATAGCATTACATATACGACCATAGAATCGTACACCATAATTCGGTTGCTTAACGGGATTCTGGGCCCACGCATCCGAAATGGGTGGAACCTGTAAGCCTCTAAACATGGCCATTAAGTAAATTTAATTAGCTGCGCCTTTTACACAATTTAGTAAATTATTAAGTAGTGACTATAGCCAAATGCTTCTGAAATTGGCATTCATATATTAAAAATATTGCCGAAGTTATGAATGTTTGTACGTCGTGCATGTCATTATTCTAAATTAATTGACCATATTTTATTATATATAAATTATCAAATATTAAAGTTTCAAACATACAAACAATACAGCTTACATAATTAAAAAGACTGCTTTTTGTACATTTTTTGCCCGCAAATTTCATTAGAATATCTCAATTATTTAGGGAGATATCATTATTAAATGAGATAATCATTCAACGTGGGTCACAAACTTTCTATTGTTTTTAATGTTAATTATGTACCGAAAATAGTCATACTTAAAATTGCGTAACTGTTTTGTTATTAAAGTAGAAATATGATGTTTGCATCATTTTAAAGGTATTCTTTTGGGTTTTGTAACAAAAATATACTCCGTTTGATTGGTTGCAAATAATTTGTGTGTAACATCCCAAGTTCGTATTACCATATTCATGGCTAGTGCATTGTATATTATGTTGTTTTTACGCATGCTTGTTGGCTGGAGTGATATTCACGCTGATGAGACGATATTCTCCCTAGAGGGTCCGGTCAAATTCCTGTATGTGGTCACTTTAGTTGTGTTTCGCGTGTCGATACAATGACAAACAACTCAATCAGATGGTTAAAGATACTTGCATTGTAAAGTACAGTTATAAAAGTCCAAATGGGATAGTGTGCATATATGAACTGCCCGGATGTTGTCCACAAGCCAGCATATAATTAGCATATCCATGATGGTTGACCAATCTCACATCTCCACTCTTTAGAAAACTTTTAAATGTCCTTGTAATATTAAACTTAGAATACCTGTTAAAAAAAAGTATCAATTAACGCAAGTCCAATATGTTGTTATACTAGACCTAAACTAAGCAGCTTGTCGCTGACAATGTCCAGCAGTGTTGACGGCGGGAAGGTTTGATTGTACCTTGCGTCCGAACGTGAGCTCTGTTGGCGATGACAGTTTGGGATCTATTGGCGTGCTTCTTATGCAGAGCTTGGCCATGTGTGCATCTTCGTCGACTTCCAGTGCTGTTTATAGCGTCCGTTTGACCACGCCTACAAATCGCTCCGCTTTCCGTTTGCCTGCCGAAAATAAGGATTGCTGGTGACATGTTTGAAATTGTACTTCCTGTAGAAGTTTGCGAAATCACCGGATGTGTATTGAGGTGCGTTGTCGGATATAACCGTCTGAGGGACCCCGAATTCGGCGAATATGGATCGCACGCAGGCGTGTTTTCAGGGGAGGCTAAATCGGCAAATTTGTTAAAGAAAAATCCGTAATGTTACATTACATTATGTAGAATCAGCAAAACTTTTTTTTAATATTCCGTACTGTTACATGGCATTATGCAGAACGTTTATATATAACACTGCTTTACGACACTTAAGCCATGCGTGTACTAGTTCCAAATATCGCATATCGACCCTCTTAAGTTTAGAGATTGACTTCCGTTGAGCGTCCATTGAGAAAACAGGCCTCACTGGAGAATGTTTATTTGCATTAATTGCTTACTCCTGTAAGAAAACCTATCCAGCTTCGATCATCTAGTTCTGACCTACTTTTTGTTCCTAGAGTCAGCACTAACATTGGAACTAGGGCTTTTTCTGTTGCTGCACCAACTCTTTGGAATATGCTCCCTCTTAGTGTTAGATCAGTTGAAAATATTACAAAATTCCGTCGTCATTTAAAAACGTATCTTTACAACCTTGCTTATCCACCGTAACTCCCTAGGGCCTTGACCCATCTGTTGACAACTGGAAAACTGCTTATGGGTTTTGAGATTGACCAATCCTTTTGTTTTGATGCGCGTCTGAGCTTGGTTTCCAAGGATTTAGGCGCAAGAGAAGTTATCTTATTATTAACTCCATGCGGCGTGAATGCGCTGCTGACGCCGAATGTACACACCAATTTCAGACAAATGTGTATATTCAGGAGAAAAAAAGCGTTATCTGTAACGCGGCTGCATCTTTGGAAACATCACAGTCTATTTCCGCTTCCCATCGAGTCAGCCAACAGTGTAATTCGGCTTGCAAATTCTGTGGACTAGGTAGGTTGTCTTTATACTCGGCAGCAAATACTTGCACATTTTAAATTACTTGCGTCCTTGGAGCAACGTTGATTATGGCGGAAACGAGATGTAAGCGTTCGTTATCTACAGCTGAGGAGCACCAAACCGGTCTTTGAGACCCATCAACAGCTGGTCAGATTTATTCGATAGTAGATATCTACATCATCAGCAGGGGCATTAGCCCTATGCTGCTGTCGTCCACAAATGTGAGGTTGTGCTAGTTCCGTTCCAACAGCCTGTGGCATTGTAGTAATTTTCAAAAGAGGTTATGATGGAAATTAGCAATACCATTCCTGACTTCTTCAAGGGCAGTGATGACGTGCTTGACTTGATTGGCAGCTTTGATGACATCCATCGTCTTGGACTGAAGGCTGACACTGATGGGTTGAACGTACACGACAATGCCACCGACTGTGTTGAGTTCGGCAATGAAGAGAAACTGCGTTATTGCCAACAACAGCACGGCTATCGTTTACACTGGACTGATTCCATTCTTCTGCATGTGTTGATATATGTCTTCCAGTGAGTGGACTATCGCTTCGTGTAGCTCCATGAATACATTAAAAGCATCGTGGCAAGCCACCCATCGGGTTCTACATAGTTCTTTCAGCTTATTCCTAGCTGTATCATCTGTATTGATCTCGTCGATCCACTTCTCCAAATTGTATTGTCGTTTGGGGGAATACTTGTAATATCGGACAAGTCTGCCTGCAGTATCCGTCATGTTTCGTGCCTCCTGGACATACATGGCTTTAACCATAGCAAGATTCAGGCGATGATTTGCGAAGTGTCTGTACACTGCTTTAGGACTATGTTCCTTAATTATCGCTGCTGTTCCTCTCTGGTCATGATGCCAGCACCGTCTTACGTTTGCCCTCGACATTGTGACAATGGGAGTTTCCAGTCATTGTTTACTTTGTCAACAGTTATGTCAGCCATTGCCTCACTTGTTGTTGCATGGTACTGTATGAATTCCTCACGAATGTCATAATTTTTGTCACAGAAACGCAATACCAGCGTCAGCTGTTCATGATTGGCTTGATCTGTTGCTTCATCTGCCGATACTGAAGTTGCTTCATCTGCCGATACTGAAGTTGCTTCATCTGCCGATACTAATTAAAATCCAGCATATCTCACCTCTGCTAAAATCTGGTCACGTCCATAGTCACCACACAGAGAAATTAGCTCATTTTGAGTAGTCTTTGATCTGTAAGTGGCTTGTGATGACACAGTGGCAAAGTGATCCCGAAGCACGTTGTTCCCAGCATCACCACAGAATTGGAGGAGTGCTTGAAAATTGCCTGAGTTGTGGCCACGTTTATTCAAATGTCTGCTATCATCTCGGTGGCTGCGAAGTGGAATATTCTGCCTTCCACAAAATAGCACCGTTTTGACAATTGACTGAAGCGTTTGTCTGTTTGCTAGTACCCGTTGCTGGAGAGCCTGGTTGACTTGCTGGTGGACTGGCACCTGAACGCCAGCCATAACCTTCTTGAAATTCATTGCGGTCACAGACGCCTGCTTGTGGTATTGGCCACCTCTGCCTCACTTCCCATCAAAGTGATGTCCTAAACACGTGGAGGCGTTGTGATAGTGTTCGGTGTATGGTCGTGTAACCAGCAAACCCTGATATTTTGTTTGACCAAACAGTATGCAATATGTGCACATGCCACCTTGAACAACGGTTGAATATATCTCTTCAGCCATGACTGTAGGAATGTACGACTCTGTCTTTGTTTCTGCACTGTTGGGAAAACTGTGTTCTTGTCAGGCACGACATGATTGGTTAGGAGCTCATATTTTTCTTGGTCTGTGATGGCTGTTCTCTCAAGGAAATCTCCAATATCGAGCGGCTTACTGCGATCGTTCTGAAACGTAACATATATGTATGTATGCGTGCATCTATATGTATGTATGTACACACGCACGTATGTGTGTTTAAAATGTTTACACATACACACACACACACACACACACACACACACACACACACACACACACACACACACACACACACACACACACACACACACACACACACCATATTTAAGTACTGTAATGTAATATATTGCCTGTATCTACACTACACGCAATACATACACGAACGCTCACGCGCGTATACACACACACGCACATGTACACACACACAACACACAATTATTGTATTTGATTAAAATGACCCGTGACAACATACACACCTGAAGTACTGGCCGAGATCTAATACTGGATGTTGTAACAATCCGTGCGACACCAGAATGAACATGGCTGTCTTCTGAAGTTGGACTGTCTTCACAGGATATTGGGCGATCTGGAAAAAACAATGTGTTTCTCAACAGTCTATAAATATATATAAATTATTCCAATATTTGCCACAGACGGGGGTCTAAGACCCCCCATCCAGGGCATAGGAGGGGGTCTTGAGACCACCAAGACCCCCCTGGATCATCTGCTGGCGTTTGTCGAGCTGAATTTGCGAACCACAGGGAAGTTGCTGTAGTAGTCAACAACCAGAAGATAGTTGTCCCAATGCCTGTAGAACAAGTCAGTCCCAACAATCTTCCACGGGTGCTCAGCCTTGATGTGCATGAGTGGCTCTCTTTGCTGGCTGGCCTGGTTGTGCTGGCATGTACTGCACTTCCGGACAAAGTTGTCACTGTCCTTGTTTAGGCATACTATAACACAGTAGTTCGTGCTCGGAGCCGACACTTCTCGATGCCCTGATGTCCTGTGTGAATCAAGTCGAGAACTTCCGTCTGCAGCGCCTTGGGCATCACCTTCTTCTTCCAGTAATCCACTACCGTCATTACTGACGACTTCGTGGATGGTGTGGTGTTTGTTGCGTGCGCCAGGTGTGCAGGGCTGGTTGTATCTGTTTATAAAATCATGTGCAAGTGCAATTTAAAAACAAACAAGGGTCACTCTTAGTTAGTCTTTGTTTGCGGCAGTGTCGGCAAGGCACTGCTTGAAAGCATCTCGGGAGGGAGATTGAACTGATTGGGCGGTTAGGTTATTCCAGGCTACTATCGTGGCTATAAAACAGGATGTTGGAAAGCCTGTGTTCTGGAACGTTGAACCATTAATTGGAATGGGTGCTCTCTGCGCCCATCAGCTAAGAGTTCTGTGGCGCAGTGCGTACGGGCTGGCTTTGTGTATAGGCTGGCATGGATGTCGACGAGGGCGTTTTGAATTGTATACATCATGTTAAGCCTAGCAATACATATGCGCTGTTCCATGAACTGCCATTACAATTGGTGGCGCATGGAGGTTGGGCTGCTGCGACGCACCAGTCACTATAAACGTATCTGGCAGCACGCCTCTGTACCATCTCCAGTTTGTCGATGTTTCGTTTGGTGCAGGGTCTCAAACAGCAGAAGCGTATACTCTGTTGTTGGTCTGACGTATGTTTGATAGCAGTATGATTTAACTGGTCTGGGGCAGTTGCTGTTGTTTCGGTTAAGGAAGGCAACGGTGCTATTGGCTTTCTTAGTGATGGCGTCCACATGGTGGTTCCAGGACAGTTTGCTATTGGTGTAAGACCACATTTAAATTTTATATAGGCGGCCATTATAACGTTTCCTTCATTTCCTGCTAAATTTGACGAACAATTTTCTTGAAAATTTCACAGCATATTTAACCTCCATTGACACAAGTGCTGTGGAAAACTCGTAAAATTCTCATACCTCAGTTTTCAGAAAAATCCACCCAAACCTGACACCCCTCAATTTCGCCCCAATCTGGTGACGGATTTTGAAATATTGGTGCGTTCTGCAAAATAGCCACTGTGCGAATACGCGAGCGACTAGCGTATGTTTATTGCTACCTCGTGAAAGATCTAATGTAGTAGTACATTCAGTATTCACTGGACTGACATGTGCCATGCCAAAGTGCTCGAACAAAATTCACACATGACACCAGAACGGTATTTTCAAGGGCACTCTTTCGGTCGGTAATGGCGGACGAATCCTTAATGTGGTCTTACCCCTATTGATATCGACGCCTAGGTACTTTGTTGTGTTGTGTAGGTGTTCTTCTGTAGACGCTGCCAATTGCCTAGCTTTCTGCTGTTTTGATTTGGGGATGTGGCCCACTACACGCATACCCTTAAGAATCACTCAATTGTGAACGCAGAGTTCGTCTCGGTAATTCTAGTAGTCCTGCACATCACTGGGGCATCTGTACGGGAATCTGGCCATCCAACCAAAATGACGTTCTTCAGCATGACTAGGACTGGGCCATAATGACAGTTTACATTGCACAATACCGTCACACCGCTATCAGTGTACGTCGCTGATGATAGCAACAACTCCCATGGCGTCCGGCATAGGTATAATGTCAGCAAGTCGGGCGCATCACATGTCGTCCCGAGGGTGCATTGCCCCAGGCGTGTGTCCTTTGCCTTGGGTTGGCTGTCCCTGTCAGAGGTCACGTACAGTAATAAGTGGACCACAGTGCTTCAAAGTCCAGTGCTGTAACACACACAGTACGTACCAGTCCAGCATCCGTTTTGCGTGTCGTTCGCAAAGTTGTTTTCATCCATCGATTATGTCGATTTCTTCACTCGATCACGTCACAGTCATGTTGTGTTTCGCGTGTCGATACAATGACAAACAACTTAATCAGATGGTTAAAGATACTTGTATTGTAGAGTACAGTTATAAACGTCCAAATGGGATAGAGTGCATATATGAACTGCCCGGATGTTGTCCACAAGCCAGCCAGTTGACCAATCTCGCAACAACTTTCAGGCAGGGTAACCAAAATAAAAGTAAACCGACAAGTATAATTTGTTTAGTGTCAGGGCCAGGCCAGTGTTTAGGCGTTTACGTTGTGATTAACTAAATTTAAAGTAAATGCCAGGTACAGATGATGGCGTCGTTTTGGTACTTGACTTATCCGTCACGTGATCTGTGGTCTATAGCAAAAGGCCCGTCAAGCCATCAAAAATGGATGCCAAATACGTGGAGCGTTCGGACATTCCATTGTATTTTGTTTCACATTCTAGCTCCAAACGTTTTTATAACAAAAAAGGCAAATTTCTTGAAGCGAGAACTAGTGCGGCATGACAGATCTGCTAGGTAACTCAACCTTCCCTGCTTGTAAATAATCTCTGTGTTAGTTTCACATCTTAAGTATGATAACTAATTTATTAGTTAAAAAAACCTCGATTCCATTCACCTTTAAACAGGGCGTATTATAAAATATTTGCCATAAGGAACTACATTTTAACGTTGCTTCCCGAGATCGCCCATTTTTTATTACAAATTAATCAATATGCCCACAAACATATCACTTTCCTTAACTCCATATAAATGTTATTCACATAATATGCAAGATTAAGAAGAAACATTATATCCGCGTGCCATTCATTTATTATTCCGCCCCACGAATGTACTGATCTGTTCTGTTCTCTTTCGATAGCGGCCCACAATCATTTGATTGAGTGGTTTTGCAGTAACGCTAATGGGAGTTTAGAGCATGAGATCCCGGCTCCCTTTTATCATACCAACATTGCTTCAGTTATAACATCTTTATTCTGATATGTGGACAGTCTTCTCTTCCAGGGTGATGGAGATGTACCGACATCGCACCGTGTGCGGGCCTGGAAGAAGGTAGAGCAAAACGAAGGTCCGTCTCAGCTTAACTTCACCGTCGACAATCCCGGACCCAGTCATCTCCCGCCTCGCAACTCTGCCCCGATCACCTACTTCCACCTACTCTTTACCCCCGATACCATGTCCACCGTGGTGAAAAACACCATAGAATACGGCGGAAAGATCCTAGCGAAAGTTGACGAGTGGAAGCGGGACCATCCCCATTCGAGACTCCGACGATTGAAATTGGTCGACATCACGGTAACGCGACTGAAGCAATTCATCGGACTGTCCATCAACATGGGCCTGTTTCGTAAGGCAAACGCCAAGAAGTATTGGTCCAAGGAGTTTCCTTCGCAGTACGTTCCTTTCTTCGCCAGTGTCATGTCCTACCCTCAGTTTGCTCTGTTCAGCAGCGTCCTGCAGGTGGGCAAAGTGGACGTTCCGACGAATGGTCAGCCAGACTTTGACAAGTGGAGCAAAGTTCGACCCGTCCTTGACGCACTGAATGCTTCGTTCAGGTACCACTTTGTTCCGCCACGGGAAGTCTCCATTCATCAACGTACGATCGGCATGAGGAAGCCGACGACGTGTCCTGGAAAGAAACACTACTCCCGCTGCGGCGTGAGGAAGCTGTGCGATGCAGCGAGTGGGTACGTGATCCACGTCAAACTGTACGCGGGGAAAGACTTGCCACGCAACCAGGGTCAGGCACACGATGTCGTTATGGATCTGATGCGACACTCGCACCTGTTGAACAAGGGATACCACTTGTTCGCAGATAACGCATGCACGAGTCCGCAGCTTGCAGCGACGTTGCACGACGAGGGCACACTGCTCACGGGTGCTGTCCGCAGCAACTTGAAAAGCCTCCCGCATAACCTGCCCACCAGACTGAACGTAGGAGAGGCGCACAGCTTCCGTCAGGGCACCATGCTGGTGGTGGCATATCAGGAGACGGGCCTGACGAAGAAGCCTCGGTTGGTGCTGAGCACTTGCCACGGAGCAGGGATGGAGAACAACAAGCCGAAGTCGGTGGCCGCCTACGACAAGTACATGGGAGAGGCAGATGTTGTCGGACGCATGATACACCACGTCCCCGTAGAGCGACCGTCCAAGAAGTGTTGGCAGAAGGTGTTCTTCACCTTAATCGAGATGGTCCTGCTGAATGCGTACGTGCTGTACGGTAGCAACACCGACGGGAAGAAGATGGTATCCCACCCTGATTTCATCGCCTCGATTGTTGAGGATCTATGTGAACATGACGAGACGACTCCCCAACGTCGGCAGGTCTTTGCATTTCCACCGGACCACGAACTGGTGCATCTCCCCCCCGGCAAGCGCGAGCGAGACTGCGCCGTGTGTTCGGACCGCGCGCTGGGCAGGAAGGGAAGGAAGCGATCGTCGTACTATTGTTCGGGTTGTGACCTCGGTGTGCATAGCGGCTGCTTTGATAAACTGGACCACAAGAAGATGCGGATACTGTGATGATATCCTGTCTCGAACCATGACATTACATCGTGCACCTGTTTCCGTCATTAGTCAACATTTCACGTTATTTTTCGCTGGGCACATTTATGGCTACTATACGTTGTAACCAAGGTAGCAAAGAAGTGAAACTAACTGTTTTTGTCACTAGTTTTTACGTAATTTTACATATATTTTTTCAATTGTCATAATAGTTCCTCTTAAACTGAGGCATGTTACTCATTTTTACTACATTCTTAATACTTGAATAAATATGTTGAAGGTATACTGCTTGAAACATGTTGCAATAAACCCGACATATCCAATTAGAAGTTATTAAACTTGCATTATAAATTTGTCAACCATATCATCCGCTTAGTCACTAGGTGGCGTATCGCAGTGGACATTTTTTCATTTTATAACATTTATTTTGTAACTTAATTTCTATCGAAAACGTACATAATATATAAACTGTAATCATTGTTATACTAAATACTACACTAAACTTATTGGACATTTTGAATTGCCAGTTGCCGTCAGATGGCATCACTGTTTTGGTTTCAAATGGGCTTTTTACCACTCTTCTTGGCGAGTTCACGCAAGCGAGTGCGAGTAGGTAGGATAAGCGACTAGGATTTTTCGGATATAGTTGTATTACATTCTTCCTATGATATATCGTAGGCATATTGTAGTGTGGAGCAAAGCACACCGACACCTATTTTGGCAGATGTGACTTATTTGCATTCCTGGCTTCTACCAGTCAAACGAAGGAACACAATGACAAACCATATTTGTAACTTTCCTATTTTGCAGAAACAGCACGACAAAAAAGGTTACACCAATTAGACGAGTCTGTGAAGGTGTTAAACACTTCTGCCTTAGCAGAAAATATGACCAAATCGTCTTTGTTGCTAAAGGGGTTGATTATTCTGTTCCAAAATAAACTCTTCTTTCTACTAGTCACTCCCTATATAATTAATATGGGGTAGTGTCAGCATGGAATCCCATGGATAGATGCTAAGATAGTAAGTTTGCTTGAAGTAGGACACTCCTGTACTCTTCTGGGACTATACCTTCCCTCCTAATGTAAGAAGCACCAGCTTAAAAAAGTTCGATATTATTGTGTTTTAGTTTATACAGGGTCGAAATAAATATATTTTTCATATTGTAAGAACTTAGAGGCTGTCAACTACATTTAACAAGGTCAATCGGGTAACCAGAAACAAATGTCTTGTAGATCTTAGCAAAAGCTGGCGACTTTGACAGCTGCAGTGGACAATTAATTGTACTATATTTCCATAACTACATCACAGACATATTATTTTCAAAAAAGGGCCCGTCAATTTTTATATGATTAACCCAAGAGCGTAGCTGTTACAGAGAAAATTGCATAACCTTGTTACTTCGGCTCCTATGAGAGCGACTTTATAGTCAATAGGCGTTATACATTTAACATAGCACCCAATTTAAATGTCACATTGTTATATCATCATATTGTACATTATTTCTGAACATATACAACTGAATAAATAAACAATTCTGTATGTTTTCGTGGGAAGTTCACTTGTCTTTGACATGATCCATCATAAGTATCCCAATGTAAAAATGTGTCATTGATCCTCATACAACTCATTCCTTAATTACTGTACAAAGTGGTATAACTGGCAAATAAACTTCTAACATTATTTGGAACCACATGTAATACCAGAAACATAATTTTTTGCCTTTTTATTGCCAACATTGTGGCAGGTGCAGTAGCTTTGGTTGGCACTGGTACAGCATTCACAATATCCTATCTTGTATTAGCCACGAAATTTGCCTGTAGAGTGATCAAAGGAACACATCTTTACAGGACAAAGACACAGTTTAAATACTGGCTTATACTTCGCCTTCTGCATATTCAAAAGCTGACACAGAACATTGCTAAAGAGTACTTTATTTGTTGTCTTACAAATGAAATCAAGCCCACCATTACTACATACAGGTTATGAACAGTTCTCTCTCGTTCCACCGTACCGGTGCGTCGACATCTTCCAAGGAGGTCAACCCTGTCCAGTTCCGGCATGACCTTTGCCCTCAAACGCGGCACACACTGAAGACACTGGTGTCTCCCTCTACATGTCTGCCAGAAGGGCACATTATTCTGTTACTTCGTACCATCATGTTTCCACTGTCAGATACAAACATACTACATGCACAAAGCGAACCGGAAACAACAATATCCCAATGCAATGCTACCCTTCTGGCACATAAAACACTGCTAGCTGAACTGTCGATAGATTTCAACATATCCACAAACATCTTATGCCGATAACCTTTCGCATCAAATAGATTGATACAGACATGGCATGAAGCTACATAGGCCCTTTGGACAATCGAGTGATACAAGCAGTCACGACCGCGCATCTCAAATGTGGTCTTCCAGTCGTGAACCCATCATCTGTTCATCTGCACAGCCACTGGTTTCGTCCAAAGACACAAACACCACGCAATTCACCACGGCCAAACTGCAGACCTCTCTATCCAAATAGGGCCTACATTGCACGAAGCTCAATTTACTTACATCAGGATTATCCATTACACAAAACGACAGTAAAACATTAGCCACCACGCAATGTTTGTATAAAAAAAACTACAGCCTACTTAGAATACGGGTTATCGTAACATGAATTCGTATCACTACTGAGACGGCTTATTTGTGGAATGACAAATTACGTTCTGATTTTAGCTAGGTGACAATAAACCAGTCATTTGGCGACATTCCCGTTCTGTTAAATTTTGACCTGCAGTAACTGGTAGATTATTACCAGTTACCAGAAAGAACTACACCAGAACATGTCATCACCACTCCCTTCCACCAATCCGTGGACTAAAATCAACAAGCAAATATTCGTTTGTAACCAAATGACAGCATTTGGTGATGGTGCGCAATTAAATTGGTGCTGCGTATCACCAGGGCAAAATGTGGGAATCGAGCCACAGCTGCACAGCCACTTTGACGAAGTTATAGTTACCGTGTTAACACACATGTGGATGAATCAAGCCATGGCTGCGTCGTGGCATTCACGAAGTGATAGTTACCGTGTTAACACACCTGTGGATGCTGAAGCATGGGCAGTAGCAAGGGAAAGTAAAACGTTCTATTGGGACAAACTAAAACTACATAAAATATAAAGCTCTGTGTGTCAATCTGCGTATATGTTGCTCATGTTTGACTTTCACAATATACAAAATTCTATGAAGGCAGAATACAACGGGCGTCTGCCGGTCATGTGGCCGATGACGATGGTGCCACAGCGCCCGTCCAGTTGTCTTCCCACAAATGTACATAGCAAATATGACACCGATTTTCGCATCAAAATAACAAAATAACAGAAATATGAAAACAGGTCTAGAAAACTAACACGGTACATGGACATACAATCTTGCGTGTTGCACACGTTTGTGTTATGGCTGCAAAGTATATAGTGGTTGACAGAGGCACAATCAGACACATATTCGACAGGTTAACGTTATCACAAATATACCATATTTAATTAAGCCCCTTGCCGTTCCATATATACCGGTATCCTTGAAAAGCTAAATGTGCCACAGTTAAGCGACTACGTCTACGATTCCATATACATGGTGTGTGTGTGGTGCACCTAATTTGGTGATACTGTCATGGCCGTGTCAGCAATTGGCCAGAGTCCAAATGTAATATACAGCCGTCATTACACGTAAATGCTGAATCCACAATAAGTAGAAGCGAACGCTGGCTGAATGACAGCGACACAGACATCAACAACACATTGTCTGAACAGCGATGTCAGGCAGCCGTCTAAGTGTACACAATAAGCATATTTATATGAAGATGTTTTATCCAGTCTTTGCGTATAGGAAAACATCACATACAGTAAACACAAGTCATATCGTTCTCTACTAATCAAGTACAAGCGCCTCTCATCTTCTTTCACAGTTGCACGACACAAAGCATCTACCTGCAACAAACGCAAACAGGTCGATTTAGGAATACGTAACAATCCAACGGTCCATCTTAAAGGGAGACGGTCTGTTCCTCTTCCCCGAATTGTCACAATTTGTAACAGGAAATCAGCTGTGTAGAACATGGGAAATCACTGAGCATCAAAGAGTATTGCGGGTAACTCAGCCTGCCTTGGCAGTACTTCTAGTAAAGCTTGTTTTGAAACTGGCTGGAACAAACTGCGGTATTATACCTTCCAAATTGCGAATGTTGTTACGGGTTTACTAAACACACTTTGGCGGGCAGTATACCTTTAACATAGTAAGTATAGTGTTAAGAATATTATATTAATTAATTTAGTGAAAAACTAGGAACAGACTGCCTCCTTTTAATATACACTGGATTCCATTTAATGGTCATTCACAAATGTTGAAATTTACCTATTCCTACAAAGTACTCTTTAAAATTTAGACAATTTTCAGACTGTGAGGAAGAAAGAAACATTGTAAGGCGCCCCAGAGCATTTTCTTGGATGGTGGGGTATAGTGGGAATATAAGAATTAATTATGTGTTGTGTACTGACCATCATGAGCTGTAGCACGTTCAGTCGCCGTCTGTCTCTGACTTTGTTTGAATCTCTATCTTCTCGACGGACATGTCAGGATTCATGTCAGTCACAGCATTGATTGCTTCTATCAGAGCCTGTAGCACGCAAGTGAGCACATCAGAAAGCTAAGGATACAGATGTTACAAGTAGCAGTATTATAAGAACTACCAGTAGCTTACACAAACCGAAGGAGTAACTAACCAATGGCAGGAGTCATCACCATTACAGTATTTTTGTCTTAAATAAATTTGTCTACAGTGGCACAATCTGGAGTATATAATATCTATAATATCATCTTCTTTTCTTATTCTTCTTCCCTTTGATTCCCTGGGAATTGACTCAAAGCTACTTCTCCACTTATTCCAATCTCTGCCCTTTCAAGATTCCTCTTTTCACCGTCTTTCCATCATAATTTATATCTGCCTCTTCTTTAACATCCTTTCCTGTTTTCTATGTTCTCCTTTTTACAACGTTTCCTCGCTCATTCTCCGCACATGTTCAGCCTACTCCCAACTACTTTTATTTTCAAGTGTTTCTTCATACCAATCTCCTCTCAATTCCTCCATCCTTCCTGTCTCTCTGCCAGTGTTCCCAACACATACAATAATTATCATAAACATACAATATAATATTGCAAACAAGACCACCCTCAAATCACCAGTCAATCAACATGACTATCTGTTTGTGCTGCACTATGAATCCACACTGCCAAGGCGAAAGCAATTGTTATGTAATTACCATGTCATGATCAATGTCATCGGCGTCACTGCTAACTACAACTTTCCTCTCGACCCTGGTGTTAATCACACCGTCCTTCTCTGTCCTATACTGCAAGTGTGAAGAAGGAACATCGGTAAAACACAGGTGCAATCCAGCAGTAAACAAACTAACATCAACGACAGAATGTCAGCCTCATGTTCATTAAATACTAATCAACATCATCACCAAACACGAATTCAACATGTAAAACCCTGT
Organism: Escarpia spicata; assembly: GCA_963995525.1. Classification (NCBI taxonomy): domain Eukaryota; kingdom Metazoa; phylum Annelida; class Polychaeta; order Sabellida; family Siboglinidae; genus Escarpia; species Escarpia spicata. Next base: position 42,447,881 of record OZ023208.1, on the reverse strand, counting down.
TAGTGCAGATATAATATTTAAGTAAATTATGGGCAATAGCAATAGACGTCACAATACTGTTCAATAGTGCAGGAAATATTAAGCAGTACAGATGCTACAGTATCCTTACTAAGGACTATAACCATCATCCAGATGAATGTTGTCATTGTACAATACGTTTCATAGCAGCTGAAAGCAATAACAGCAAGCTGTGCATTTCACTTATCCCAGCCAATCCACAACCAAGGAAAGCAGGCCTCTTGTCTGCAACTCTCCTATTGAATAACGACTATCACCGCTATGTTAGCCAACCATCACTTTGCTAATAACCAGCAAATGACTGCTGCATTAGCACTGCATAAGAACAAGCAATATTAAAGCATCCGCTGTGCAGGACAGCGCTGTTAACCTGATGAGTATGCAGGTTAATGCATTCCGTATTGTAAACACAGCATATTAACGCACTGGTGTACAGTGTGTTAACACAGAAGACATGTTACATGCTGGCAGTGACAGCCATCTCGTTTCCTCTCACCTGCCGCCACCGTCAAGATCGCTAACTTAAAAATGATGTAAAAATGTAAATATTTCTCCGATGGAGAGCACCACAAAAGCCTCTGTTCGATCGAAACATGTTACCTAGTGTTCACGGGACTGGAGCAAGCTGCTTAGAAACCAAAAGCCAGAGAACAGCTGCGGCATTCGCAGTCACGCACGGCGGTGATTTTGGTGTCGTTTAGATACGTTGACTTTGGATGTGCTGACCGAGTCTGATGGCTTACCGTAGTGGTTTCAGTGGTGCATGTACGCGATGAGTGGGCCTGGGCGCTTACTAGCATACCCGGGTCCTCCTCAACCACGGAGCCATCAGCCATATACGTGACCGTACAGGTCTGGGTTTTAACAAGGGGCACCTTGGTAGTGGTTCGGGTATCATAGTCAGTATTGGGCTCATATTTCATCATCTCTGTGTCGACGGTGGGAGGAGGCTAAAACCAAAGCAAACAAGTTGCCTTCACTCACTAGCCGGCCATGCACTAGATATGCCACTAGGCAGCGTCACCTACCAGCAGCTTCGCACCGTGCCAGCGACACAAATGTGCCACAAGATGCTGCCAGACCTTGTCTGCTTTCACTTCTAGCGTCGGTGGTTTCACTCTAAGTCACTAGTGCCGAGACATCCCGCTTGATATTCAATCATTAATCTTAATATTTTGATATTAATTTTTATTATCCACCATACGTGTGGCCTGTATTTAATGAAAAACGAACATTTGACAATCGCACATTTAAAACAAATTTATACTGGTTTGTTTCGTGGGACAGTTTTGTAATAAAACATTGTAAACTCGCCAGCCAAATTTCTTGTCTTTCTCACAATATTTATAATAGCAGACTTGGGGTGGATGACTCTCCGAGTGAGCTTAGCAAATCCACAGTACACTACAGCGTGTAGGATGTCTATAACACATCTGAAGGTAGCCACACAGAGCCAATACACATACGCATGCATGCACACGAACACACACCACAGTGTACGTTGACATGGCAGAACACCAAACATATAAGGTCACATTTTTTTAGGTTTCATGTTCTCTTGTAAGGGCACAATTTTTGCTCCGAGACTCCCCATTTTACTTTCAATTAGTAAAACAGCAAAAGTATCGTCTGCACATTTGATGTTAATTATGGTTAATGGTTTGACACCATTTAATACTGCATTTTATACATTAGAATGTGCAATGCTGGCATCACGTAGACCAATAACAATGCAACTTTTGCTACTTTTTCTCAACAACTCAGTACTGCGGCTAGTTTTTCAAATTCAAACCCAAGCCCCTACCAAGATTTATAAGAAATGCTAGAAAGATAATTCACATATGTAACGAACATCATATCATGCCAGTCCACTTTCAAAGGTACAGAGCCCAATCGTTTTCACTATAAAATCATATTATATAATATAAACCACATCGATTCTGCCATCCTAAATCTGTTTTAACGACCGATTTTTTTAATACAATTAGACCTTCATCCATTTGTGAATATCAACACTGTTGTTCAGCATGCCATGTAAGCAGGACATCCAAGTCAAAACATTAAAATGAAACATACAGCAGTCAAACCATATCGACACGCTGTGGTCTGTTATGGCATCTTTACGCTTCAACAGTGCTAGAATAGGTATTGTTTATCCTAAGCGTCAGTACGCGACACGGTTTGAAAATAAAACCATCAGGCACTGTACCTTTAAACATCAATCATTACAAATCATCCCAATGAGCTGAGGTTCTGAATATTGCTACTTTCCCGAGCTAATCTGACGAGTTCAAGAACGCATCTCCTAAATTTCACCGGGGTGACATCGCCATACATTAGTATTAATTACTCTATTATTTTTATTATTACATAAATTTATAGAACGCCACATATCTGGGATCAGCTTGTTCATAGGAGCATGCTCACATTACAAAACTTACATGGAAAGTTTAAGAAGAATATATATTTATATAATATTAAATTAAGATACATAAATAAAAATATACAATAAACTAAATACATAAGTTTAAACAGTATTTTAATAACCACATAATAAAGATAGTATATTAAGATTAATATCTAAAAATATACGTATAAAATGCGTTCTTAAAAACTGTCGTAATTTCCATTTCCTCAGTCGAAGCAGGTGAGCTGATATAGATATGTATTTGGGAGTCTTGAACTTAGCCAGTGTGCCAATAGTTGTTACACAGAACCTCAGCAGTGGGATGATTCCACTAGACAAGCATTTCTACTCGCAGCCACATCACACAGTCAACACATGAACACAGCATGCGAAGTCGCAGCTACACCGTGGGGGGGTCAAGGGGTCAAACTGACCGTAGTCTGGATTGAGCTGGTGCCTTGGCTGGAGGTGGTTTGTTGTACTACCGTCTTGCTCGTGGTCGTTGAGTACCCGGTGCCGTCCCACTGACCCTCGCCCTGGGGTCCAAGGCCACTGCGCCCCATGCTCGCAAAGTGGTCCTCCTGCGATGGTGGCAGGCCGTCACCACCCTGGAGTACGACAAAACCACATGCTACCACAGACTCGTAACCACCATCGTACATCTATTTCAGCATGTAAGGGATCATCTCAGAACGTCAACGTCTAATATCGGATGAAATTACACTTGTTGGGGGGAGGGGGAGTCGGAGGCAGTTTCATCTGGTGTCGGACATTGATGTTATGCTTCGAACCTATACTGATAATATATTGATATCATCATATCAATGTCTACAAACTTTCTTCTGAGGTGTGGGGGGGGGGCTGATGTCAGATGAAAGTAATCTAGTCTAATATCGGACATCGGCATTCTGAGATGATCCCTAAATTAATTCTGGATTCTGTCACATTTATTTTGAGAAAATAGTAGTTACCTTGACACTCTCAGAACATTCATGGTCCCTTCATCAGTGTAAATGTGAGCTGCTGCCTATTGTCATATAACGACGTTGGTGGTTGTCACATGACATGAAAATCATTGTTGTCATGCAACAACCACCAACATCGTCACATGACAATAGAGCAGTGCATAATGATGTTGACAAAGGGAGCATGATTCCCGAAAGCTAGGTCGAGCAGAATCAGGATTGTGAGAGTAAGTGCACCATATTCTCAAAATCATACATCAAGTGAACATGATAACAAGACATATATTAAATTAACTCTCCTGAAAGATATTGAGAAATCAAACTATTAAAAGATTAATTATAGAAGAGAGTTAACAACATTATTTTTGTGACAAAACTTACAAATATGTACCACATATTTATGATTTATATAATTTTCCGTAAAATAACACAGCAGCAATAACTTCAAAGCAAATTTTCTTGAGATGAATTAACAACGAAATGAGATAAAATGCCATGAGGGCAAATTAAGCAAGCATTGTAAGCAATTGTCTTAATATGTATATCACAGTAGAAGCGAGCTAGAAAGGCAGAGTAAACATTGGATGAAGCAACGATTCTGTCTGCAAATGACCATATGCAAACTATTTCAAGGTATTCTTTTAAAAACCTGTTAAATTGTAAGAATAGACAATTAACAAAGCATATTTAAATAATAAAAGAAAGCCTTCAATATTGATCTAGTTGCAAGCGAAGCATGAAATAACCAAAGGTCATGTGATACAGTCAACAGAGAAGCAACTGAAAGAAAACCACCCAAAAAAATACACTGAAAAAGCATATTCGTGCATGCTAAAACTGAGCAGATCTACAACTAAGCCATCACTGGCTCAATATACAGAAACGTCAGCTTGCAACATAAAATAATAGAAAAAACAAAACTGTGGTGTTAGTAAAAAAGGTAGCGGATTAACTGCAGCGAAGCGTGTCATGTGAGTAGGAACATGCTGAACCTGAGCGGAATCGTCATTGGGGCTCCTCGAAGTGGTGGTGATATAGACATTCTTTGTGACAACTATATTCCCAGCAGCATCACGGTGCTGGCCATCCTTCAGGGGCTCTCCATTCACGTCGGTCGTGATGATATTCCCGTACTGGTCGTAGGGCAACTGGCCATCGCCGGCGCCCTCTCTAATCGGGTTTCCGTATTGATCGCGTGGCATAGTGCCATCACCACCGTAAATGATGTTTCCGTACTGGTCGCGAGGCTGCCCGTCTCCCGCTCCGTCAGACAGGATAATGTTGCCATACTGGTCACGTGGTCGGCCGTCCGGACTCATGCCCCCAGAGCGGCCCTGATCACTAGTAGGGCTATAGGGGCCCTAGTGGAAACACAATATACGCCTCTTGTTTGAACCGCACAACACAACTTGGAGGCTGTTGTTTTATCAGGCTTACAAATCTAATTTTTGTTACCTTGAACTACATATGTATGGTTTTGTTATAGCCATGGTTTTTACAGAGAGAAAACTAAACAGGCTTTACTCAGTGCTGATATCCAACAGAGCAGACTTAACGTTACACTTTGTCTTGGACACTAACAGGTTCAAGAGGATTATTTTAAGGCAGATGTTTTCTTTGGTTTATTTCACACTCACAAATCTCCAAACTTTCAAGTCACAAGGAAATTTGTTATTCCTACCCAGTTTACAACATCACAATAAAATATAGCTTCACATACAACTTTGTTTAATTCGTAGATGGTAGAGAAATGTGTCAGATACTTAACAGAATAATTAAATAAAACTACCATGACAACACTTAAACATTCCTCTAAAGGTATTGAGCTTTGAAGGATCAAAACCTTAACAATAAGATGCCTGCTGAATTGGCTGTCATCCAGCCTACCTGATCGTAGGGTCCACCTTGGCCTGGCTTCACCGTCTTGACGTAAGCGACACGTGACGCGTCCGGTCCTGTGCCAGCCAGCACAGTCACCTTACCACCCTACACGTGGTAGCCATGGCAACAACACACTGGTTAGATATACAAACAACAATGATCTTGCACTGCACACTCTCTCCGAGTTAGTAATAGTACAGTTGTTAGGATATAAAACTGGTACTCCCGCACGGCTTTCTGTTGTCTTCACGGTGAGGTTAATTACCTCACTATGCCACAAAAGCTTTGTTACCCCACGCCCTTTCAAATGGAACTATGAAATATGTATAAGGATGTTTTTTTCAAATATTGCGGAGATTTGTTTATTCGAAAATGAATTTCCCATTTCACTTTGGATTTTCAAACGACATTGTTGTTTCATATTCAAAAACGGCCGTGCGTGAACAGTTTCAACAATACACAAACTGAAACAAAACCGTATGGCAATCCTTTGCAGTAGCCATGTCAACTCTGAAAAAGGATACATGCAAGGGGTATGTTAGACATGATGCATGTTTTACCAATGCCACGAGCAGCCCTTGTGTGTACACGACTCTAGAAATGTGTAACATATGTGCATTAGCACAGATGGACCTAAAACACACTGAAACTTTCTAAGTTATCCAGGTTTGCAGATTAAGATTTATTAACCACAATTGGTGTTTCTTGTAGCAAGCCATGTCATTTTATGAAAAACTGACAGACTTTGTGATCCCATTTATGAATAAAAGTCTACTCTGAATATCTTGACAATGACAGAAATTATCATTTTGAAAGTCGTAAAGTTTTGACTACAAACACACATGAACGTGTCATGACTGACAAAAGTAGCAGGAAAATCACACCAATTTCATTCACACTAGAATGAATTGCAAATTTTACTGATATAACACGGTTAATCAGTACACACACATTGGGCTGCAGAGCATTGGTAGGTACAACACAGAATCCAACACGAGTCATGCTGACAAGTGAGTGTGACAAGCCACCTCAGTGACACGTCGGCCCTGTGCCTGACAAGAGCCCCAGTCCTGCACACAACTGTCATCGGACACAGGTAAGTGTCTCAAGGACAACACCCGGCCATTCTTATCCAAGTTGACGACAATCTTGGGCTTCCTTCCTTCCTGAAACCAGTTGTTGTCCAACACAGTTACAATACTGTCAACACATGATAGATCACATAATGTTCTTATTTTTAATTTCTTTATGTTAATTTCATTACATTAATGTCTACATTATTTTCCTAATGTTAATTTCTTTACGTTAATTTTTTACATTATTTTCTTGATAGTATTTTCCCCTCGCTGACAATATTGTATGTCTTAATCGGAGTCTCTCTAACCATTTGATAAAATTATTTGTATTTTTATGGGTGAAAATAAAACTGAGACAGATTTAGGTAAAGGAATTTCAATAGTAACATTACTGTTACACGTTCTAGCAAGGTAACAATTTTTTAAACATTAAGACAGACCTTTAAAATGTATTAAAACAGTGTTCAAATTGTTTATAGTTCTAAAAAATCAATCAATTTTTGTATTTATAGACAACCACTATACAATTATTGACAGTTATTAAAGATTCTAGTCATGATTTCTAAACAATAACACGTGCAACTAATGTCAACTGTCAAACACAGATGCACTGAAATTTCTAAACTGAAACTGTTAAACACCATGCAATAGTTTCTTATGGCATTTAAGTTAGTACAGTCTGTCTATCAGTTTTTTACAAAATAAACAAAAAGGAAAGACTAAAAGTAGGAATGCAAACAATGTTTTTAAAACTTATTTGCCCTGGACAGAAAGTCAGGGGAAATAAAGCATGGGGATTTAGGTATTCAAATAACAACCAAAAACTAGGTCATACATGATTGTGATAAATTTTAGCTTATAAACGATATAGCTGTTGACATTTTTAGCACCGAAACACCACACAGCTGATTTTGCCGATTCCATTTTTGCAACATCTACTGCCATTACAAAAGGAAGGAGTTGATTACCCATAGTTTAAATGTCAATGATGCTAACAGGGATCGAACTGGAAAAAGACATGCATGTGCCCTTCAGGCACATCAGAGATAGAACTGTGCCTTTTCAAAATTTGATGTTGATTAACATTTTATTAATTAATGTTCATGATAGTATGATCGCTTAAATAACCTGGTAAATGTGAACATTACATTTCTTTAATATTAGGCATGTAATCATGTTATAATTTACATGGTTTTGAATTCTATTCAGGACTGCCTATGCAACATATTTCTGGATACAAAATATATAACCATCAATATCAAATTGCTCAGAGATGTAGTTTTTTTTCTCCAAAATCTATAACGTTACAAAACTAGATACATTCTGGGTAGGTGTGCCCCATTTTTCGTGGACTGGTCATGCTACTAGTTTGCAGCTCCAATGATAGGGAGATCCTAACAGAGAAATACGATGCAGCAGTTTGTGACACTGAGTGACAACGATTCACATATGAGAGCGCATCAACTAAAAATGTTCAAAGAACCATGTTGATTAAACATTAAACAACTTATTGATACACCGATGAACAGGTGTATGGAATAGCCTCACTCAGTCTGTGGTTGAGATTGCATCGGTGCAGTCTTTTGAGAGGAAATTATATTATAAGTTGTGGGAAAATCACCCAATTAAACTATACTATACGGTAAGACTATTTCGTGTAAGGCTAGAACATAACATTCTCTTTTTTTCCAACGTTTATGACCTAATGTGACGGGGGCATTTGTAATGAATGTACTATTTGTGAGCCTTGGTGACGGAGGCATGATTGTTAAACATGCTTTTAAAAATGTAATTTTTTTGTTTATAATGTATTCCAATTGTAATATTTAGCAAACAAAAATCTATTTAAAAGCAAGCATACAGTGTACATGTATGGATTTATATTATTTTGTACAGGTATGAATGGATTGCACTTTAGTGTCAGCGGCAACAAACACTGTTTACTGTGCTTGACTGAAGCTTATAAACAATGTCAACAACAGACAAGGGGTAGGCAAGGCACAAAGGTATTGATTAGACTGTTCTCAGTGTCCAGTCATCAATGTAAGATGGGATTTAAATAACTCCACACAGGCCATTGTCCTGTTAGTTGTCCGCAGGCCGTTGTCTGTGTTCGGGCACAAACTGGAGCAAACCGCAGGCGGGGTGCTATTTGGGCCTCAAGATGTGCTAAAGCCTGATACGCAATACTTTTATAGTGTAAATATGCCTGGGATGATGTGGCATGATTTAATTACCGCACAGACGTGTCAAATTTAAGGCAAAACTATACTTAATAACGGCAAAATCGTGGTGGGCCCGAATTCTACACAAGTGCCCCTAAAGACACGTCTTTGTATGGGTCTTTTAGGCAAATGTGGCAAAAAAGTATGCAGCATTCCAGTGTTTTTGCGCTCCAAGGGAATCCCTGATGCTAATAATTTCATGCATTTAAAAAGATGCTAATATTTGCATGCATTTAAAGTGCCAAATTAAACCAGAAGCCTTAACCAAGAACTGAAATGTGTTGTGTACCAGTCAAATATATCAGATGACACATTGAAAGTGACTTATATTACGTTATATGACTATTACTTTTCTGGAATTAAAAAGCGAACTGTCTCCATTTTCAGGAAATATATAGTTTACTTGGTGAAATATCTACACAAAACACACATAAAAATGTCTTCATGTACGTCATCATAATTTTGGCCTACATTGAAATAGTTAAGATGGTCACATCGACAACAACTGTCACAACAATGTTATGACGGCTAACATCTACAAAGAACACGTGAATGAAAGTGGTTAGTCGCATTCAATCAACGTGGGGAGCATGCAGTGCATTCTGGTGACAAGTATGTGCACCTTGACGGCCCACTTCATGTTCTCTTGCTGAACGTTGCCCGTGAGTGCATGGTTGCGTCGAGCCAGCGACCCGAGGGACTGTGTACGGCCTGCCCCTAACATTGGTGCACTGCTGCAGTGCTCGGGCTCGAAAACACCAGACGACGGCGAAGACGACAACTGAACAGAGTCACGTCATTTGTGCTGCTAGTGCATGATGGGATAGAGGCTATATGTATTCGGACACCGATGTTTTCAGACACCCTACAAATCTACAATTAATTATTTTGTGTACCTGTGTTTTAGGACATTTATGTAATAATTATTTGCCTTTGTTCCTATTTAATCAAATATTATTAGTGATGTTTTAAAAACTTCTCACTGATTACGTTACAAAGCCCTATTAATAGCATGGGTAGTCAAGCGAGACATTACATCAGGACTTGTTTGTGTTTGTAAATATTCAGGCAGCAGTCTGCCAATTATTTCTCTGTACCTTGTTTTTGGACACCTGAGAATTTTTTTGGTGTCCGAATACATAAAGTCTTTACAGTAACACATATAAACGTTATAGCTGCATTCAGGCCCTGAAACATTATTTTATGTTGTTGCATTACATAAAAATGTGTGAACGCATTATCATAAATATGTAGAAATTATGTAAATATTAAATAGAAAAATATTTAAATTACAAAGCACAATATTTACACATGTATGCATAATATTTATATGCAAATATCTGTAGACTCAAAACGTTCACAAACCTCATCCCTTTCTGGGTTGTTAGGGTCCATTCCACCCAGATTGCGATCATCTTCGGTGTCGGCAAATGGCACTGACCCCTGGCGGCTGCGACGGCCCTTGAGGTCAAGGGTCGCTGTCCGTGAATCGTTGGGTCGGTACAGCTCGGAGCGCTCAGTGGTGTTGCAACTATAGGCACCAGGACCTACAACAACCAGACAGAGGGCGTCAGTCATAAACCATTTACTTGGTTCAGAAATTGTTGATATTCCATGGGTTGGTCATTCTCAACTTTATCGCTGGCTCCCACTAGGTTGTCCTACATAGAAAATAGCAAAATGTACAGGTTTGGAATACAGGCAACGACACAATCGAACTGTATAAACTTGTTACACTGCACCATCAGATATAGTCAAGTCATGAGAGTGAGTCACATAATGGAATTGAGCAGAATATTTCAAAGGAATGTGTGAGAATGGTCAGGCTTCCATATTGAACTTCATTCTACAAATATAATTAAAATTACTTACTTTTTAAAACATCAAACACACTGATATTAATGTCCAACTACACCAGCCACAAAGACAGCATATACATTCAGTGGCATGAGTACAGGTTTAGTAGGAAGCTGCAAAATGTTTTAAAGTCACATTCACCAAGCTTCATAGCACACTGTATATGAGACATGGTTTTGTAGTATCTTTTACAAGGGACTCGTTTCCCCAATGAGATATAACCAAATAAAACACCAGATTTGGTTTTGTATTACCATTTGACATTGGCTGGTTTTTACATCACAAGAAATGTGCTGTTTTCTTGCGATATAAAAAACAATGTCAGATTTTACATTTCACAAATCCAGAATGTCAATTCATTAGAGATTCAACCCAACATGCTTCCACGATCCTAACTCAAAGCTACATTGTTCCAGTTACGCTATTTTTGATAGCCGGTTTTAACAAAGTGAAACACAAATTAGAAACAGTTAACAAAACTCTGGCTTTGATGAAGATGCAACTTAGTTAAAAATTCTGCAACCTTGGAGGGGCAGCTTTACAAAATAAAACAACGATTACAAAAACATTTACAAGGCGCAAAGTTCTTCGCAGCAAGCTACTGGTAAATGCAAATAAACAAAAGAAAAATGAATGTCAAATGTAGCTACACATCAAAGACAATGCAAATAACTAGAAGCAAGTCACATGACAACAGACAGTAATAATTCATAACAGACAGGCAAGTTAGGTTCCAGCTGTTCCGCTTTGTTAATAAAACAGCCAAGTTATCTTAAAACAATAAACAAATTCTTGTTATAAAATATAAGTCGGCAAAAATGCAGCATGCATAATTAAGGTAGTAGGATTGCCGATGACATGCTTGTTTTGATTTAAATCAGATTAATAAATGTTTTGAAGATAAAGTAACAATCTTTTCTCAGACAATGCCTAACATTATAATTAAACAATACTCCAGACCAAAAAGAATTAATTTTTTTATGTTGTTTAGTGATATTTAAATGTGTTTAAAGACAATAAAAAAATATGTTTAAAAAAATCACCCTAAACTGGTATTTTATTTCATTTTGAGAAACCCCCCAAAAGAAAAATTTACATGGTTGTAAGTACAAATACGTTATTGACATTCATACGGGTTTTTGTAAACAAATGCATATTAAGTTTGATACAGCTTCATAAACATTTTGCTACAATGTTGAAAGAGCAAAAATCCGTACTCCATTTTTTGGCACGACCCCTTCACCAAATATAAAACCATCCCGTGCAATTTTGGGTAAACACAAGTCGAGTTCATATGCCAAGTTATGGCTTTATAAGAATTGTAGTTTTTTTAAATAAAAAATTACATTAAGTAATATTTCCTGGTTGTTGCTGATAACACAAGTGTCAACAGATGCTTGTTTTTTGCTTAGAAATGTGACTTTTTCACTGGCATGTGGTTTATTTCAACACGATTTGACAGACACTTCTATTACTGAGATTTCTCCCTGACATGATACCCATCTCAGCTACCTTAACAGCAGCAAAATAGACATTCTAAAAAAATGCAAGTAAACAAACATGTCTGCATTTATACAACATAAAGGCAACACCTCATCACCCTAAAGCTGTCATACTGGAAGCTTCAAGTACATGCATGCTGTCGTCTTCTGCACAAAAATTGCATCAGTCGCCTGTAAAGCGCAACTGTAATCTGAAGCATCATCGTTAACAAAAGCAGCAGTTCAACATTTATAATATAACACGCCACTCTTTGCGATGGCAACCGACTCGCACACGAACATACCACCTGTACGAAACACACAAACATGTGACATAGACACAGATAGAGACATAGGACGATATCTACGGTGGCAGGAAGCGACAAAGGCTACTGTTGGGTACCTGATGTTGAATCACTCAGAGCGGGCTCAGACAGAGTGCCCACACCTCCTAGAAAGAGAGAAACCATATTCCAACTTACTGGACACTCACTCACTGTACCGCTGCACTGTCGACTCTACAGCTATGGGCAACCTTGCAGATTAACTGCGTAATCATCAACGGATGATTATGGCCGTGCTGCTGCTGGCACTACACTCATTACTTCCAACCACAGACATTTTACTACAAACAATCCAACGTCGATGTTAACTACGAGATTACTGCCAGTTGTAACGACTATTGTATGTACCCAACGTTTCTACTGCCTTGACTTGCACATTGTAAGCAATCCAGCCCAACTTTACCATACATACAGCGTACGGTAAGCTGAGGAGGATTTCTTATGAAACTAAACATTTGAATGATATCTAACAAAACAGTCCAGTGTTGAAGGTAACAAATGGTGAAGACAAGTGTTCTACATGACATCCGAGACATGCAAGGTTCAACAAACATAACAGCAAGCAGAGTTCTACGAAGAAACTCATTCTCCACTGATATCGTGTTGCTAAAATTCCAGAAATAAATTAATAAGTAGAAGTTGGTGACACTTGCATTAAATAAGTGACACCGCCACATGTAACCAATAACAAGAGGTGTCTCATCAAACCAGAGACGCATGCCCTGACGTTACAGGCACGGCAGACATGCGTCTTACTAACCTCCGTCCATGCTGCGGGTGCCGGAGAAGCGTCGAGGCACGGATCGGTCGAAGAAGGGCGTGGGGCGGTTGATGTTGGCAGCTGCCTGTCGGGTCTGGTACTGTGTGCGGCCAGAGTAACGGAACTTGGAGCCAAAACGTGGGAAGAAACCAGACTTCTGTGGCGGTTCGGGCTCCCTCAGTCTGGAGTAGTTACGGAATGAAAGTTATTCGGCGCACAGAAACAAACAACATCAATGAAAGTCTGTAACAATTTGTGTTGATTTGGTAGTTTGCTAGGTTTTTGTGTAACTCGTGGTTTTGTTCAAAGGATGCAATTCTATATGTCTACCCTACTGACCGTTTTGCAGAACAGAAGTCACACATAGTGTACAACAATGCACACATAATATCCCCCATATATCCCGTTTCTCACGTTGTACATTTAATGTGTGCCTTGAACAGTTATGGTTCATCTCACAAATTTATGCTACAGCATACAAGGTTATTCACACTTTCGCAAGTTACCCGATCTAACAATCACTTCTTTCGGTGATTTTAACAAAAAACTACATTCTTTTTATTAAATTGACTGTGCATGTAACTTAACTATTCAAATACAGGATACTAATACAGGAAACTAGACCTACTAATACAGTCATCTTAATAGTGGTTCTACTGTACTACTGTACTACTGTTACTGTACTACACATACAAACGTCAACGTCTTCAGTATGTGTGCAGGTGTGTGGGCCTCACCTGAAGAATGTGTGGTGCTCCACAGCTGTCTTCCACAGTCTCTTGGCCATCCGGTGACTGTCCAGCTTGAAACCTATTGTGCTCTCAAACTGCTCAAACTGCAACACACAAGTGACAGTCAAAACACTGCTACAGCACACTAGACAGTTATGCAAACTCACTAAATGTGGACTTATACCCAGAAATCGGATGTTTTACAATAATGTGATTGAAACGTTTCACTATCTTTCAACGATCCATATAAACAATGAATAATTTGCACCTCTCCCGGTCGAATCTTGATGTAGAAGTTGTTCCTCTTGTAGGAGATCTTGAGGATCTTGGGCCAGGCGAAACGGTTGATCCTTAACCTGTCCCTGTACACGAGCAGGCCGCTGGCGCAGACTCCCAGCATGATCTCAAGGTTCTCAGAGTCCTGCAATGACAACATCATAACACGATTAAGGGGTGCTCGCAGAAGTTTGCAAAGTCCCACAAATTTATAGCATTATATATGGGAGGGTGGTGGTTTGGTCATCACCACGTAGTGTGGGGGAAATAAATCGCTACTATGGTGCCACCTACTGAGTGGAACAAGTACTAATGCACACTGACGCTAATGTGGATGTCAGAACCAGGTGGGGAATGTTTTGGGAACCGTGTCATGTCAGTTGAATCCGGCTGTTATTAGTCAATCAAAATCTTAAGCGCCACACCACGTATAGTTGGCAAACATACGCTGCATTATGATTTTCTTCTTCTTAGGTACAGCTCAGAACTCTGTATCAGCCACATGTATGTGGCTAGAGTATTGTCGAGCTTGGGTGGGCCGTCGCAAGTAGCGGGTGGTGTAGCGCTGGCTTGGGTGGGCCGTCGCAAGTAGCGGGTGGTGTAGCGCTTGCTTGGGTGGGCCGTCGCAAGTAGCGGGTGGTGTAGCGCTGGCTTGGGTGGGCCGTCGCAAGTAGCGGGTGGTGTAGCAAGTAGCGGGTGGTGTAGCGCTGGCTCGGGTGGGCCGTCGCAAGTAGCGGGTGGTGTAGCGCTGGCTCGGGTGGGCCGTCACAAGTAGCGGGTGGTGTAGCGCTGGCTTGGGTGGGCCGTCGCAAGTAGCGGGTGGTGTAGCGCTGGCTTGGGTGGGCCGTCGCAAGTAGTGGGTGGTGTAGCGCTGGCTTGGGTGGGCCGTTGCAAGTAGCGGGTGGTGTAGCGCTGGCTTGGGTGGGCCGTCACAAGTATCCGGTGGTGTAGCACTGGCTTGGGTGGGCCGTCACAAGTAGCGGGTGGTGTAGCGCTGGCTTGGGTGGGCCGTCGCAAGTAGCGGGTGGTGTAGCGCTGGCTTGGGTGGGCCGTCGCAAGTAGTGGGTGGTGTAGCGCTGGCTTGGGTGGGCCGTCACAAGTAGCGGGTGGTGTGGCGCTGGCTTGGGTTTATATTGCTTATTTTGTGAAGTTTAGACAGATTAGAAGACCCAATAGTCGGTGTGCCTATAGCTTTATGGGCGTAAATTACTTTAGGCAGGCATGGAGAGGAGATGCTTTCTAAATGAGTCCAGTGACTGTTTGCTAACTAGCTGTAGGTCTATGCATATGCATAGACCTACATGTAAATAAAAAGTTTACTGGACAGGCTAGTCCAATTTATGTCCGTATGAAAGCTCTATAAAATTACCCTGTTATTCTGGCACAAACAACAAGTGCTTAAATTCTGTATTCTTATTGAAGGCTGACAACTGAGAGGATGCAACTTCAATACTGCAGACATTCTCCCAGCGATACGAGCCACGTACTCACACAGATAGGACATTTATGGGCTGTTTATGCCACGTCTAATAATATCAAGCCATTGACTACTACTGACTAATATGCTTGGACTATTTTTGTCACTCCTATTAATACCATGCAAGCTACACTCCCATACATCATACACTGGACAATTACATTGCACAAACTGCAGACCAGACCTGCAGTGCTGCACCTGAAAACTAAGGGGTGATCTCACAAAGTCCAAAAAAATGCGTTTAGCATTGGTTCAACCCCCACCCACACCCCACCAATAGGTGGTGCAGGATTTTTATGACCCAGAATTGCTATTTGCATTAGCATGTTTCACCCATTAGGTGGCACCACTGTAGCAATATATTCCCCTGCGATACAATGTGATGACCAAACCACCACCAGGCAGTGTTTAATCCATTTTGGGACTTTTGCGACCACCCCTAAACCAGAGATGACTTCAAAAAAGGCAGATATTCCAGTCACAAAACGTATTCATGTAATACTTGCAATGTATTGTAATCATAGCATGTCACAGACTGTGGTTCAAACATCAGTGTAGATAACAGATAAAACATTGGATGGATGCTTTCTGTTTTTCAGTTGGATGTGTACAGTGTACACAATGGGTCATGTCCTCATCCATTTTAGCTGCCGTACATTCAATCACTTCTTCATGTCAGTTACAAGTCAGACAGTATACCTATGATTATTTACACTGCCACATTCAAGTATAGCTGTTTTCTAGTCTTTATAAAAATACTGAAAAGGTGGTGTTTTCTTATATATATATATATCAACAAACTGTGAGTGTGCAAACTTTGAACATCTGACGACACCATATCCAGGAAGTTACCATGACTACAAAATAACAAATGTAAATATAATACAATTAAGACTTACCCTTGCTTTGTGCAGGTCCACGCCGTACATTGCCAGTTTCTTGGCATTTTCCAGGTAGTGCAGCTCGGCTTCATTTGGAGTCTGTCCCCTAGAGAAATAACAACAACTCTGTCAACAACTAAACTTAGCTTCAAGTGTTAGCCTGCACTTTTAGTGCAATTAGCAGGATTGTTTTGTTTATAGTGTTTGTGTGAGTTTATGGCCAAACACTTCTCAATGAGAACTTGGGGCTCACTTATACAGGCATAATAATCATAAATTATGAATCATACTGGCATTGTTGATCAATTGGTAATATTTTATTGATACATCTGGATGATTAATGTGAACATCAGTGGAACTACACATGGTGCAAAAGCATCAACCAACTAATTCTGTTGCTAGGATTTACGCTTGTCTGCATCCGTATACCTAGATTGTAGTGTATCTAGCAACAAGTGATTGGTGTACCTTGTATTTAATATTAAAAAACAAATGTATATTAACTGCTTATTAATATAATGTCAACAACAAACATAAGACAAATATAATAATTGAAAATATCCTGTGTCGCATCAGCAGCTATGCGGGCTAGTCAGTCAGATACAAGTTTCCTGTCTCAAGAATACACAGCATAAATAAAAATTGGTCATATGCTTGTCATTTCTTCTGACAATAATCAATTGTTGTGGTCAAATTGTTTGTTATCGTACAATTCTCCCACGCCTCCAAGTTCACAGCAAAACCCCTTCCCTAATCAGTTACCCCACACCAGGTGCTGGTTAACCTTACAACTGCCCCATGCCTTGAGGGGTCAACATAACACCAAACAAGCACAACTACAAAAAAACCTGACAAAGCTACCCTGACAGGGGGTGGGAGGGTAGAATCACAAGGGAGGCCTCACAGCTTGCTGGTTAACAAATGCAAATTGCCTTGGAATGTCACCCTTTGAATGGCCAATAAAATACCTTTCAAACACAAATGTAATTGTCTGAATTATTATTGTTAGATTCTGCATCAGAAAATACCATTTTATATTAATGCTTTGAACTAAAAGTTAAGTCTCATAATGTGTACTATACAAAGTTGTTTGATTATATATTATTAAATTGCATAAATTTAATATAAAAACAAACTATTTTAAATGCAAAACCTAAGCATTTGCATACGACCAAATAAACATTTACACTTGATTGCGATCCTGGAAAATGGCATTGTTATTTGCACATTTGAATAAACATCTGCATAAAGTTGCATCGACATGCATTGGAACTTCACTATTAAGGTTACCCTTGGGACTGTGCTAAAGGTAACCTCACTATTAAGGTTACCTTTTGGACTGTGTCAAAGGTAACCTCACTATTAAAGTTACCTTTGGGACTGTGCCAAAGGTAACCTCACTATTAAGGTTACCCTTGGGACTGTGCCAAAGGTAACCTCACTATTAAGGTTACCCTTGGGACTGTGCCAAAGGTGACTGTAAAGCAACCGTATTTGTTAACTAACCTGTGTGTTCTGTGGAGCTCAGCGATCTTCTCGAGGAGTTCTTCCGTCTGGTTCGGGGCGAAGCGGAACTCTTGAATGTAGCCGACACCAACACCATGTTCCTCGGGGTCATAGTCTCCAAGCTCCGCCTGCACGGTGTACGAGCCGAGTAGGGCGTGTGTAACGAACGAACAGGGCAATCTACAACACAGGCACGTCATCAGTTTTAAAATGATATGCCTAAATGCAACCTTTTTATAGTTTAATTTTTTACCATTTCACTTTTTAATACAACTGTTTAACTTTGCTACTGTTTAACTTTTTAATTGCCACTTTTTTACTATTTCAGTTTCTATTTTACTTTTTAAACTATTACTTTGTTTCCTTCCTATTACTATTACATGCTGAATTCTTCCTATTACTATTACATTTGAAGCAATTACTATTACATATTTCATCGGAACATTTTATGATATAATGCACTGTATGCATAAATACAATAAGTACAATTGTTTGACTCAGTCTCAAGAAATTAAACAAGACATACCCAAAGTATTTGAAATAATATTTGAGAATGTCAGCTGTCAAGAACTTTCATTATCATCATCATTAGAGAAGTATTATAAAGTATTAAAAATTCATAAATATTTGCAACAAAATATATCTATAGTATTTCGTCTACACCATATTTAGTACAATCTACACTGACCCAAGGATAGAACATATATATACTCCACTTTATATTTAAATGCCATACTGGAATGAAAGAAAAAAGCAATAGTCAATGCCACATAACTAGGTGGATTATATTAGTATAATTAAATTAAACCACATTGCTCTACTGCTGCTTGATGCTTAGGGGACAGTTAATTATTGGTAAAGTACAAATACATCAAGATGTTTTTCACACAGGCTGAATTGTGTGCACCATATGCTTACTTGAAAAGGGTAGTTGGCATAGCGGCACTTGACAGAACTGGCTTCAAAGCACAGTTTAATCCCTTTTGTCAATGCAGCAGTCACACTGTGCCAGTGTCTCTTGCTATGTAAATACTCATAAAACTCTAGGGTAAAACTTCACAAGGGCCATGCTGAAGTTGACAACTGGGGAGTAACCATAAAATCTGGAAAAACTAGTCGAATCTACAACCTAATCAAATGGAATTGTTAAGTACAAGTAGTTTAAATTTGGTTTAAATTTTTAATAGTACTATAAAAGTAATAGGTCAATTACTATTACATTGCTTTGTATTACTATTACATAGAGTTTTTGCTCAACCTATTACTTCAATATTTGTAATTGTTACTATTACATATTACTATTACCCCATGCCTGCTTTTTAATGCAACTTTTTACTCAGTTCTACTTTTTAAGTGCCTGATTTTATCCTTTATGGTATTATACCATACTGATCTCATCCAGTCGACATTAGCTGTAACTGTTAGGCCCTATTTCTCAGAATCATATATCGACACAGATAAGTAAAAAGAAAATAAGAACAAAAGTAAATGGGCGTACTCTGATACAGGGTGTGAACAAATTGGACCTGCCAACATCCCTAGGGTTCGCTTGGGATTAAGCATCAGCCAGAGAAAACTGGAGTGAATCAACAGCACAGAATCAAACCAGAAATACCATAAGTTTGCAAAGTCAAAAAAACATTGTGTTTTTATGATCCAACATATTATCAGCGTCAATTTACAATAACCTGTGTTTCGCTTTCTTAGTGGCACCACAGTAGCAATTTATTTTCCTGTGCAATAAGTGTAACAGCCAAGCCACTCCAGACTTATACAACTACCTCTAAAGGTAAAACTACGCACGTAGAACACATGAAAGCTGTCTTTTATGACACCACTGAAACGAGAATAAAAAGTAAACAAGACCGAGTGCTTTGCTTTGCATCCCCCGCCACTGCAGAACCAACTAAACGCTTCCTGTCGCCCCGACCAGGCGTTTATTGCCACAGCCATCCAGCATGCACATGTAGACAATGCTCGTTTCCATGGCAACCTGCCCAGTCGGTCGGCAGCTGTGCCACAAGCCCACTGCGGCAATTTGGGTTGACATTCTGTTCACATTAAAAGCACTAGTGCCGCCCCAGCAACAGCGGGCCCTGGTACGCCACTATGCTCTCCACTTTATGCCCATTCAATGTCCCCAGGCACGTGCGTTTTTTTATTTACAAGCCTAGGATGAATGAAGAGTGGCAGTGTCGTTGTTATCATACAATTGCGACATGCATCTGACATGCCCACACGCAGATAACAGGCCACTCGATTTACGTTTGGCCAACACCTGAAACACCTCCATAAGATATCACCATCGGTGTGCACCGCAAACTATGGCTGTCATTTTTCATCACTGCTCATTAATCTGTATTGCAGACACTGGGCAAAAATCAATGGTCATTGTCGGCGCATGCACGCACACACACGCAAGTGCCTGTGACAGCTTCACGCATTGTTTATGCATGGCCTGGTGAGAGGCGCCAGTGTGGAGGCTGTGTCAACCACAGCTTTGCCCCGCGCTATAAGTGGAGCCACACCATCCCCACAGCCCACGCCAATCAGACAGCCACCATCAGGCAGACAATAAAAATTAAGCACATATGTTTAACCCTTTCTCTCCTGCCACTCGTGCCGGTTATTAGTAATACACATCACAAGAAGCACACAAAAAATGCACACAGATTTAGCATATTTTCAGAGATAATTATATTTCAACATCCAACCTGTGCTTGTGTTGCTATTATCATTCAAAGTGTTTGCTTTGTGAGCGTCATTTCATTCAATGGTAGTCATGCTCTGGGTTTGCGAGTTCTTGGTATGGCCATGACAAATATCTCTCTGGGGACTGATCAATTCTACACAAGGATATGAGTCTCTGTTCTATGCCCGGATCACGTAATCATGCAATTAGTCTAGTCTGCTGAATGGACTTGCTAATACGTCTTTATTCGCAACTACAAAGCATGGTGACAATTACTGCACATTCGTTTGCGTATTTACGATGAAACCCAGGACCAATGACGTCATTTAAAATGCATAAAGTAATACTTGAGGTAAACACTGGGTTCAGGACAGCATGATGCGAACAATAAAAATGTCCACGTAAGTTTATCATCCGCGTTCAACTGTAGTTGATAAGCAGGTGATGTTTCTGGGGCTAACAACATAGCATTGCTAGACAAGTAGATTATGTTTATGTATCAATGTAGCTTTGGCATTTTAACATATTGTTCATGTTTAATATACTTAGTATTACTTACCCTCTTCCGTGTATGCCATGCATCCCATTTCAATAGGAAACTAATATATAATAATTATTTAATGCTGTTCACTACCATACCTTATGGATGATTTCTGTTGAAGCTTCATGAACCCCTACAATTGCCCCCACAAGGGATGAATGAGCGAGAGAGCGAGCAAGCAAATATATAATATCACCAAGTGATAGTAGAAACTGACGTGTTTTTAATACAGATCCACAAAGTATAGTTGTTAGTACTTACTTTTCTGACAGGATGTCTTTCCTGATCTGCAGTGCCAGTTGGTATCTGAAGCAAACAGTCAATGTTACAAGCCATGGCTAGCAATGGATCATCCACATAACAAATCTTATCTTCTAACCTTATTTTGGTTCAGTGTAACTTGCAGTGTGGTTGCTTTTATTTATTTAGCCATGCATTAATACATTTTTTATATTTTTTTATATTTAATTTTAGGTTTTATAGATTTTATGAAACAGTGTAATGCACACCTGAACAATTATTTGGATGGGCTGCTACATAACAGAACGTATTATTATTAACATAATTCAAGGCACATGCCAACACCCTGCACTACTAAACCCCACACTAAACCCTGTTCTTGGTGATAAGTACAGTTAAACGTATAAAGCACTATTAAATAATTAGTTGGTTTATTATGAAGATGTCCATGTTTATGTATTGTTTTTTTTTTAACACGAATTATAGTTTTCACTTCAAATATGACATGAATAAGGAACACAAGCAATGTGTTGCTCCGTTCCAATTGTTACGTAATGTATACATGTATTATATTACTGCTACATCTGTGCTATACTGAACATTATGTATCAATAAAAGATTATTATTATTAAACCTGTCAGCCAATAATGATCATCTCTGATGGCAAGATAGAAAGTGTGTGAAGGGATCAGCCTGCAGCTATTTCAAGGATCCCTTGCTCTCAGTCATCTGGTTATCTTTGTGTACTTAATCAGAGAGGCATGTTTTGTTTACTCTAAAACAGTTCCCTGAGGTCAGGCTAAAATAATGCGGTCACAAACAGTGGCCTACCCCTGTTTTACTAGTGTCGTAACAACTAACATTTGGTGAACAGCTTCTTAATGGTTACGTACTGAATATGGTAATCTGAACATGGCTTCCAATGATTTAGGTGTAAATGACTTTACCTTATTATTATGAAGAAATATTCTGTATGATGCGTAATCCCCAAAACCACCATGAAACAAGGTGACTCAAAAACATTTGGAGGCAGAATAGTTCCAATATAGAATACTTGGAAATAACAAAAACAACGAAGATGACAATGACGGGAGATATGTAACCTATTTCAGCATTTCGATGTGAGCACAAACAAACATCGAGGTTGGCACGTGGTCGAAAGCAGGCTTGTGATTTTTGCTACAAATCGGACACCAGGTAGCCAGCCAAATCCACAGGGCAGTTGGGAATTACGTAGCAGCTGTTACAACAAATGGACTAAAGGCATCCAAAGTAGAAGGGCCTGTGGGTTTGATGACGTGGGGAACGTGAATGCCTACTATTGCCCCGGGGGCGAGAGATTTCTACTCACCTTGTGATGTCCTCCTGCAGCTGGGCGGGGTCTGGGGGGTAGAACTTCACTTCAAAGGAAAAGTGCCAGCCAGCACCTGAAAACAAGGTAATCGATCTGTCAGTACAGCGCAGAGGTGTAGAGATTACCAGGACAGAAAAGGTTTAATCTCCACAAGAAAAATTCTGCATGGCTTGCGGTGGAGATAGACCATGCATCATTCCTACAGTCACAGCCGAAGGACAGTTATTCATGCATTATTTATGTCAAATAAAATAAATAAACACAGTGCATCGCTAATATGTGCTGGAAAACAAACATTCTCTTATATATTTGGTATTTAAAGCAAATTTAATGGGAGGACACTGTTGCTGTGGCATGTATTTATAATTATATGTTTATTTATAATCTGAAAATAGATTTTACAAACTCAGATGGTTTTAGTGTGTTTCTGTTTAAATTTCCACTCAGCATGCTTTTCTACTTTTTATATATCCGTCATTTTCATGTGCCCCATAAAAACATTCTCTTCTTCCCCGTGGATGTTTTCCTTTCACCTTACAGTTTGTCACTTTGAAAGTTTGTATGATGTATCATAACCAGTTTTTCAATCTTTCCTGATTACCTCCATCAATTTTCTTTCTTGTCACATTCACAGTAGTATGCATCCTTTTTGCCCATGACTTCCCTTCAGCCTTATCCATCCCATCCAATCCCATCAATATCTACGTTTCCAAACTTCCTAAACATTTCTTATTTCTGCTTTTTGTTATATCGACCAAAAATTCCACTGCCAAATGAGTACAGTTCTGTCGACCCAGTTTCGAAGCACACACAATCCACCAGCATGTTCCTGTGCTCAGTATTCCACCCCCACATAAACACACACTAATTAGCCAATTACAGTATCTCAGCGTTATCTACATGGACCTAGTGGACTTTATACTTGACATAAATGCTGGAGTGACAATTTTGTAGTTCCGGCCTATTGTGAGAGACAGCAGGGTACAGCAAACCCCCACAGACTTCCAGGCATATCTGCTAACGATGTGTATTGTATAGTTCTATATCACTGCACCAGTGTAGATCTTCACTTGGTTTGAAACTGGTAGTTTACTCAGTTCAAATTGCATTCCATGCAGTATGTTGCAACTTCAACGGACAATACTTGAAGCTTTCTACCCTTGTAAAATACCAGATCTTAACAAACAAAAAGACATTTGACACTTTCTTGCACAGACTAAATCACTTAAGTGCAGAATGCACATGTCTGGAAGTGAGCTTTATGCTTAGTCCACAGTGTGGCGCTACTAGTATATCCACACGAATGCATCTCCTGCGCTCAATGTGTGTGGCGTATCATTTAGTAATCTGGGGTTTATTTTTAGCACAGTTGTTTAGTATGTTTTAATTTTTTTAATATGAACAGTGCATCTGAACACCTGTGAAAGCATACTGATTTAAAACTGCAAATTACCACACTATACCTACTGCCAACTTTCTCACACTCCCACACACCCCTCTAACATCAGCAGTGCCAACCCACACTAGACTGTCTCACAAAGGGTGTTTGACCCAGGGTTAAATTGCTGGAGATTCAATGAGATGGCAGAATCCAGTAACAATTGTGACTGATAAACAAGTTTGACTGGCACAAACAGCGATTCTGTGTCTTTACAACGTCATCTGTGTGTGGGGAATGCCATAGAGCACGGCCAGTCATGCGTGGCTATGCCGTGTTCTTTTATATCTACACATTTCATTAGATCGGATCAATGTCTCGTCTGAAGAGGCGGAGAAATTTAAGACGACTAATCAGAAATGGCTGTATCAAGGCATCATCCACTCAGCGCAGTCTCTAATTACGCAGACACTTTATAAATTAATATACTAAAATAAATTACAATAAAACCGCAACGTCTTGCAATATGGCCTCCCAATGTAACAAATATATGCTTAGATGGAGCAATTTTTATGTGCCTGTTCTACCAGTAACGTTATTAAAACTTAATTAAAATAGGAGAAGGTATGTAAAATGTAAATAATATGCACACCATTCCCTACAAACTGCTGTGTGCAAAGGACAATATTAGTGAAGCTATTCAGAATTGAACTGTAGTTAAAACTTAAAACTGTCCAAAACTTAAAAACCATCTTCTCTCAATACTTTCCAAATGGCCTGGAGTTTGCGACTGAACCATTAACAACAGACTGTGGCATAAATAGTTCATGATATCTGGCTCTTAGTTGGCTTTTCGTAGCAAACTACTATGGCATAAAAATAGTTAATGACGCTGCACATCTCTACTTGTTAACAACGAAAGGATGTTCATTTATCTCTCTCAGACTTGGCAGTCTGCCAATACCTGGTAAAAGCAGTCATACAGAGACACTCTGTTTAGCAACTAGTCATGTGTGTAGCGTAGCTTGGCATTCTCAGACTTGTACTTTGTACAGCAGGCCAAATATAGCTGCACTTCTACACATTTCCGCAACACCAACAATACAAAAGTCAAGCTGCTACGGGAACTGCTATGTTAGCTAAACAAATCTGAGACAGTCATGTTATTAATATAAAGTTGGCGGACAATTATGTACCTGTGCAATTATCTATCTCCTGTACTGGTGTATTTTTACAATCTCACCCATTTGTATACAAGCTATCTTTACAGGTGTCTGGCAAACATCTGAAACTTGTAGCAATGGTGATTGTCTGAGGGACTTTAGCATACAAACAGAACTCCCAAACTGTTCGAGTTAATTGACAAGCTCATGTTAATAACAGTTTAGCTTTGTTGTAATCAATTAGCAGGAATGTGGAGTACAAACTGTGTTCAGGTAACTGTCTACAGCCACCTGAAAACACAAGTAAAGTGACTTTGGCACTCTGGAAGGCTGCATCAAAAGCCTTCAACAATATACAGCGTACACAAAAGTGGACCAGTGATTATAAATATTGTTAAAAAATATTCAGGAATTTGCTATTGGAAAAACATAAAAACAATTTTTTTAATTTTTTGAACAGTATATGTCTGTCTATAACTGGATTAGTTTTGTTAATGGCTTGGATGTAAACTACTGAAATCTTAGCACAAGAAAGTCCAGTTCCATATTTGTTATTGAGCCAGTACTAATACTGGGACATGCATTAGCACTGCTTTGAATGAATGTTTTTATTTTTTATCATTAGAATTTGTTTACATTTACAAAGCCTTCAAGTCTCGTTCAACCACACTAAGTGGTTCTTTTTTATACTCGTTCCCTCTGTATTCCCAGTGCCGGGGACCGAGGTGTCCAGTCCTGTCACTATGCCAGACGCTCACACCAGCCCTGCGCCACAAGGCCTGTTTTTACAGCTGACTTGGGAATCTCTCAACACACAAGTATGTGTGCACTCTGGGGAGAGACACATTAGCCAGACAGAAGCTTGGCACACAAAGCAGCTATTTGTGAATCTCCCAGCTACATGGGAGTCAAGATGGCCTCATGGCACGGTGGCAGGATCACTGGGAGTAATGGAGGAAGAAGACAGGAGTGACAGCCCACCTGCCGCGAGTAGGTTGGGTTACACTAGGCCCGGTTAGGCCAGCATCAAGCCATTTTCAGCTGCTTCCCTAAGGTTCTACACTCACCTCTTGGGACATTCACATTCCCTAGATACAACCCCAGTGTGTCAGATGTCAAACCTCAAAGCCAGATAGTTTTTTGGACCACCAATAGAACTGAATACACTTGCAACTTGGTAAATTCAACCTGGCTGCCATTTTCTGTGGTCAACAGCCTTGCCAATACACTGAACATTCACAACAGCTTTGTGCATTACTTTTGAGCAGCATGAAAAATGTATCATCAAAGAGGTACCTAGATGTGCCACAAATGTGAACGAACTTTAATTGAGCGCCTCTTAAAAAAGGGGACTGCTAGAATAGTCCCTATTAATCCAAAACTGTTTATACATACAAAGATAATGATTGTATTATTTAATACATATTTCATTTATGCACCTGAATCTATAATAAATTTGGAAAAGTCATGTCAGTGATTTCATACATCTTTTTGTGCACCGATTCATACAGTCCTCGACAGTACTCAATTTCCTGTTATCCTGATTATGTTTGTTTTTCAGTCACGCATGTAGCCACAACTACGAAATACCGACAGCTACATCCACCTTTGTGTAATTACTCCATAACCCAGACAATGTAACAATGGGGATGAAACAAAACAAACACCGGAATGCGCAATAATAACAAAGCCAAAGTGCAGACAGTTCATCTAACCCAACTACGCTTCCCAAGCCAAAAAGATAAACGACACGAGCTGGTATCACTCCCACACTGGTGATCTGTTATAGCTTGCTATTTTAGCATTAGCAGGATCATTAGATGCAAGTAGTGCCATCTGGCTGGGCAATTATATCTGCTGGATCATTGGGACTGGTTATAATGCGCCAAGTCTCAGGATGCAATCTACACAAAATGACGCGCAGTCAGACCAGCATCTGCTGACTTGGAAATAAAAATGTAATTTCTGGGAAGGGATGCATGAAATATGTATGGAGGATGGAAACTGAGGAAGTGTCAACTCCGATAAAGCGAAAATGTCATACAGAATTTAAAAAAAGTTCTAGTCCATTCTCTAAAAAACCAAGTGTTGTACTCAATGCCACCAGCAAGGATACACAACCCAGACAATAACACTACAATTTGGAAAAAGTGACTGGTGCATATATATCATAGGCAACACCCCGCAGTGCTTAGACACTGCCAGTAAACAGCTAGGAGTTAAGTTGATGATGCCGTGTAGTCAAGAAATTTGTCAGAGATACTCTTGATAGATCGGAGCGTAATAACTTTGACTTATTAGCCACTAATGTAGGAAACCACTCATAAAAAGAGTTTCGCTCCATGGAATGAATATATTAAGTCTGTGTGAAAAGGGAAGACTGCAGTTGATCGAAAATCTGTGTAAAGATGGATTTTAGACAGACTGAGGAAGACGAAATGTAGAGGGAGGGAGCTGATAGCAGCGGAAGACAACAACATTAAAAGCAACAGCACAGGACTTGAACCTCACTGTTGTACAATGGAAACAGGAATAAGGCCAATAAAGACCAAAAAACAATAACACCTACAGTAAAACAATAGCACCAAAATCAACAAAGAAATTGGAAAACAACTACAGAAAAAAAATTCTTGAGATAGTCTCAAAGCTCAATCATGGGCAATCATTTACTGTTCTTGAGGTAATAACTTGAGGAAAGAAAGATGTGACCCAGCTTCAATGTAGATTAAAATGAAATGGGGGATCAACAAAACAGGGGTAGATCATACAGAACCAGACAGGGGGAACCCAACAAAACAACCATCGCCTCGCAGGGGTTGCATGACAAAGGCAACATCATGCAACCAGGCCTCCAGTCACACGTCCCCATGGTTAATCACAAAGCATCCAGCTGCTGCAGGGACACAAAGCTGTCATCTGTCACCCCCATTCCGACAGAGCCTGTCACCCACCAGAGCTCCAGTTCCAGGGGTGATAGATGGAAGCGGCAGGGTAGTCGCCCTCGCAGAATGGATTCACCCCAGTAGCTTCAACCCACGCTCAGGACACACACTGCGCTAGTTATTTGCCCCTTTTTGCATGTCGGATGTCTCATTACTCCGGCTATTACCCCTATGGGCAGCACCCCCAGGTGCCAGAATCAACATCACCTGTACAACAGTAGCTGATGACAGCATGTAAAGTTGCTGCAGGTGAATTACTAAAAATACAACACTAAAAGTGGATAGATCAACAGATTACATGAAGCGTGGTGGAAAGAATGACTAGAACTACTAGAACGACTGAATGCACACATCATGCTTGTACCTTTAAACAGAACTGCACTATAGTGCTTCAAATAATAACACTTTAACTGCATTATTATTGCTATAACATTACATTTTTCCTGTAAAAATAAACCATAAATGCAAATTTTGCTAAAGTCAAACAACAAATGTGAGAAAATCTACATCACCACTTTCAAGAGGTGGTTTCCATTATGGCATGCCAGTTCTACGTGATACCAGTGTAAGCAATAAAACAATTGTAACATGTTTATGGTGTAAACAATAGAGTGGTGCTGCGTGACTGCCGTGTCTAGTATTTCCTACAACAGCCCTAGTAACTACTCCAGGTAAAAACAGTCATCAGTTAGCCACTTCAAGCAGCATTTTCAGTCTGCATAACAGACATGTCCAGTGTACTCAATAGCAGCTACGAGTCATTTTATGGACGATCAAGGCGGTATGGTTAGCTCAGCTGCAACCCACCCAAATGAATCAATTATATGTGGCGAATTTAATGTTCACTACAGTAACACCCATTCAACCAGCGCAATGAACCTTGCGATTCTTATAGACAACGCTGGTTTTGTACAGCATGTGATTACTCCCCGTGCATCTACCCTACTCTCAACACCTGTAAGGCCGACTACTCTGCTAAAACCTGAACGTCCAAAACATTGCGCGTGTTATCGAAAGTTCACGTTGATCGACAAGCGGGCTTTTGCTACTGATATCCACAATGCATTCACTGTGAGTTCCGGAACCACCGTTGAGCTCATTGACAACTACAACACCGCTATCGCGACCATCGCCAACAAACACGTGTCATCACCGTTCGTCCGAAGACACCTTGGCACACGGAATAGTTTTCCAGTGCGAAGCGTGACCTCCGCCACGCCGGGTGCCAATGGCGAAAGATGCAACTCGTTATCCACATACAGATTTACGCAAAGCTTCGAGACGATTACCGCTGACAACTCACCGCCACGAAGGCCAGTCATTTCTGCACGGTGATACGCAGGGATCTGTTCTTGGTCCCATGTTGTTCAATCTGTACTGACTACCAATTACCCATATCTTCAAATGTCATAACCTTCAATACCACTTATACGCTGACGACACTCAACTTTACACCGAGTGTCCACCATCCCAACACAGAAATGTACTTCACACATTCATGAATGTGCGTGCGAGCTGAGACAGTGGTTAACCAACAACAAACTTCTGCTCAACAAGGATAAGACTGAGGCGATCACATTTCGGTCGGAGTGTACGGTCGCCAACTGTCAACTCAGTCATTAGTGTTTGCTGCACGCCAATTCCATTAAAAAGGTTGTTCGCAATATTGGCATATACCTTGACAGCCACCTAGACATGTCGCACAAGTGTCAAATGCTTGCTGTGGCGTGTACTTCCACCTGTTTCGCATCGCTAAAATATGCGCAAGCCTGACGACTACGGCGTATAAGTCCCTTGTACACTCGCTCATGACATCACGACTGGATTACAGCAATGCAGTGCTCTATGGCATAACTGACTGCCAGATACTTCACCTAGAGATGGTTCAGCGCGCCGCGCTCAAAGTTGTCCTACAGATCAAGCGGAGCGGCCGGCAACAGAGTGTCACCGATGGACTTAAATTTCTTCACTGGTTACTGGTGAAGTGGTGCATAGAGTACAAGATATTGATCCTGGTGTTTAACGTCATACACAACGAGAAACCCGCTTACCTTGCGTCATTAACCACTTGTTATGTGCCACGTCGGTCACTTCGATCTGAGGACAGCAACTTTCTGATTGTGCCACAATATAATCTAGTTAGATATGGCCAGAGATCTTTCTCTCGAGCCGGACCATTTCTGTGGAATGCGTTACCGGAGGAACTGCTGCTGATCACATGAGTGGATGTTTTTAAAGCACGCCTCAAAACACACTATTGTAAACTCGCTTTCAATGTGTAATATGTTGTTTTAAGGGTATCTATCTTCCTATTCACTGCACAGTCTTTTTTTAATTGAGTTTTAATTTGGTTTACAACTTTACTATCTCAGTCTAACTTTTAATAAATAAATTTATATATATATACAAGAATTATAGCCATTATGTTTATTTAACGCTATTTTTAAAAAGCAGGCCAAATTTATATTTACACCACTAAGTCTCATGTACATATACATGGTTTTATTTTAGCGACTCTGTAGACACTATTGAACAGTGTTATACTCTGGAGACTAGTGTATCAATAAAGTTAATTGTTATTATTATTTCAACTGCTGACATTCACTCTGCCATTACATAAGAACTAGCTTGCACATACACACCCATGACGCAACAAACCCAGGGCACCTGTCATCACAGAAACAATATTTCATCTTAAACTCAATCCCACCAACCAAATATCACTTCAAGAAATTATCTCTTTTTCTCCTATTCAGTGTCTCTTGCGGATACAATTTTGAGTCGGCTTTAAATACCGTAATACCAGCTAGTTAATTCCACAATAACCCTTTCAAATGATTAATATGACAACATAATTAGAGTTGTTTGATTTCATGAAAAACTAAATCTGAGATTTATGTCATTTTCTAATTTTGTGTGCATTATCTGTTGCTGAAACATTAGAAATTATCGTGTCCATCAGGTCCTCTGAGAAAATTGCACTGCTAAATATCTACTCAATTTCATACTAAATTGTCAACCATTTGCCTGAAAATAATCAATTACACAAGATCACTCGCCAATCATACGTTATTTTTATTTGTTAATAACACTTACTTCTGCTGATCTGTTTTGATATTTTCTTTTCGTTGTTCAGCCAGAACTGTAACAAAGGTGCGTGACTACGTAAAACAAGTATACAAGAAACGTACATGGAAGTATCCAAAATACAACCAACAAAAAGAAGGTGAATCGTCATATTAATATATCAGCAAGATTTTTATTCACGAATTCCACAAAGTAAACTTTTTAATGACTTGTGATCTAGCAGTTAACCCCTAGTGTCACAACTGGAACATTAACCCTACGAAGCTGAAATACAGCCAAACAGTGGCAGTTTCCTACATTATACAGCTGATCAAATAACGAGTTTGGTAACACAGAACCAGAGTTCTTTTGCCGTGTTGTGAAATCAATTCACCGGAATGACCCCACCAATTATCCCTTAGGTCTTAACATACACCAGTAAACAGGATCCTGTTTCGTGTTGTGCAGTATGCTTTCTAAGTACAAAGAAATAAGTACTGGCTTAGAACATCCTGGATCACATGCCAGTTGCCTAATTTGTTTACATCCTATTCCAGGTCATAAATTTGCAACAAAAAATTGTAAGTAAGTTGCATGCAAACATTTATTTGGTACTTACTATGAACACATATATATAACTACTAACACTAAATATAGAATATTTTAAAATGAGACAGGAATAATATTTGCAAACAACAAAAGTTGTATAGAAAACAAATAGCCCACAAGCAACCGGACAGGTAACCATTAATTGCCAGTGTCATATGGCTTGCTGCACTGGAGAACGTTTTGGGTTACCTGTGTTTAGTGATGACGCATGCAGTTTTATAAATGGAGGAAACGGGTGAAGCACAACACCATTTTTCACACTGTCACTTCTTGCATAAACATGACTGCATAGTATACATAGACATACTGCACACTGCAACAAAAATGTGGTAGCAGGCTCCTTGCCCCCCTCCCCCACCCCCTACTTGAAGCACTCTCAACTAGTATGTATTCCCAGTCTCCTTGCTCTCACCTCACCCCTACTTGAAGTCAAAGAGAGTAATTATTAAGAGATTCATCAGACCAGTGATCGTGTGAGATTATTCTTTTTCTTATTATTCACAGTCACTTTTAATTTTTTTCACTCTAATGTTTCGACAGATGTCTTCATCAGAAAGCATTTAAAAGAAAAAACACGGACTTTGAAATCCAGAAAAGATTACTGAAATGCAAACAAAGAGGGAATTTTGTGCCAGATGCAGATTGTTTGTACAGTTTCACGATCTTCCAGGGGATCAAACATTTTGAATATTGCAATGGGTTAAAAGTATCTTGTCACCAGCAAATTACAATCTTGAAAACCAACATGATCTTCCATTTATAACACAGT
This sequence comes from Escarpia spicata, assembly GCA_963995525.1. Lineage (NCBI taxonomy): Eukaryota > Metazoa > Annelida > Polychaeta > Sabellida > Siboglinidae > Escarpia > Escarpia spicata. The sequence goes on along the minus strand of OZ023208.1, from coordinate 42,415,242 downwards.
TTCCACTGAATCACAACTCTAAAAATATTCTTCATAGATCATCTGTGTGCTAAACATTACTGAGTTTGTGAACACCCACCTTGATGCCATTCTTATCCCTGAATGACAGAGCAAAGTAGTCCTTTTCTAAAAGATTCATGTTCTCACAAATTGTGTCCAGTAAATCCTGGCCTCGTGCCCGTTTCTGAAACAAAAAACAACATTTATATTCAGATGTGGATCTGGTGACAGGTTCTAAAATCAATCGCTCACAGTGAAATTTATAATTTTTTTAACAATGTCACTGCCGTAAATAAGTTGTTTGTGGTTTTGTCAGAAATGGAATTTTATTTTACCTACAGTAAACCTAGCTATTATAGAGTACTCTATAACGATCACACCTAAAAGTTATGTCTAGATGCTTAATTAGGCTTACAAATACATGTCCATAATGGAAATGCCTTCTAGCCCATACATTGCATAAATAGTGCATGGTTTCAATTTCATAAAATACTATGGTATTACAATTATTACTGTATAAATGGTCTGATCATTATCACAGACTGTGTTGTGAAAACCATCACTGGTCACTAAAAAGGGACAGAGCGTTTATTTTATATGGTGAATGCAGCATCTGTTCAGAGATACACATTGGGAGTGCAGCACCGAGTTGTTCACATTGCGCTTGAGTGAGGAGTTCCTGAGAGAGGCCTAATGACAGCCACAGCCATACATTAATTACTGCCACTCCATCAGGCATCATCCATCAGCCCCAACTCCCGTTGCCGTTGCCTAGCAACTGCGCAGAAAAAGTTGTAATAGGCAGCTGGGGAAAAACGTGGCGTAGGCGACTGCATTGTTACACTAAAGTTTTCAATGCCTAAATGGCACATGGCAGTTCGACTATAACCAATGCAGTTTGACATTTCTGTAAAAAATAATGATCTTAATGAAGCAGGACGTCGGAGTGCGCGCGCGGGAAATGCAGTGGATGTAAAGAGAAAGGCGCAGGAGACTAATGATGCTGGTCTATCGTGTAAACATGTCTGGGAGTCAGTCTCTAGGCATGTTATGCCTGTACATAACCTGCACAAGTGCAAAAACGCCAGGACAACTTTGATCATTTAGTTTAGATCTACTTCATGTTCCCAGAATTGAAAGTAAGTTTGGAATGCACTCCCTGTTAGTGTTAGACCAGTAGGAAACAATAACATTTCACCATAATCAGAAGACCTTTTAATCTTGTTTTTTCTTCCAAGTTTCCTAACATACTTATCTGTTGACAACTCTTTAATATCGTACACCGATTTCAAGCCTGCCTAACCTTTTGTGCTGTTGCACCTCTGAGCTCAGAACACAGAAGTTTTGTATTAATATTTTTGCATTCTCTGTGTAAATTTCACATTTTATGCAAATAGAACTTTCTCTTGCTGCTGTTATTGCATCACTTATTTGTTACTTCATTAGTCTGTGTGTAGGCCATTTCGGTTGTTTGTCACTTAGTAATAACTGGCCTTCATTAAATAGCTTGCATTGCCAATTGTCATTGATTTACAAGGAGTTAATGGTGGCTAAACATAAGGCTTGTGTGCATTGGGTGGGGCAATATCACACCCAAGTGTCATTAGTGCCATATAGGCATCATATCCACCCTGACTGACTGGGACATTATGTTGGAAACCCAGCCCACAAAAGCCTATGTGACACCAAGCCAACATGATCAGTAGACCAACGGGAATTGGTTGCTGGGCAGCTCAAAGGGTTGCTGGTTGGGTTTACTATGATGTAAATTGTGCCAGCAGAACCACCAACTGTAATATCAGGTGTAATAATAACATACTGGAATAAGATAAGTGTATGTTTATATATGTAATCAAATATGAATTAATATAAATTGAAAGTCAATAAACAAAATTTATAATCCCAAGTTGCCAGTGAATCACTAAGCTGTACCCATTTCGTGAAACGGCTACATAAGTTGTACATACTAGAATTAAAAGCCAAACTTCTTTAATCAATATTTTCTAAATATGATAAGTTAGGCTACAGTAAATCTCTTGGTATTGGTCAAAACATCAAATGCACTGCATTAAGCCACCAACAACATTACCTGCTTGTTGATTTTGCTTAATAGCAGACAGGCAGTTATCAGAACATTTGTATGGGTGCTTAAGTGCACCACTGTGGCAGCCATTAACAGATGTACATTTCAGATGTAGCACATAACATGTTCATATAATTAAAAAGATTAAAATAATAAACATTGTTAACTGGATTTCAATTTCAAGGAATTTTGTTTACAAAACTCTCTCAGCATTGCTTAAAGCACGTCATAATAAACTACCTTACATCACCAAACTGGTGACACCATTAAGATTTTATTGCAGCATTTTTTCTTGTTACTACCTATAACATTTATATAACTGCCAACCAAAGGACCAATAAAACCACATCCAGGAAACATTAAAAAGGACTTATGTGAACATTTGTTTTCCTGTTTTCAGCTTACATCAACCTCAGGATACCAGTTAATCCTACCAAAATTCCAATAAAAACACAGCTTGGAAGAGAATTTCTGCAGTACTGTTTCCCTCATCCTACCACTTTACTGAATTTCTTAAAATGGTAAATATTTGTATCATAACCATAAGACGTGCAGGTTATGACAATTGTTAAGCCAAGTGGATGCAAAGCAGGTGAATTTAAGCATTGCTTATGTCAGAAGTGTTGCAGCTTTGCTGTGGATAGAGATTTCTAAACAAAGCAAAATTAGCCTTGCATTGCAGAGGGAAAATGCTGCCCATTGACATGCTTTGACATGTTGAAGCTTTACAAATAAATGAAGAATTGAAAAACACCCTGACTTTGTTTGGAACATAGATAGTCCTGAATAAAATTATAACAATAAACTGAAGGAGACGGGCTTCTGACACAAGACTCAGAGACAGGCTTCTGACACAAGACTCGGTAAATATGCCCGGTAAAAGATACAGACCTGGCATAGATCTGCTACTAGAGTCACACATTTGATGCATCCGTGAAGGGCACAGTCTTGCTGGTCCTTGGCCCCTCATCAGATTACTACCATAACATTCCACAGTGTCAGTTGGCTTCCTAGGATGGCAATATCTGGGCACTGGGCATTTGGAGTTTATCGCTGCAGGCCGTATGTTTGACAGGATTCCACTCTGTGGTCAATATTGTTTGACACAGTTATCTGGAACTTGGTGCCACCTTCTGCACTACCCATCATTTTTCGTAAGATTGTTTGGGCAGGCGTGACCACAACCACTATGGATTTTCCGGTTTGCATCGTTTCTACTACAGTTATCACAAACATAGGCAGCTGTGGGTTTCCCCTCCACATTTTTCACAGAATTTATAAGTGAGCCATGTCTACTACCCTCCTTCCCACCTGCCACTTTGGGTAATTCATTCTGGGCCCAGTTGCAGTGGGCGCCATCTCAAGAGTAAACAAGGAAATTATTCACCAGGAAGTACCTGACCTCTGCAATTCCCACAGTGTCCCATATCAAATATTCATTGACACTGACGAAGTGGCAGGCAAATGTCAAAATGGTTACGTCCGAAAAGGTGAACACATTCTGACCAGAGGCCTCGCTATGGTTTGTGGAAAGGGGTAATGTACTCCCTGCTGTTGAAAACAAGGGGTAAAAAATGAAATCAAGGGGTAATTTGTTCGGGTTTTTGACCGCCAATGGGAGATGGTATGGGAGAGTGTCCAGCTGTAAGTGTGAGTGCGTGTATGTTTCTAGTCAGAACTATGATAGCCTGTGATTGCTTTAACCACACAGACAATGTTGTCTTCCAGTGAAGTCTGTAAACAGCTGGCATGAGTAGGTCTCGGATGATGAATGATAAGAAGAAATGTACATTTAGCAGATCATCTGCACGTGTCAGACAGATATGAGATTGTCTTCAGGTATCAATTAATCTTTTATATAATTAAGGCCAGACACGGCAGGTGAATAGGATTATTTTATAATTTATGTAAATAGTCCAATTTTGTTTCTACCCAAATTATAGAATTTAGATTTATGTATGTAACTGTCATACAAGTAAACTCTTTATTGATAGAAAACATAAAAGCTATCATAATCTGGCAGAAAACCATTTTGAGTATTTTTGCCAAAAAACACAATTTCACCTGGGGTGTCTGGTCTTAAGATTGTCATAACAAAATATGCAAAAGATAACCAAACCAATTTATTTTAATATTATTTATTTAAAATTTCCAGCTGCTGCCCTGCAAATGTTCTGTTTAACTTTCTACACAACTTGCCCTGCGGCTGTGAATGTGCACGTTCTGTGGGTGTCCAACACATTATTTACACAGCTAAACGATATTCTTATCTCGTTTCTTGTTTAATCATTCCACGCAGAAAAACATACTCTTAAAATATTTTATGCGCCTTTGTTGTTAAAATATTGCCGCGATTATCATCCGCTGTGAGCGATAATACAAGCAGGTGGCATTCCCAGACAACGTCGAAGATTGCTCACCGCCGATGCAGGCGCCAATTGGACTGCAAGCATGTGCATATAATGAATGATACATTATATTACTTGCAAGTCCACACATTGTCGAGAAGTTAAACAATTTTTTTTTTTTTTTAAAGCAAACCCAGTTTTCGTTTTCTTTCTGGTCTATAGTATAACACTGGCATAAAATAACCACGTAGTCCGACTCCTAGTCGTAGAACTTCCAAACTTCTTCACAATATGTCAACAATATCTACGACACATGTATACAATCATGTGTAAAATACATTTACTATCCTGTAACGATCACTATTAATTTTACAAAACCATATTTTGCGATTGCTATGACGCTGTATGACTATGACTTTTACAAAACTCACTGGACAAGGCTCGCGGCGTGCGTCCGGTTCACGGGGAGCGCACACTCACAGGGATTGGTATTACCAATCGGATCACTAGTAAAATGTATCAGTTTCCAGACACGTGTTAAAAAAACTTCACCCGCTATCATAACTGCGGCACCAGGGCAGGTTAAAAACATGTCACTGCCGATGTGTAGGTTCACGCAATAGTGTCAAAAATAATGCGTGAAATACAAAAAATCATACATATATACGCATATTACGCTAACTGGAGCACTGCTGTCGGTGTGCAAACATTTTATTCTGACATTTACATAATTGTCTATGGCCTGCACACATTTTAAATTCCATCTCGGGTTCCATTTCAGGGCTCAAAATTCTTTTGCCAGAGGCACAAAAATTATTCCAAACACTTATGTTTAAAAAGAACTCACAGACAGTGCTCATCACAAAAATGATATTGTGAATTATTCACAATGTGAAATGCTGCATATAATTTTGAAAGTGGTTTTGATATGGTGTTTTCTCTGGGTAAATGGTGTGCAAGGTGAGGTGGTGGTGTGGAAAAGGTGAACACTGAAGACAGGATACAAATCTTGGTGGCTTGAGGCATGCCACCTCGTAAAATTAACTCTGTTTAAATGCAATGATAATGGTGGTTTCGACCACAAGGAATAACTTCAATTCCTGGTGTTCAACATGTCCCAAGTTCAACTACAGACACTGACAGGGCATAATTCACTTCCATAAACAACTTGTTGTAGCCTAGGGGAAGTTTGAAGACCTTGAACACAAGTTAACCACAACATAAATTGTTTAAATTATCATGATTTCAATGTGACAGAAGTGTTTGTCGGATGCGAGAAACAGACAGTTCTACAAGGTGGACATTTCTGCAAATATTTGGGGCTGAGGGTGAAAAATACAGCAAAACGGCCCACCTCGCTAGTCATACACCAAAAGCAAACACTGAATATCTCACCTCGAGTTCAACCTCCTGTTTCTCGCCATCGAGAAGCACTGCAGTGGCACGTATGGTCTTGCCGCTGTGTGTGTGAGCTGCCGGGGCGGTCGCTGACTCAGCCTTCTTCGGAGACGCTGGCTTCTCCGTCTTCTCCATGTCCTTACGTCGCTTCTCCTCCTCCTTCTTCCTCTTCTCCTCCTCCTTCTTCGCCTTCTCTTGGTCGGCCTTCTCGCGCTTCTCTCGTTCCTTTCGCTCCTTCTCCTCGCGTTTCTTGTCTTCCTTCTCCTTCTTTTTGTCTACCACTTGCTCCTTCGGCGATTGCTCATTCACTTCCGCTGGGATTTCCTACAATTGGAAAACATCACTGTTTGACACTGTCATTTTCATCCAGCAGCTCAATGTGTATTTATTTTCATTTGCGGTGACTTGTTTATAAAACATCTCAGTCTATAACTGTCCTTTTTAACAGGCAATGCAACATGCATTTAGTAATTTTTATATTATTATGGTAAGGTGATTTATTTACAAAACATCACCATTTATAACTGTCCTTTTCATTCATTAGCACAGTGTGTATTTCATAAATTAACAGTAGGATTTGGTGAAACATTAGCTCAGTAGAGGAAAACTTTAAGACGATGAGATGACTTATTAATAAAACATCATCGTTTGTAACTGTCTTTTTCATCCAGCAGCACAAGATATATTTATTGTTATGTTATTACTATTTTATTATTATTAGGTGACTTGTTTACAAAACATCTCCAGGTTATAACTGTCCTTTTCATCCCGCAACGTAACATTTATTTTATTACTATTTTAGTATTACAAGGTTACTTGTTTACAAAACATCTCCATTGATAACTGTCCGTTTCATCCAGCACTGCAACATGTATTTATTTTAATTTTATTACTATCTCATTATTGTGATAAGATTACTTGTTTATCAAACATGACAGTTTATAACTGTCCTTTTCATCCACCAGCACAATATGTATTTATTTTTATTTCGGAATTTAACAACAAGATTTGATAAATTATTAATTGGTTACAGAGTAATGATTAGGTGGTGAATTCACTGAACTTGTATTTTACATTACCAGTATATTTATCCATGGTAAATTCTACCATACAAATACATCAGGATTTCTCATCCTGTTCAACACAGATGAGCATCATCTAAGCACAACCCAAGGTTCAACCAGAGTAGTATATCAGTAACTAAGCCTTGGTTAATTGTTGTGGTCTTAATTAAAAAAATAAGGCAAGTTATGCCATTTACGGACGTAGTCAGCTCATAACAACATTTCTTCCAGCATAAACCAGTTGCCTATTCAAATTAGCAGCAATAAAAGTCAACTGCGCATAATGTATCAGTAACAGTAGGACTCTCAGTAACAGTAGGACTCTCAGTAACAGTAGGACTGCCATGTTGATTTATTCTACTGTTTACCTACAACCAATTAGTTTACCTTTCTCATTACCTACAACAATTTTTATTTGTGTACAAAGACCATTTTATTTTGAAATCTCTTACATTTCTTCTTCAGCTGTCCGTTAGAACAACAATAACCTTAATGGTTAGTATGTCCCTTATAACTTTTGAATTAGACATACACAGATATAGGAATGTCCAAATAACAGATACTATTTGAAAGGGAGAAGGTGTGAGAAATACCTGCGGTCATTAACATGAACCAATACCAATGTTGTAAATGAAGGTAGCTTTGATTACTGGGTTTATTTAAATGTGATCTGAGCATATCAGGAATGCACTGTTTATTTAACAGAATTGTTAAACCACAACGACCAATTTGGCAGACACACTAAACATTGTGTGTCATCTTCAAAGAATAACTTTTAGAACAAGTCAAAAATATTGTTTAACTCATGCATTATAAACCTATGAACATGCTGTGTTTCCATATAACAATTCAACAAAACAATAATAAAAACTGAACTGAGAATAAACAAAAAGAAAGGTTTCACTTGATTTACAAGTGCAGTGTGAAAACGGTATTAACAATACAGCAAAACAATTTAACATGGCTGCATGGAAATTGCTAATGCCATTGAGAATGTTGATGGTTAGATGTACAGGTATGATTTGCATTTCAAATAAGGACCACCCTCCTCAATGGTGCCTATTTGTGGTACTGGTGATAATAACATTTCCCAAGTGACGCTCTGTATACATTCAGACCTCCAGAGAAAATACAGAGACACACAGGATGTTTATTTAATGCACTACACATGGGAGTACGAAGGTTTATCAAAGCAGTAATGCTTGCCTCATAGTGAGGATCTACATTGACAAACAACATAATCTCATAATCTCTATGAACACATCACTGTACATTCACACTGCCGTGGATATGGATATATCGATGTGCAAAAAATCAATGCTGAAAATCTTTCACGCAGATACAAGGAATATTGAAGTCCCTCCTCTGAACACCATGACAACATATTATATATTCACTCAATGCTAATAATTTGAAGTTTTAAAGAACTACAAATCACTTTTGCAAACTGACATTCACTAACATACGGTACCATGAAATGGTGTCTACTCAAATAAGAACATCCATCCACTTGACATCTTGACTGTTTGGATGCCACATCCATTGTAGGAAGCCAAACGTATACCCAAAGGCAAACTTACTGTTTAAATCCTTGCCATCATTTGGAGTGAGTTCACTATGATAATCCGTACTGTAAATACTCAGTAAGACCAGATTCGATAGGTCAAGAAACCAGACTGTCAATCAACCTTTCCAATGGCAAAGATTTTACAGTATTTCCTTAGAATTTTCCAGATACCTGCATTTCTGGTATCCAAACGCAGAAGGGCTACAATTTTCAAATATGAGAAGTGTTCTATGTTCCACAAAAGTTTGTACATGGAAATACCGTTTTGGTACAAACACCGTGTAGACTCCAGGATTGTGTCAAACTGTTTGGCTGACATAAACATTAATTTAGTTCAACTCTAATATTTTATGTTATTTTCTTAACCGACACATCTATCAATTACATAGCTGCATTTATATAACCAAAACAACTAGCCACATTGCAATGCACATGCAAAACACTGCTTCCAGGCAACTGGGAAAATAATCCGAAAACATGAACACAGCTTGGGGTAGGTAGTTAGCCACCCTAGACACGACCAGGTACAGGTAAAGGGAGAGGCGGTGCTAGCAATACCAGGGCATCCTCGACGATGCAGAATTCACGGAACAGTTCAAATTCGCGGATAGACGCCTGTGTGCTTGTGGACTCGGCTGAGTCCTGGCGTGTCTTCTCTTTCCACCGAGTCCTGCTTCTCATTCCCCACATCCAACCAAGGTGCTGTGTTCACGCTGCTGATGAAGCTTTGGCGGCAATGTTGGCATGACGTTGCAACCAACGACAGCAGCAGCAGCCATCTTTGGAGACGCCGCTCATGGGTTCTCCCTCACGCCGAGCGGCTCCGTCGACGGCCACACTCGCACATTTTATATTAAGTCATTCACGGGGCACAGGCCTCCAGTAAATCACATTGTGATTGTGCCAGCCTCGTCAATAACACTCGTCCTGCGTAAACCCGGGCGCAGTTTGTGCATCGGTAATCACAGATCCGAGGGCTTGGAATCCATCTTCCGCCATGACATGGCCAATAACAGTGTTAGGGAAAAAATCTGCTGCGATATTTGTGCAGCTTCAAGATGGCAGACGGCGACAACGACATCTCATTATGCTTATGAGCGCTTTATGCAGTGTCAAACAGGCTGGTTAGCAGCCAGCCGAAATGCAGCGAGCACTCACATGTGCCGGTCAGATAACGTTGGGTGTAATATGACAAAATATGCTTAGTTGCTGACCAGCATAATCTTGTTGCTACCTGAAGACAATCATAGGATCAGTGCTTAACTGGACGATCGTTCATTGATCAGAGCTCAGACAGACGTGTCGACATATGAAAGGCCGGTAATCGGACTCACGGCCGACTGTGGCATTAGCATGTCTGCAGGGCCAAATGAAATTACTTTACGAAGCCCTCAGATTTAGCATATTGCAATGCCAGTTGATTATTAAAGACTGTATAATAAATCCTAATATTGTACAACCGTGAAACACATGGAATACAAATTTTAATGTTAACAATAATTTATCTAAAACACACATACAAAAACTGCCAAACAGCATGTTTTTCACAGGTTATCTAATAATTGTTTGTTTTGCCTGATTGCAAATGTTTCTTAAGTGTATTATGATTTATGCACATCCCAACAAAATAGGATTCATAAGAGTATGTTGTTATGACATAAAACACTTCAGACTGTACATTAGTGTTCATAAATATAGTATTGTGTTGCTAAAAGTATCTATTACAATAATAGCACGGCTGGTTTGGTAGATATTGACACTGGCAGTGTGTATAAATATATAAATAGCCTACTACACAGGTTCTAGGCAAATCCAAACCAGTCTGATTGGTTCAGCTTGTTTGAAAATAAATGTGTCAGTAGATTTGGCTTCAATCGAGCAAAATAAAACCCAAGGGAAACATCTTGGCCACTGAGAGCAACATTACAATTGAGGCAATACGGGGAGGTTCTCGACATATTGGTAATATTGTTCCCTTGGTGAACTGCATTCTGGCCATCTGGTCTGATTTACAAGATTTACAAGATCAGACGAGATGTGTCAGTCCGTTTCCAGTTACTCTGATCACTAAGCCACAGTACACAGTATCTAAAAATGTGGTCCAAATGTCTCAAGCAAGATACGAGTTCCTCGAAAGTTGTGTGTTTATTTGCATCAGTGCCAAGAATGATTTGCATCAGTTGCCATTTGGCAGGCTGGCGATGATTAGCATGCAGCCACACTGAGGTTCTAACTTACCAACTGGCCCTAAATTTGTGACATTCAGCACTGGGCCAGTCACTTGGTTCAGGACTATAAAGTAGTGTAAGCTATCCAAGATGGCCTGGCAATCAGCTACCTAGGGTCTAGCCTCCTTGTTCTATAGGAGGTGAAGGTCTTTAGGGACAAACCAGAAGAAAGGAAACACTGTCACAAATGTATTATTTGTGGCAAGTTCCAAACTTTGTAATCAGTTGAAAAAACCTTAACATATTTTTTATTTCTTATACCATAGAGGAACAAAATCGTTCTTGATTGGACTGATACTCTGATCCCTTGGAATGTAAATTTGACATCAATTGTTTCCCCTCTCAACTTGGTCATCTCTTGAATTTCTTAACACTCATTTGTGGACTGACATATGGTTCACATGATATAGCAACACTGTTCCACCAATGAAGACAAAATACTGAGGTAAGAAACTTATAACAAATGTAAAATAATTATCTAATCCTGCCGGGTTTAATGTCTCAAAATCTACACATTTTGGTAACATCATAACATGATGAATAGGAATTTCACTTGATGACAGAGCATGCTTCCACATGACTGCCCTCTGGAAACTATCTGGCCACCTTTGGACATTCAGCTTAATGCATTCCTAGCTGAATAAGCCATTACTATGCCCAGCGACGTTGGCAAGTTTATCACAGTAAGGTCAGTGGCTATGGCCAATGCCGAGTGTGTGGATAAACTAATCAATACCAGCTCTACTCAGACAAGTAGTTTAGGTCAACATACACGGTGTCATTCACTGATTTACAGGCCGGCCCCGGGCCAGGCACTGCAGTGTGACTTCTCTCTCAGGTCACAAACGTCTAATTTTGGCCACGTTAATAACACCGCTTGGGGACATCAAGTTAACAATGTTCTGCATAGTTGTGCACAATTTGTTCTCTAAACATATGCAAATTATCACCGAAGTGACAATGCACTGTTTCACCCATGGAAATTATACTGGATCCACCTATTGTGTCAGATATTTTTACCAAACGTAACTGAATAAGGTAAGTGGCAGCGAGATGACTATATCATTTAATTTTCACTCTGACACCTCCCCTTACATTTGATTCTACCTGGTGTTACTCTAGGACAGAACCACTTTACTTCTAGCGAAACCAACCAAGCAAATGTTATTGCATCCATCAATGTGACATTCCAACCAGTTGAGTAGGAGTTTTCATAAAGACTACATTGTCCACAATGGGCAGTTAGTCCGGAGTGGGTGTGTTTCTGATCAAAAGATACTATTAAAATTACACTCAACAGCATGCACACATGAGACTTGAATCTGCATACCCAGAGAAAGCCACCTAGACATTCACATAATTTGAATCGGTTCACATGTACGTTGTCATTCATGTCTCATCAACTAAAGTTACGTCTTCATCGTGATTACATTATGCTGCTGTAAAACTATTTTTCTACCTCTAGCACAAACATGGCAATAGACACAATGGGAGTCTCCAGGCCAGTTTGAATATATGAATAGGTTTTTGAAATGTCAGCCTGCGTCACTTCCACAACTGCACAAGATAATATGCTCAAAGCCAGTAACACTGGGCAGAAGAATTACCATGCTGCGACCTCCATTAACATAGCAGCATGACAAATTTAATGTCACAGACAAATGAATAAATGTATGACTGAAGATCATTACGAGAGCAACGGGACAGATGTATCATCTGCTATTGATATGAGATGTTGTGCTTTCTAATTCAGGTTAGTTTCTGCATAATTCAGGTCAGCTTCTAACATCTAATTCTAGACCATGTTGTAGCATCCTGTTTCTGGAGCTAGTTCCAAGGCGCCTGTTATCCGGGTTATAGTTCACTATAAAATTGTAATTATGATTACACCACCTCAGAAATATGGCATTATGACTACGTTATACAATATTCATTCACAGCGATAGAAATAAGCCAGAATATTTACTTGTCCGCCGGACAAGTAAGTTTTGAAATCTACTTGTCCGCCAAAATTTTAACTTGTCCGAGTAGTTGTGAAAGGGAATCGAAGCTTCGGAAAAAACGTAAAAAGTCTGTCTTATTTTTGTGACAACACAATGTTCTTGCTGTTTTGTTGCATGTACATCTGAGTGACTTGATTCAAAGACACAATTTGATTTAATCTTCAAATTTTGAAATTGCAAAATTATATTTGCAACTATTTTCCAGTCAATTATTATTCATCACGAATATTAAAAGTAGACACGTTACATGATGTATACCAATATTTTAGTGATGCTGATATGAATGCAAAATAACAAATAATTATTACGATGATATGAATGAGACAATTGTTTTCCTTGCTATTTGTTTTATAATGTTGCAAAAACTGTTTACGTTTAATATGGTATATATATAACATTGCTGTAAAATGTTGCCATCAGTTTGTAATTTAAAATGCCACTCAATCTGGAACACGGCCAATACAAACCAGGAAATGTAGTCTCAAAAATCATAATAAACTATATAATCTGATAATATTTTGTTAAACCTCTATAAACTTCAATATTAGTTCTGTTTTTTACAAACGAAGATAATATTCAATTGATCATCAGCAAACAAACGCACATTTTTCCCTAAATGTGATATTACCATTTCAATTATGATAAAACAGTTTTAACGGTGCCCGAATTACATTTATCAGGCGGAATATAATGTATAGACTTAGTTACGTCGTAACGTTGCTGCCGCGTGTACACCGCCGTACGTAGTTGGCGGAAGCCGACATGTCAACGACGGTTGGCGCCCCGACCCCGGCCGCGCGTCTTGCATAATTCGGTTTCGAAAACTCGCAATTTATGGTTAAAATAAATGTTACATAGATACAACAACACTTATGAAATGTCATTAATATTCCGTTTATCAACCAGCACCATAGATTTACCGGAGAGCCAGTTACAAGTTTTGAAAATTGTCACCGATCTAGATCGGCTAACATTCGATGACTTGGAAGACTACCGAGTCCGCGTGGGTTAGGCCTAATAATGGTTAAAACTATATAATTATTCAAATAACAGGTAGCAATACAAAGTGTACTATTTCCAAAGTTCATCAAATATGATCCGTTACTGGCCAAACTGAACGATTTACGATTGTGTGAAATACAGCCTCGATCACCGAAAGCTGATGCGGAGTCAGTCCTACGAGTATGACAGAGCTAGGTCGGTGCGCTCAGCGCATGACCCTGTTAACGCAGGCATTAAACTCTTCGAACACTGACGTACAATACACTGGCGGCGGAATGACAAGACATCGATACACTAACAAAATTGGAACTGCTAGCGAACTTCATTTACGTTTGAATTTCCTCAAATAAAAAGTGTGCAATGTTGCACGCGTCACTATTTAATGTAATTTTTCACTTGTCCACCGGATAACCATGTAGTCAGTTTACTTGTCCGGGCCAAAAATCACTTGTCCCGGACAAACGGACAAGTGCTATTTCGAACGCTGCATTCAACAATTATCACAATCATGTATGTATCTAATCAAACTGCTAATTAATGAAAAAACAAATACTTTATAACATTTGATTACACAGAATAATAACCTTGGTCACCTCAATATAACACAGCCACCTCACAATTAAGGTCATTCCACGACAGCAAAAGCATAGGAAATTAGTTCCGCCAATAATGTCACAAGAATAATGAGATAGTGGCTACATGGTATTTTCATTATTTTATGCCCCATCATTAATTACTGCATATATAGCTACCAAATCCGTTACTCAGACTTGACTCAACACCTTCTTACTTCAGACTTGATTAGTGACTCAAAGCCTGATTCATGTCAGTGATTCTGTCCACGCCTATATATATAAGCACCAATCTACCACACTTTGGCCTCCCCAGATAGCCGATATACACAATTAACATGGCATACACATTACAAATGACTGCAGTGCCAACCCCACACACACTGATATCACACACACACACACACACACGAATGCAATGTTGGATGCCAGATTAGAGTTGCGAACAATAAAAATGTCTGTGTCATTCACCTGGCTGCACAATCGTGGTTCGTATTGATCGAGGGAGGATCCGTGGAAAGCGTGACGTAGAATACTAGTGTGGAACAGACGTGCCTGTTTGCCAGCAACATCAGACTGATTGGCCTGACTGTGTAGCATACATCCAATTTGGGTTGTCAATGTTGATAGCGTCTGCCACTAGCATGCGCCGAAATGCGCGAACAGCAATCCCCAAATGTATTATTGTTATCGCAAGTTACAGATAGATCTATATGTCAAAACAGAGTAGCTATTTCAACCTAAAACAGTTCATCATTCTGACATAACTGAAAGCCAAGTGCTAGTGTATCTGTAAATAAACAGGTGTTTCTTCATTGCTATTTTTTGGAAGCTGTTAGTATAAATGATCTAGATCTATATTGTAACAATATAATACTAAACTTCTATAGTGCTTATATTCTTGAGCACAAACCTTAGCTCAGAGAGCTATCATTACAACTGCTTGTGATGTCATTAAAACCTTATGCCTAGGTAAAATAAACAGCTTATGCTGCTGTGATTTAGAATTCAAAATGCCATTTTGTGTTGGTAATGAGATTGGATGTTGGCAGATAGTAAAATTTGCACCCTCGGACGAAATATGAAATGAATCGATAACACAGCCATACATCAAGGCATACATTCACTGGCTTCAATTCAAAAACATCCCACGGCGCCTAGCTCAGATATGCATTATATAATTGAATTAATGCATTCAAGTGTTACAATGTAACCATGACTACATTCAGCCTCCAAGTGATTTCGGAGTTATGACAAAAATTAACTCTGTAAATATGCTTTTTTACGCAATAGCCAAACCTGCTTTTTTAACAGGCTTTGCACACATTTTAGTGACTCGTGGTAAAACTGTACCTTGATGTATGCGGTTATTTTACGATTATCAGTCAATTTTCATAACTTTAAAAAAAAATATTTGTTACACAAATTAATTTCAGACCACCTCACGGGACTGTCAGATCTATTTTGATACCCATATATTATTGCAGTTGTTGAGACTATGGGGACTCAGGGAGTGCTAATTCAGCTATCTAGACAGGGCAGATCAATGAATCTGTTTCCATGTGGCAGGCATCAAGACATGACTTCTAACAGAATACTAAAAAAGCACCAAGGTTAGTTGATCACAGACCTGCACTGGTATTCTAGGAACACGCTTTTTTGCATTATTGCGATGCCATAATAAACTGCCAATAGAATATGGATCTAGGGAACTTAATCCCAGGTACATTACTGCTGCGGAATTTGCACCTGACGGGTTGATATTCTAATATGGAACATTGACCACTGTATTCTTGCCAGTGTAAAAAATAGACCTAGGATAACCACCTAAAGTAGTGCTTTTTTCTTAGCAAATTTATCATATCCAAATTCACAGGACTGTACCCCAATAGTTACAGGGATACCTCTAGGCTAGTTGCTATGGAATTACCCTATACGATCTCAGTGTTCTAATTACTAGTGAGGAGCCAAGATTTCCTGAGTGGCAGGCTGCATTTCTTGTAGCTGAATTGTTGGGCTAATGTTAGATTCAAGGACTTCCAATGCACATTGCACCTTTTGAGTGTTCATTGTTATTAACCCTTTATTAAACACAACATTGTATATAGCTATGCTTGATTTTGTGTAAGTATGACATCATAAATGTACACATTTTAGAATACTGCATTACCTTGCAAAATCATTTAGTGACATTCACTAATTAAGTAGCAGCCCAAAAGCAGATGATTAACGTCTGAATATTTTGAAGCAGTCTACACAATTGACTTATTGACTCATGTGAACATTTTAAGAGGTTCAAAGTCCTACATAGGGTGAAGTGGTAGCTACCGATTCAATGGCAGCTTCACATTTTGGACAGTTCCGTCTGTACAAGGGAGAATAGGCAGTGTCAGTAATATCTGGGAATTTCATTATAAGTTTGAATCTGCCAACAGAGTATACACTATATAGTTGCTATTATGAAAGACGTAATTAAACAGCTTCACTGCAATGATGCGAGTCTGAGACAAACATTTATTATGTACAAGCTGTAATATATCATAACCTAAATCAACAATGAAGACGAGGCTATGTTACAATCCAAAATCCTGGACCCATATGTACAGATAAATGGTTTGATTCTCTGAGAGAAATACGAATTCAACAGATCTAGTAGGCGTGATAACAGGCTAAAGATATTTATGTGACCTCCTGTTTGTATCAAATAACACTTCTATTCATAGCGTATTTCTAATTACAGACCTAACCCTGCACACCTCTTTCTATTATGCATGCTTCAAACAGACAGGATGGTGTTATCTGTGTATGTCAGAACCTATCATCAATGCCACATGGAATGTCTACCTTCCTACTACACAAACTACAACAAAGGAAACTGGCCATGCAGATAACAGTGCAATTAAGGACAGGGGCAATTTATCTGAGGCTTCCCAATTTAACAGCATGCACAGGAGAGATGACAGGTCAGAGATTAGGATGAAGGGCTTTAGCACAAAGACACTGACACAAGTAAATGGTGTAATGACCCTACTCACGGTTGAAATGAGGCCCCTCTAAATGGGCTGCAGTGACCAGCCCTGCATAAGGATAGATCCGTATGAGAGTAGTTCCAATGCCAGTGACCTGGCTCCAGCCATGTACGCTAACATTCACAGAGCCCCTTACAACACATGGCAAAACAAAATGGCTGTCGAGATGCTTGTTGCAATCAATAATTTACCCACTGCTATAAGTGCCGGACTGGAACCGCTGACTGGGCGTGACTCACCACGTGTTTACGCATGCATGATGGTTGTGCCTACTGACACATGGCAGACAGTCTCCTTTCTAGACAGCTGTAGGAAGTCCATCAATCCCACCCCAATAATTATCAATGAACATTTCTTATAAGTGAATAATTTATAACTGTGCCGATGTCGTAATTCCCAACATGCACCAGCCCCATTCAACAAGGTGCAAAGTATACAGAATGGCTCTCTATCAGGCCAAGCATAAAGGCTCCACAGACATAATTCAAATACTGCATGCTTTAATCTGCCAGCTAAGCAGCGTGGAACAAGCACACAACTTTGAGACTAGAAATCCGGCATGTAATACATGTACAGTTGGATGCATATAACAACACAAAAAGTAAATTTTCATGTAAATGTATAATATGCAAGTGCAGACACCAAGGGATTTGTAAAAATAAACATCAATAATATAATCATGGTCAAAATGAAATCTCACTGCATGCTATAAAATAAAAACACAGCTACAACAATGCACAAAAACAGTAATGCTGGCAATGCAGTAAAATTGCCTTTACCCGAGGTCTCCATTCGTCTGCAGCAGGACAGAAATCATGCTGGTTACTGCATTACAACAGACAAATTGTAAAACAGAAGCCACCACTACTTACCTGACTGGTCGCATGTAAATTTAATGAGGCAAATAAATTTGTGACATATCCAACATAACTGGTCTTGCCCCAGGCAATACTGACCAGAATTTCCAAGAGGATTACTAGCTGCTTTTGGGGGAATAAGCTTGAAGGGCATCAGCCAGTATGAACACAGCAGTGACTACTAGTTCATGACTGTCAAGTCAACTAATCAGATCTCCTATCCCCAAGCCAGCGGACCAAGACAAATTAGGTTTGGTGGCATGGTCCATTGTTGTTGGTAACAATGGACAACTGCACTGCCACCTGGCTATAATCTGTTATTGATTTAACCAGTTGAACAACAACAGAACACACAAGTAGGCACTGCTGCTGCAGTGGGGAGGGGGGGGGACAAAGAATCATCAGCTAAATTTATTTTTAAAATATCACCAATTGATGTCTTGCCAGCACCAAGCAGAGTGAAATGTAAATTTATGACTTGATTGCAATTCAGTCAATTATTCTATTTCAAAGTTGCTAAAACACTATGAATGTGCTTAGTCAATGATATCTTCAATTGCATATTTTCAATGTAAAACAGCATCAAAGGAAATTGTTTTTTTAATTCCATTTACACAGAACTTAGAAAACTAAAACCTTGTAAAATTAAACTTTTACAGTAGGAGAAATAATGCAGGCAACTGTTGAATGATTACTGTGATTTTGTTTATTTTAGAGTACTTTTTTTTCAACCAAACACTACAGCAATATTTTTGGTCTAGAATGTTTTATGATGACATTCATGAAGGATGATTAATATTGTTACCAAAATGTCAGCTAGCCAAACATAGGGTCAAATAATTCTGAAAATATTTGAATACATTTATGTAATGTATACTCTCCCACGAAGATCCGTCATACTCTATCAACTTGGAGCTGTATGAGTTTATTTACCCAGAAATATTTGTATAGTATTTAATTCAAGCCATACAGGTCTGATTCAAGCTTTTCATCATATCTTCATTTTCTACAACAATAGGAACAACTTTGTATTCCGTATGTTTTTTATTATGTAAAGAGATAGCTGTTTACAAGAGTTATTTAATCTGGGCAACAATACCTAAGTGTATCTTGATCCATACTTGATAAGTCAAAATATCAAAGTATTACAACAAACGAAAAAACAGGTGAACTTGCAATCAGACACAGGTAAACTATTACAGGTAAACAAACAATCAGGGATGGGTCTAATTACACCAAATCAAATCAATTACTTTTCATTTGTCGTTTCAATTACAATTACACTTGTACAATTTTCAGATCAATTACAATTACACCACTAAGTTTTCAATTACAAATGCATTAAGGAGACCCACGGAAAATTTATTAATGATATGGCATGCACTGACTGGTATGTAGGGCCGGAACTGGTCAACCATGAATTAGAATTGGAAGAACAAATGGTCTCAATTTGAATAAATTCATAAAAATCACAAAAACAAATTAAATTGGAATTGAAGTCAATAAGTGAGGTGTAAGGATAATTTACATAACAAAATATATAGTTTTTTGCACATTAATGACATTGAAGCCACAAAGGCTTTGCTTCAAGGGGCATACTTTCCCAGTCAGAAACTTCTAGTTAATAACTACAATTGCAAGTAATTAAACAAGCCAGGAAATCCATAATAAAATTTCTTTTTTTGCTCTCATAAGAGACAGTACTAACTGGTAAGAACTGCTATATTCCTCTTCAGAAGAAGTACTGTGACTCAGACAGCCTCTAGATCAGCTTAGCCAGTTTGCAGTAGCACCTTGCAGCCTGGTTAAAGAACAAAGAGGGTATCAACCCTTGGACAGTGACAGGTGATAATCCACCCTCTGAGCAAACAGTTGTCTTGGACAATTCCAGCTACAGTGCATGGCTACTTCATTAATTACCTGGTAGCACTGTTAGTGAATGACACATTGGGATCACAACTTAGGCAACAGGTATTTTGTAATTTTTTATTTTGTAGATCTGTCTGTGGGGCTTTTTAAAATAAAGCGTCAGGAAACCTGAGTAATTGATGTAATTGTTTCAATTACACAAAATAAATTACAATTTTTTTCTTACATTTTACAAATACAATTACGTAATTGGACCCATCCCTGCAAACAATCAGTGTTAGAATGACAGGCTAATTTTATCAGAAGCTAACTAATAGTAGGTGTTATTTAACTATATGCACTGCAGTGCCTATGCACCTATCCCAGCACCTGGGAATTGCATGATGCATGCAGCTCATGAAAAACTGCATATCCTTATTTTTGGCACCTATTGCTTTCAGTGGCTGTTGACTGGTGGCTGCTGTGCCCAGACCATGGCTTAGACTGGTGTCATTATCAAGTCCAAACAGTTTCTTCATACCAACTATGTAGGTCATGTCCTGGTGTACACAGCCAGCATGTTTGGTTTGGCTGATAACCCATGTACAAGAGTCAGACATTAGTCAGTGTTTGTCCCAGTTGGGTACTATGGGCCCATTTCACTATGTACAACAATGTGCTCATGGGTTGACTCCGAAGATTTACATCATTACATTTCTGCAACTGTTTCAACCAGTATGTTGACTAATTTCCCCACGGCAGCAATGGCATAAAAACACACCATAACAACGTATATTACCAAAATTTTTACCCATGCTGGGCAGGGTGCCACATTTTGTGAAAACACAGTGATGGTCATTGTTATTTCACAAGCAGGATGAGGTTTATGGTGGAATTCCTGCATTTTGAGCTCATGGACGGATCTTAGTAAAGTGACCAAATTCACCTGAGGTCACTTGGCACACTGCCAGAACAACACACAAGGATGTGAACTGGACAAAACAAGCAGCATTACAATGTTCTGTTGTCCGGTGCACTATCCAGACCCTGTGGAATTGTATTGTTTTCCCTCGGGGTTGATATTTATACATGATGTCTGGCCAACTGCATATTTCCAACTTTCCTTCACACCATCAGAAAGATTACGCACATGTGCTTAATATATGAATTATCAGTACTTAATAAGTCAGTTAGAAAATAGACTCGTTACCTGTGGTGCCTCCATGTTTGGATCTCCGTTTCCTTCCCGATCTTCGCCCATCCCACGCTAAACTGAAACATGAATGAACGCACATGTTGGCAAAAGCGAAATCAGCTTTGACAATATGGCGGCAAGAAATCAAACGTTTATTTATCTTTGCCAGTGGCAAGATTCAGTCAATGTACATCATTTCAACTGTAATCGTCCCTACAAACACAATCTTTTATGGGATTCCAATAGAAAAGCACAGCAAAATAACAGTTATAAATCCATCTTTCTTGATCTTGGTTTGACTGTAGAAATGTGTGTACACACCCGCCCGTTCCATTGCAAAGTAGACATGTGTTTTCTCTCCCTAGTTGTTGAACTGCGACATATATCCAGAGATATTGCTGATTAAACTGTTGATCGATAACAGGAATAATCTTCTTTACAAGACCTGCACGAGTAGTATGTGACGCCCAAATCAATATTCCATGCATATATGCTGTGGGCATCGACACGTGCACAGATAAATCTGCATGAAATACAGGAAAGAATACCCAGCTGACTAATTTTGGCAAACATCCTAATCCCAAAACTAATACAGAGCAGCAATTGGCAAAATCTGCCTCAGCAGATCATCCATCCCCTAAGGACACAGAATTATCACTAAGACATTCAAGAAAACGTGCCAAATTCATCCTTCAGCATAACACTGACATGCCTTTCAGACAATTTCAAATGAGAAAATCAACCTGCTTCATGCAAAATCAACTGACAACCAACATCTGAATGTTTAAAAACCTTTTGCAAAAGAACCTGAAATACACACAGCATACCAGTAGAGATGCTAGCAATTCTATATACGTCTAGCTGTCAACAGAAAAAGCAGAAGAATGAGGCTGACTGTACCTGTTGAATCCACACAATACAAAAGAGTTGTCCTGTAAATAATCCTCTGTGCAATCGTCCGGCAAAAGTACAGCAGATAATCCAGTCGGATCCACTATATGCTATGAAACAGGATTCCAAATTCGAAACAGGATTCTACCACCGAGGAATTTCTTACTCATGTCCTACCCAGACCCACTCCTGCCGACAGCACATCCTGCGCCACTGTGAGCCAGCCAGCCGCAACACACATAAACTGTAAATCTTACTGGTGACTGGTGAGCCCTGCTTTCACCAGTGATACGCCTGCGCTAACCGGAGACAGGGGCGTGCAGATGTGACTCATTATTCAGACTGCGCAGCAGTTGACAGCCATCAACAGGCTCAGGTCACTGAGCTCTATGTATAGACAGTGAGGTACACTTCCAATTTTACTTACATGTCTCGCTCATGTAGAAATGTTTCCAACTGCCGCTAAAGCGTGACGTAATTTCATAAAACAGTAGCTGAACAAACACACTGTCTGTTGTCCTTGCCGACTGGCTGTGTGTGTGTGTGCATTTTGCTATTCGTACTTCTGACAAAATGCCTAAATGTTCAACAAGGAATGCTGCGATAGGTACAAGCCCATGCTTTTAGCATGGCTAAGTTCCTATGCATGAAACACATGTTACCCGGTACACAGCATCAAAAACTTACACACTTCCCAAACTGCCGCCAACTTAAAACAGCAGAGTTTGTGAAACAAAATGTGAAGGACTATTTCCCCAGGTGAAATGTTTTTTGTTTTTTTTAAATACTGAAAATGGTTTTCTGCCACATTACTGTACCTTTGTATGCATACTATCAATAAAGTTCACTTCTATGACAATTACGTACCTCTAAGTGAGTTTTATTCATGGATCAAGCATGTCGATATCATGTAATCAAATCCATTATGCAATCTTTGACAGCCATTTTCTCAAAAACATTTTTCTTCAAATTTCTGCATTTGGAAACGGGATATCTCTGGGAATAATTATGCTATAATTATAAATAATGTTTTCAGTGTTGCCTTCAGCATATTCTACTGTGTGCAAAAATCAGACACTTTTTAAAAATCACGAATAGTGTGAAATATATAGCCATATTTGTTGCCAAAAAACAAATGTTTTGTATTTTACAAAAAACATATTTTAAAAATACAAACACATTTCAAAAAATGCTCTGATCATTGCACAATAGAATCTATAGAGAACATGGATTTGCAAGAATTATAACTATATGAGGGTTCAATAAAAAAAGGCAGTGTTTCCAAATTTGTCAATATTTGCTCAAAATGACGGCCATTTTATTTGTTACCATGGAAACGGGGTCTGGCTAAAAAAATTCTATATATATTTTACTCAGTAAGACCCATTTCATGCATTTGGTAGAAAAATTTACCTGTTTGCACAAATTAAAAAATAATTATATATACCTCCCGTGTCTGGCCTTAATAAAAAAAAACCTCTCTCAACAATCATGATATGAATAGTAGCCATTTTGCTTCAAAGTTTTCTTTTGAATGTATGAAGCATTGATCTAAATTGTATCCATTTGCTAGGTTCTCCATATAAGTCAGTCTTACAGTATATCATCTTTTGTACAGTTGTATTCTTACTTCCATAAAATATTCCATAATGGGCATTGCATGATTGGTTGAACACACCCCATCAAAATTGTTTTCCAAGTACAGTCTACCAGTATCTTCCTTTCAGGGAATACCATTGAAACCGGACCAACAGATCAGTATCTCTCGTTTTTCTTTCTCCTTTAATCCATGCTCACTGTACAGTGCTCAGTATAACTGATGATAGTCTGGCAATACACAGTGGACTTCCACAGTCTAGATGAGTGCCACTGCCTAATATTCTGTGACTAATACAGTTCCATGTATAGTCCGAATCAACATAAACAGGACCTAGGGGCAGCCAATCATTTTTTTATCGTATCCCCCATTTTATTTATCAATTCTTTTTACTCATTCATCACAACAAAATGCATTTATTTTGCCATAGTTAATGATATCTTACATAACGTAAGTTACACTACTGTGATAACATAAAATTTTGAAGCCACTGAACTTCAAGGACGTTTCTTATTTTCTAAACAAATTATTCTGGACAACCCATTTTCCACAACACAAATCTAAAAATACAATCACGACTGTTTACAAATACTAAAAATACATTACATCAGCTCAAAATATATTACAATACTTACTCACTACTAAGATTAATACGGGAGAAACTATGAAAAGAGATCCTGTAATATGAATAAAATGGATACCGCTGGGTGAGATACGTATGTGGTTGTTGCATACATACATGGAAGTTCCGTGGCTGCACTAAGCAGTATCTAGACAAGGGCTATTGTCCAGATGCTGTATGTTCTCACTCCGCTTTCCAGAACCAGTGATGAAGGAAATATCCAGGATGCTGAAAAATGCAAAATAATATGACAATAGTGATGCCCATACATGACATACAATTTCACTTATTAGCCATCATAGAAATCTAAATGTGTTTTAATCAACACTCATATTACAATGAAAGTATCATTTTTGTTTTCTGTAGCCAATGACAATTGGCAAACCTCGACTGCATGCACAACAATAAAAAATCACGTAACTGTCGTTGCATAGATTTAGGTAACGATGTCAAAAATTATGCGTGAAATTACAAAAATTGTGATACACATAAAATTATGCTAACGGGAGCCTTGAATGCTAGAACTTTACACTAGTTAAATGGT
Organism: Escarpia spicata; assembly: GCA_963995525.1. NCBI lineage: Eukaryota > Metazoa > Annelida > Polychaeta > Sabellida > Siboglinidae > Escarpia > Escarpia spicata. The sequence continues at coordinate 42,390,394 of OZ023208.1, read as the reverse complement.
CAGTACTTAAAGCTTGAGTAAATTGTTGTGTTTATATCATTTTGTTGTAGGTGTAAAAACATGTGAGCATTGATTGATTAAAAATAACAAGGAAACACCATGTCATAACTGCACATCAATTGACTCAACAAATTAGATGATGTTCTAGGTTCAAAAGAAACATGCTGTCTGTAGAGGTGGATGCTAGAGCCTCTAAATCTTCTTAGGGGTCTGCAACTATTTCCAGGTAACAAACACCTGTCCTGTTGACCTTTGATACTTTTGTACTCAGACTACACAGAAAACATTGGAAGGTATGGATTACATATCACCTGTTCTGCTGTGATCTTAATCTGGTATAGCTTTACAAATAACATCACGACTTCCAATCAGTGTGCTGCTACAGATACGGTTTCCAAACAGCTTATAACAGCAATGTACATAATAAAAATTATCGTCTACACATCTGAAGTCAACAGACACTGTCTGTTGCAGCCAATGGCCACACAATTATGGAATGACAGATTGTTCAGCTAGCCTGAGTTACAAACTTCACTCACGTAAGCAGAGTATGAGAAAACGATGCATAATATGTAGTAAATTTTACAGAATGAAAATGAATGTAAAAAACATACATAGAATTAAAAGAATAGGACAATTGAGAACCGTTCAAAATGTGTATTACTGAGCTAAGCCTGCTCTAAGAGACAGACAATTCAGAGAATAAGCAAGTATTTCAAGTTGTGTACACATAGTCACATACAATCAATGTTTAATGAGATATCCATTATTCATAGACATAAATAACAAAATCCATTTACATGATCATATCAGGTCATTTGGGAATCAGGGGTAGAACTACCCACTAGTCCGCACACTAGTAAAGATTACGGCCAATTTACAATTAATTAATCCTTTTGTGATTATTCGGAATAATCAGAAAAGGATTCATTAATTATAAATTGGCATCAAGCCGTCAACATGGAGACAAATGCTCACCAGACTAACTCCAGATTCGTTTGGCTGATATAAGGTTCATTAAGCCAAGTGAGAAATTAGTTAAACTACAAAAGCGTTTCCTGGAGATCTATGTGTAACTGGACAATCAAATTTTCTGTTGACATCTGTTATTAGGACAGTGAAGTGTAGGTGTTGGGCCATATGCCCAGAACACTGCTAAAAGATATAACGACTTAATAGTGGATATGTTCAGGAATGACCACCAAAGACTGGTTGGCATATTCATCAGTTATCATGACTTTGGAGACCCGGTAGCAACGGATTTTCTTGCAATTTCCTTTACCCATTGAGCAGCTGCTAGCTTGTGTGATAGAGGCATCAACCACATGAAACAATGTATTACCAACAATCACATTGTGACAATCATTGCAAGGACACTTTTCTTTCTGTAAAAAACAACTTGACCTGGAGAAAAGCAACTCTGGCTCAGCCTAAAATGTACCAACCTGATCTGAACATCAGCTGACATTTACCTGATAAATTTAGTTATTATTAACATTCTAAGTAAATCTGCAATGACCACTGTAAAAAAAATACAAGTATCCTAATTCAGAATACTGCTTCAACATCAAGAGAAACTGCTAAAACCAATCAATACCAAATCAGGGAGCAACTACAAAGAAAAGCACTGAAGTAGCTGTTCAAACACTGAAAGTGACCAGTACACAGAAATGCTGAGTATGATTAGCAGTAACGAGACAGCAAGAGTTTTGATTATGCCCCAAGTCCTAGCCTGACTTATTATACAAGAACACAATGATACCCCATGATTTGACACTCTCCATCCATTGCCATAAACATTTCCCACATCCACAACTAGGTAATTTAATGCAAACCAAGAGCACAAGGTAGTTTAACATTTAATGACCAAGAGTTCCCCCAGACACAATTTTCATGCCACAGACAATAGATTAGGTCTTTCATGATACTGTATAGGCAACTTCAAGTGTTTCCAACACGTACACAAACAGCTCATTTAACTTGCGGAGATATAAACTTTATTCATGATTAGAGGAGAAGCTTTAAGTACGTAGCCCATTCTACAAAAATTATGATCTTGCAGTGTCATATTAATTAAAGCAATTATTGGAACACATTAATTTCTCTCAGTGCTACAACATTTATGAAAACTGAAGCAAAAGGTACACAGATTGTACAAGAAAAAAACCTGTCAACTGTGACTACTACTATCTGCTTTTTTATGGAGATTTTTGTTTGCAGACCAACAAAATACAGCAAGAAACTGCTGCACTAATGAGCTACATGTCAAACTGAAGATCACCTTTGATGAAGAGTCAGAAGTACCAATCAGGAGACAACTGCATTACAGAAACTGGAGAATGCCTTTCATGCAGATGTACTGAAGCCTTTTCAATGAGATAACAAGCTTCCATGAAAGCAGTGGGAACCTAAGCGGGATTCTCTTCCTTATGTCAGTTCAAATGATGAGACATTCAGAAACCAGCCGAAAACAGTACTCACAAGGCACAATCCATCTATCTGAAGTTACTGGCTAAAACTAAAAAGATAGGTATCCATAGGTGCAACTGATTGCATCTCTGTACAGAGGTGACAGAACATAACAATGATGATGGTTGCTAATCACGTTATTGTTCAGGACCATCAGATAACCCATTTGTAAAATTAATAAAATATGCAAAAACATTTAAACAAATTTAAACACATATAATATAGTTTGTATGTATAGTTTGCTGTATTGTAAAGGTAAGTTCTTATATAGCGCAGTATCTACTATCCAGTCCTCAGAATTGTTCGAAGCGTTTTACACTTTACTCCCTAGCAGACCTGTTCAATCATATGCCATCTCGACTTCTCTGGGAAGCAGTCAGCCATGCTGCAATTAATGCGCAAAGACTATTCGTACACAAATATCCACCGCTGTCTATAGCCAGGTACTCATTCATACAGCTGACCGAACTGAAGCAATGTAGAATAAAACGAACTTGCCCAAGGTTCAACACCGCCGCACAGAATTTGAACCCAGGTTCTCCCAGTCGAGAGTCCGAAGCTCTTACCGCTACGATCCTACTTAGTCATATCATACAAGAAAAAAATGCACGTGGAGTTTGACGTAAATTTTCCAATGTAATTGAAAAACTTGTATCATACACGTTAATAATAGATTATCATGATGTATGTACATTTTGTATGACTTGTCCTTCACCTACATACTTGCAAGATGGAGAAGGTTTGTTTGGCAAGTTACCAAGTGCAAGAAACCAGGAGCTAAGCTGTGAGTTGGCATCTGGTTAAAAAAGTTGTGTAAGTTATAACATAAGCCACCCACGCAAACACCTTACTCATGGTTACTGGATGCTCACTGCAATAAGTGACACCTGGTCCACAGGTCATATCAATTTTAACTTTCATCCAGAATGTCAACACATCTTTTCAGCAAGCACAATGGTAGCCTGGGAAGCAGAAACAGACCATTCAGCTATGTCAATGACGCTACGAAAACAGCAAGTTTTCAATAATTCTACACAAGCTATCAGCCTGGCAAGCCAAACCACATCCTATGTTTGACATCAGCAGTATGTCATCCAGTTCTGATATATCCATGAGGCCCTTAATGGCAACTACTTTGCTCAATGTCCCTAAACCAGTCAAATACTTTCCTATCAGCCTCATTGTGAACCAAGTGTTGGCAATATGCCTGTCTGAGTCGATTATGCGGTAAAAGTCAATACCACACTTCAAGCTTGCAATCTTGGAAACAACAGATAACTGCAAACCAGAGCTGTTTGTTACACAGCATTTGAACCAGGCAATTAGCCAGGGAAGATTGCAAAACGTTTTGGAAAATCAAAACAGATTTCTGTTTCTAAAATCGACAAATGTTGTGGTATTACTATTAATGTAATTAATAATGATTTTAAGTTTCTTTTGCTTTCAATTGAAGCGCAAAGCTTTTCCTAAATTTAATTTAAGTGAATTACATTTCAACGTGAATATTTCAGAAATTGGTACTTTCCCCGGTCTATTTCTGCTACTTTGCAGTATTCCCATTGGTAAAAAGATGGGCAAGGTGTGGGTGCATGCCCCCCAATTTTGTTTAACTGAGCTGAACTACTGATATGTGATGGCATTCTGCCTCGCTCTTCATATATGTACCAGGGGAAAGACTGCTTTGCACAATCACATAAATAGCATAGTAATAGTACCCATTCATCAAATCCATGTTTCCATAGCTTTGTTTTTTATTTGGCAAGCACTGTCAGCTGATGCCTAATTTATCAGAAATCACTAGTCTTAATATCATTACTCAAATCCACAGGGAATACAGTTAAACTATGCAAATAAAACAGTGAAAGTTGCAACTCTATGGGGACATGCTGTGATGGATGGGGACATTCAGTGACAGATAAAATAACAGCCAGACACCTTCCTCTGCTGTGGAAAATGACAAGGATGGGATATGACTCAATTAGGAAATGTGGGTGGATGTCTGCCCAAGAGGAGGGTCAATGATAACAAGAGCTAGGCACTCGGGAGCCTTTAAAGTATGCTAGAACACACAGTACTACCCACGCAGCCACCTACTCATGTCTGCCTGCAGACCTATATAAATAACATTAAAAGAATTATATATTATATAGATATGTCAATGACACAAAAGTGAAAGGCAAAACAGTGCCAACATTTGCATTATATATATTATTTAACATAATTTATGAATTGCTTTCAGTTTTAAGGATTAACAAATATGTAAATCGATACAGGACATTCAAATATCAAATGCAATCCCAGTACATTCACAGAAAGATAACAGCCCAGTGAAGGAAAACAGATGACCATCATAAAGAAACATGTGACAACTAACAAGTGAAACTGCTTCTGGCTATAGTTCCATGGACCAATTTCTAATTATTTGTGGCAGCTGCTAACAGTACGTTAGTGTATAAGCTGGCAGAAGTGAACACGACAGCGTAGTAATATGTCCTGATAATGGTGCTTGGTTACGCATTTATTTCATTGAATCGCAGACATATTCCATTTCCACTCTGCCTGAGGGGAGTCGAGAAATGTATTATTCACAACACATAAACTGACTCAACCTTTGAAGTGTTAAGATGCTAGTTGTTACTAGCAAGGGAATGTTCTGATATGGCTAGTTGATGTATTCATTGTGGAAAATGCTTGATATTTTCATAAAACGTGAATAATGCTGTGTGGTATGCATGCTGAAAACCAACATTTTGTGGATTTTGTTTTCAGCAATGCACTATGTGTACATGTTTAGTTTTTTCTCTGAATTATAGCCACCAACTACAACGAATCCAACAACTTGTGCAATATCTCAACATGTAGTCAAGTCAACTCACACAATCTGAATCGGTATCACTCCAGGCTAGCCAACATGTTGAACAAGCTGTGGAGATCAAGATAATTGTCCAACAACACAAAAATCAGTAAATGTTTGACATCAGTCACAGATAAACAATTATCTGGTATAGGGTACGTGAATGAAACACATGGCTCTATTGATTAGCAAAGTGCCATAACAGCTGATGGTATTGAAGTTAAAATCCAATTATAGGCTATTAAAGTCCAGACAAATATGCCACGTAGTGATCCAAAAGTTCCAAAGAATCCAAACTATATTTATTACTGGTCATGTGGGTAGATATATTGATGGAAATAATGACACAAACAATAACCAGGTGTAACTTCACTATTTATACAAGGTCCTCTTCCGAACTAGTAAAGAAATAGCTGTTCTGAAATAAAATGTTTAAAGACTTAGAAAAGGCTCTATGATTGACCTCAAACAGTATATAAAAGTTACCTACACATTTGTTCGGATAATAGTTCTAAATGCCTTTAGAGTGCACAGCTGGCCCTACAATGACAATAACAGTACGCATACGCTCCCATACAGTGACCTGTATGGGCCAATAGTGTATTGAACAAAACTGTCAGCATTTTATGGAACAAGACGTCCCTGTCAGCAGGCAAAGATTAACTCAGTAACACACTGTGTAATCATGCCCACCCACATTCAATATGTCCGGGAATTACTTCCCTAAGATGCTGATCAGGTTGTACATACACATGTTTACAATTATAAAGGCGGGCACACACACACACACGGTCACACATACATCCTGCTGGGCATGAGTACAATACAAACACCAGGTGCATTTGATTCAGTGTGTCAACTACTAGATCTACTATTAAACTGCCCCAATCATTTATGTGACACATTCCTGCCATGCTATCATCTAGTCTACCCAACAACCTCTTGCTCATTCAGATGATTCCAGGACATTGACAGTGACAACAGCCTACAATTGGCTACAAGATAGCATGCCTGTGTATACCAACTCCCAGTCTTCAAACATCTAGAATCAGCACATGTATGCATTTTCATCTCAAACAATTTCCTTGTAAAAAGTGCATACAAATTTCACACAAAGTTAACCATTTATAAATATGCTTTACTGTAATTAACACTAAAATTACATAACATATATGAGTCAAATTACACAGGTGTAAATGAAAACCGCAAATTTCTATTATAATCACAATGGCGGTAGCTAATCCAAACACACATAAATGTTGATGACATATTTCTTGCATCTATTAATTCAGCATAGCTAATCAAAGTCCGACAGACAGTCCCGAATATTCATGAGCACGCCTTATACAGATCATGAAGGCTGGGCCAAACTGGAAACTGTGCATACGCCGAGTTATTTTTTATATACTGTCAGGGTCATTAGTGATTAATAAAATATAATTATAATGGAATAAAGCTTAAGGCATAGAATTACATGAAATAATTTTATTAACAGAATTATTTAATAATTGCACACATTACAGAGATAAAAATTCTCAAAGAATCGCTTTAATTTCAAGTACAAAATCATGTTGACACCCTGTAGACAGCATCAGTAACCTGCCTTGTCCAAAACTAAGCTGACAACTGGTCTAGATTGTACATGCATCTTAGCATGTCACTTAAACTGATAATAATTTCATATAGTAGTGATATACCATGATCAGAGATGTTAATTATATTACATAGTTAATATACACTGTATATATACATGGCCTACTATTAAAACAAAATATTATATGTTAGTCATTTTATGCAAATCTGAGCATTATTTGCACTGTTAAACATGGTCTAAACACATTTTTTGACACTCGTATTTGCCTGCGTGGATCGCTTTGCCAGGTGTAACCCAAATCAGACAAACGATGTGTTGTGTCTTGTGATGGAGTGCTTTTGAGCCATTAAAAAATGTCAAAATTAAACAAATTAGGTAACACTTAGCCTAGCATATAAACCATAATAATTTGAGCTAGGCGTAGGTTTGTAAATTATTACCCGTATATAGCAGAAATAACATGCAGGTTTGATAAAGAAACAAACTAACGAGTGACATCAAATTCCGTGCTAGTTCGAGAGGTACGAGATGCGTAGCCGGTCTGAGACCGATACCCTCTCAGTGATTAATACATCCAGGAAGTTAGCAACAACTGTGCAAGTTAATGTTACGTTATTCATGTTTTTGAAATATATATAATTTAGTATGTGCTAAATGCGAGGAAGTAAGTGTTGCAAAGCGGACAATAAACTTCGTAGAATCCGTAGTACATATTCTACAAAAATCAAAAATGGCGGGCATACGCTGGTGCCGGAAAAATTGTGCCCATCACCATCATTCCATTGCACAATCGTTGTATGTTATAGTGCTTGCAACTATTCCACGCATGTAAACACTTACGTTCCGAACTTGAATGTGCCTGGCAAATAACTAAGGTGCTTGTACGTACTTACCGAAAAGTTGGGATACTCCACAGCAACAATTATGCAAGTAGGTCAAACCCAAGGAGTGATAACTGACGCACTGAATGGATACCTCGCACCTGGGGCACTAACAAATCACTACGCATTATTTAAAACGAATGAGTAATATGTCATAACATCTCAATTACTAATCATTAAAATATGTACAGTAAATGCTAATTTAATTATAGGAATAACTGCATTACTTTGTATTAGCATTCTTAAACAATCTATGACATAACCAGTAAAACACTACTGCACTATGTTGCTTGCGGATACATACATTTCATCGAGTCTGTTTTCAATGCAGAAAAATCAAGGTGTATTTTATAGTACGGCTGTGAGCAACTCAGGTGCGAATCAAACATAAGTAGTGGCCTCTGTGTAACATAACTAATTTTAGTGCATGGGTTTGTTTTGCGTTTAATTCGAATTGTTTATAAATGCGGATGTGATTTGTCTATTACATGTTGAACCATTACAGGCATTATTGATGGTGATGTTTCTTTGTTTTTCTTATCATCAGAAAAAACGGGGAGGTAAATGTTTTGCATTCGCAAACGGTTGTTTTGATTAATGATGTCACAGTGTTCACAAAGATTATAACCCCCCTAAACGAGTTCTGCTTGGAAGTCAATTAATTTAGCTTGACAATCTTTTCCAACACTAATTATTAAGCCTACCCCTAGCTGGAAAATATCAAACACTACCCCCCCCCCGAGCTGGAAAATCCCAAACAGTACCCACTTCGAGCTGGGAAATCTCAAACACTACCCCTTCGATCAGGAACAGGAGACTCAGGCTGGGATGTACTTGATGGATGTTTGTGGGAAATATATGCAATATCCCAGGCAGGCCCGCAACTATGGTGTTTGGGGGGTTCGTTCAAACCCCCCTTTCTTATGAATCCCCTTCAAAAATGAGCCCGCTGGCTCTAATATGTCCCTACAATCAAATATGCATACATAAGTATGCATATATAAGTATTGTCTTCGGATATTTTTTGTTTGGGATGAGGGTAGGATTGACCCAGTTTTTTACGAACACCTCCGAAAACGATCCGAACCCCCCCGGGCTGCATTGGTCAAACTGTTCGCACCTCCCAAACATCCTCTCTCGCTGAAGAATGACTCTTCCCAGGTGATACCGCCTACGCTGTACAATGAAATATACACACAATTCTTGCCTCTTGCATGTAGACATATAGGATATGCTTCTAGAGGGTCGGACTACATCAATGTTTACACACACGCACGCACGCACATTTTTTTTATAACGGTGCCATTTTTGAACAAGTTCAAGTGATAGAAATGTGCCTAACGCATCGACACCTTTTTCTGCACGAACACTCTTTTTTGCAACTCCTCCGGTAAAAGAACCTCCTTGGCTTCCCGAACCCCTTCCACTGATTACCACTTAATTAATCCTCTTTGTATGAGGTCACACACAAGGCCGACACCAAAGAACACAAATGTTGCCTTCGTCACCTGGCTCCAGCTCCACCGAGAGCTTTCATCTCCCGCTCCACTTATCTTCCTCGCGACTCCCTGTGTCTCCCCTCTCTTGCCACCAGGGGGCCCAGCGCTTGGATACTCTTGGAATGGGTGTCACCGGCATTCTACAAATAATATTATGTTCAATCCATCTCCATCTGCGGTGTTTAACCTCGAAAGAGATGGGCTGCATAGTGCATACAAGTCTGTCCTTTCACGGAGTTCCGTGGTGGATATTTTATCTGGCTAGTAGGTTCGCAGTATTCTCCTGGAACACTTGTTTCTGGCATATACATTTGGTGAACTTTCATGATTCGTTCCCATATAGTAGCACCCTCAGGACGTTGCTGTTGAACAGGCATATATTGGTTCTGTTGCTGAGCTTGTTGGTCTACCAGGTGTTCTTTAGTGCTGCATACGCCTCTCTTGCCTTGTTGGTCCTTCCCTTGACCTCAGCCTCCGAGTTTCCATATTTTCCCCTTTGCCCCAAGGTAGGTGGATTCAGTTACCTCTTGGCAAGTTTCTCATCCTTTCTTTGGATGTCTCCGTAGCGGTGCGACAGAAGAGATATGTCATCTACAATGTCTACAGATCGTCTAGTCTAGCTTTCCTCACGTCTTCAGTAGACGGTGGGTCTGTGTTGACCTCTAGGTCATCTTTGCTTTCTAGAATTTCTGTTTGATTGCTTGGTGCTTCCTTGTTGAGGATGGTTGCGAAGTGTGTTTTCCATCTCTGGGTCTGTTTCGCTGCATAGATGACAGTATCGACGTGCCGGTCAGCGTTTTTGGTTATCTTATATACAGTGTGGCCATGTTCTGTGTCTGAGCAGCTATTTCAGTTCGTACGCCAGATTCTCGATGAAATGTTAACTTCTTTGTCCAGTTCTGAGTATGTAGCCGTTCCTTCAGTCGTTGCAATTTGGCTTCGTTTAGCTTCTTTTTATGCTCATTTGCGTTCATCACTTGTAATCCATATATCTGGTTTGATCCATTCCTATTTCTTTTTTATCTGTAACCTAAACGGTTCTTACTTGTTTCCGTCAGTGCCTTATTGAAACTGTCGATGCTCAAATCTTGTTCCTCTTGGAGTACGCGAAAGTGGTTTTTCAAGCCCAACTGGAATGATTTATCTGTGATATGGTTCTTTAACTTTCCTGTGCCAAATCAGCGCGGTCTCTCTTCTCCTGTTTGCTTTCCGTAACGTCAAGGAGAGTGTTGCCACTGCCAGCACATGATCATTCTCCACTATGACGTCCTGAAGTGATCGTCTCCACTTCTAATTAACTATCACATTATCTATCTGGCAGACAATGTTGTTATCTGGGAACTTCCAGGTGTTTGTGAATGGTGCTATGTTTGAATAGAGTTCCACATTTGATTGGTCTTTACACATACATGGGAGAGACTCTTGCCATTGTTATTGATTCACCCAAACCCCTGAATGCCCATGGCCCTCTTTCTCTTCTCGTGTTTTCCTTTCCAACTCTTGCGTTTAGGTCTCCCACAACCGCATCGTGCCGGGGTGTAGTCCTGATCCCCCCCCTGCAACTGGTCGTAGAACTCACCCATGATCTACTCCTCCGCGACTTCTGTTAGTGCATAGCATGCGATCACTGTCTGCTTTGTAACCTTGGAATTAAAATTTGCCTCAACAGTCTGTCGTTGATTGGCTTCCATTCATGCAGAGGTGTTCACCTTTCTCGTCACGATGGCAACAAATGTGCTGGTTATCCGTTTGGCCTGAATAAAGTATACATGGTGTGTCCCGATGACAGGGTCTTCTTCCCTGATCGTCTGTACATCGTGGCTCGCTCAGGCATGGAAGTTCAATGTTGTAGTTCTCCATTTCCCACAGTACTTCCTGAAGTTTTCCTGTTCTGTACAGTGTTCTCACATTCCAGGAGCCCACTCGTACCTTGCTTTCTTTGGCGTAAAGAGCTACTGTAACACTATCGGGGTGTCGGCTCCCGACCTGGTTTGGGGACGCGGTTTACGCGTGCTGGTGAGCAATAAACAGTTAGCAGTCCACCATGTGGCGCCACTCTTATGTAGCCACGCGAAAGGCGCTGTCGTGCTTACATTTATCCGGGCGTTAAATCATATCCGGGTGACGTTTCTGCGCGTGCGCGTATCTAGGGGAATATATTTAGCACCAGCTACGACTGTCGCGCTTTCATTTTATTTATGTATATATATGTGTCTATATATATACATAAATTATACAATGTTTGCTTCCCACATACATAAAAAATGTCTGTCGTAAACAAGTTTCCTCTCCACGCACACGTCACGTGACTTACTCTTATACTTGGTCACAAATCTGATACAGTAAATTATAATTATGTACTCTAACTATAACGCTCGTGTTACGACAACAAACGAAACATTTTTAACTACTGGATGTTATTTATCACTACGTGATCTGCTGGTGCCAAATATTATGCCTTACATATGCACATAAACATCACCCGGATAAAATTTAACGCCCGAATAAATGTAAGCGCGATAGCGCACACAAAACTGTCAGGTTTACAGTTCGGGTTGTTACCCTACCGCAGCGGTTCTTAACTTCTTGGTCGCGACCTAAAATTGGGTGGCCAAACCATGATTTTGAGTGGGTCGGCAAAAGTTTCCAGCAGTGACGTAGATCGTTTTACCATAAGGGCAGCTGGAGGACGTGCCCCAAGGTCCCGAACACCCGGAGGCTCGCTCAATAATACAAGAAGTAATACGGAAACCGAGTAAATTGAAAAAAATAATTTAACAAAACATTTTGGAATTAAAAAGCTACAGACATGACTAGAGAGGAAATTATGTGAGTGCATCTCCGCGCATGCGCACGTACGATTCATCGATATAAGAACGTGGGACATGAAGTCTAGAACGGAAATGACACGAACACTGTTTTACGCATGCCCATTCTCCATGGTGAACGACCGAAGACGATGCGCCCCTGAGAGCTTATTGGTGAAGAAATATATATGGAGCGCATTGGTGTTCGTGGTGACACAATAAGATGAGTTTGTAGAAATAATAATATTGTAAATGCATTATCTTGCAAGAAGTCGCAATATTTTACGCTTGAGGAATGGCAAACAATTTACACAGTACGAAATTTCCAATGTATAGTTATCGCAACACTACAGTCACTAGACTCTGAAGGACACGTCAACGCCAGACAGTGCTGAGATTGAGCGAGCCAAGCTAATTGAACGATTTTGCTATATTAGTATTTCCACAAAAATCACTCATATAAGTAGTAACTGGTTTCAAAATAGTTGTATTGTCTACGTTGTTAACACTTGTGTAATAATAATAAAATAGTTGTAGCTTTTCGTCGATATGACGTCATTGTCGCGACGTGCTACGTCACACTATAGTCTGTATACGCTCTGTTCTCACTGCGATTTCCGGGTGCCATTTTATTTAAGGGCAAACCATTTGTGTTTTCGTTATTAAATGTAATGTTTATGATGATGCTTAATTTCGTTGTGGAGATAGGCTTGTGTCTGATTCCACTTATGCATGATTATAAACGGTCTACGATGTGAAAAATTGTAAGTATAACGGCATGTTTATTTGTTAATGTGCATGCAGGTTGTTCGCAGATAAGAAGATACCATGTGAGTAGACGAGGCATAATATCGTTATTGTGACGATTGTAGCGTGTTAATGCAAGTAAGTTTTTGACAATAGGGTAGCAGGCTGCATAGAAATATGCTGTCCAATGTGCGGCCGTCCTTGCCCTTAGCTAGCCCTGGGCGGAGCTGACCCGGGTGCTAAGTACCGGGAAAGTGTCCCTACATTGGGCAACGGGCCAGTTTATTTCCTCTGTTAACGTTCTTCTTCTTTATGTTTCAGATGCAGAGGGTCAGCCGTGACGTCAGCGGACACATGAAGTCGGCGTATCGAGCAAAAGGTATGTCGCTAATCCTTAACTGATGTTTTGTGTTTCAGATGATATGACCCAGAAGAGGAAGCAGAATAGGAAGCAGAAGAGGACTAAGAAGAGGACATAGAAGAGGGCGCAGAAGAGGAACGTAGAAGCGGATGCTAGTGAGGATACAGAAAAGGACCCGGAAGAGGGCACGGAAGACGACACCGAAGAGGATGCAGAAGGGGACACGGAAGAAGACACAAAAGGGGACGCAGAAAAGGACACAGAAGAGGACGCAGAAGAGGACACAGAAGAGGACGCAGAAGAGGACGCAGAAGAGGACACAGAAGAGGACGCAGAATGAACCTAGTCAGGTTATTCACTGCTCTGTTAATTCTGTTTTGTTCTGTTTTTATGTACCGTGACGTCAGGGGACATCGGAAGAAGGAATATCGAGAAAGGGTAATGCTGTACAGAATACTTACAGATTATGTTTATTTCTTTAGCTAAGTCTTAACTTGTTTGTATTGCCTTTCAGCTGTTAGGTTAGTTGGCTGCACCAGACTTTCCGATGCTCTGTTAATTTGATATTTCATGTTGTATGTGCAGAGCGGCAGCCGTGACGTCAGGAGCAACGAACAAAAGGTAAATTGTAATTGTTATCTCCACATCTGCAGTTACAGATTTTACTGTTTTACTTTATTAATTTTTACCTTATGTTTGCCTTTCAGGTGATCCCAAACACGGTCGGTCGCGGCTGATGTTGCTGACGTTTCACGCCGCTACTTAAGCAGGTATAGGACACCGGTTCCATTATTGTGATGTGCTGTGATGATAGGGTAGCATTCTACACAGCGGTACAGCGAAGGTGTGATCGTCCATTCCCTGGCGAGAGCTCGGTCTCTGTCCGTGAGGCCGAAGCTTTAACGCTACAACCTATGAACGTAAGGCAACGGGACGGGTATAATGAGGCTATTAGATCTTCAATTAAACTACCCATATTTTTGTTTGCATGTTCAGCGTGAGTCGTGGCAAGATGCGACTCATGTGACGTCATTATAGGAAGGAACGACGAAAGATCAGCTGCATCTGCTACAACAAAGGTAATCTTGTTATAGCGGCATCGTTGTAATCAAGTGTAGGCCTTCTCGTAAAATATCTTTGTAATGATACAATTCAATTTTTTTTTAACTTTTTGCTTATACCTGTACCGAAGGTACCCGACTCCTAGTAACGGATATCACCAAAGGTCACAAGCACATTTATGATGTTCTGACATCACCTTTGGTTTAGGGTTTTTTGTAATGTCTTTATTGGGTTCTCTGTTTTAGGTCGGAAACAGCCACCGAAGCTACTCTCCGGAAAGGTGTTCCTACTTCACACCGAAACTGGCGTCATATATGATTCAGGTACAGCAAGGGCACACACATTCTAATTTCAGTATAGGTTTAGTTTTTGCTTTAGGTCGGAGACATCCACAATTTCAACAACGTGATGTATTTGACCAGTTGCGTCTCCATCAAGAATACTTAATCTGATCGTGTTTTTTATTGTTACTTTAAATATTATGTATACACTTTGAAATGTGTTCAGTGTTCGATGTATATCAACGTTTTCCAACAACATATGAATTATGGGAGGCACGTGACCAACAATGATAATGAACATTCCATTGTTCTGATGCGATTTAAATGTAATGCATTATTTTTTACAGCCACGACAGGCGGCAAAGTGACGACGGGCGGCCATGTTACAACAGGCGGCAAAGTGACGTGAGGTGACAAGGTGACGACTGGCGACAAGGTGACGTCGGGTGGCAAGGTGACGACGGGCGGTAAGGTGACGACGGGCGGCATGGCGACGACGGGCGGTACGTAGGGACCTACTGGAATAAACGAAGTGGTGATTCCGCGAAAGAAAAAAAACGTCACCTTTCTACAAAACAGGCAACTTGCCTTGACGAGGACTTCAGCGGTTGCTTCAAGCGGTTGCAGGAGCAGAACTAAAACGGTTATTCATGAACTTCTGTGTGACAGTTTCTGACAGGGTGCTAGAAGCCAGCTACAATGTCGCTAGGTTAATAGTCAAACCGAAAATGCACACATCGTCGTTTATGCACTCATGCTGCCAGCATGCAACATTGACATGGCAACATTCGGAACACGGCAATACTCAGTTTCTGTTATCGCGACAGTGGAACAAAGTCACAAATGCGCCGTTAAATAAAAAAGTTGAGAAGCTCTGTTCTATTAGTACTTTCTTGTTTTAACTCTTTCGCTAGGGAGTCATCCTCGCGCGCCAGGGGTCGCTGCTGCTGATTACGCCAGTCCCAGCTAGCAGTACCCCTGGCTGATCGCTTTGCGAAACTCTGAATTTAAGCTCAGCCTATCAAATCGCTCACTAGATCAGTAGATCTACTCAGGTCAGGTGGTCATAATAAAACTAATTTCAACCAACCGTGGCTCGTGTTACATGCAATGTTTAGGAAGTAGAAGCAATTATTCGAATACACAATACCGCTAAGCTGCTCGTGCTAATGGGCGAACGGGTCATTATATATCGGGATTCCCAGAAGTCGTTTATCCGTCTTCAAATTGGGGCGGGTATTTGCGTTGTTCTCACGGGTGACGGTCGCGACTGGCGAAGTCAATTACTAGTTTGACTCTAACTTCCGCACTTCGCGTAGCGAATCAGCCAGGGCTAGTTTGCATGGCAAACAGCCCTGGCTTGCGAGGATGTAGGGAGTTAAAAACCGCGTTTGGACAGAGTTATTTTTTGGCTAAAAAAATCAATCATGGGCTTGTCAACTGGAATGTGTATAGCTCAATTACTGTACTACCAGAGATAAAAAAAAAGATTTATTCATCATTGGAATCGTCAATCAATTGGCATTCTCTAATATGTATCAATTAATATATGTATCAATTAAAAATAATAATATAGATACTGTATTAATTAACAACATTTCTAAACATCAGAGCAAAAATGAAATAACCCTCAGTTTTCATTCTATATTTTTATTATTTACATATACAGGGTGCATACCTAAACAAAATTTAGCGATCTTTTACTTTCTGACCTAACCACCTAACGCCGCCAAACTTCTCACATATCTTACGTACATATACACACACACACACACACACTGCGTTACAAAAACAATTCTCGTACATTCCCATAACGATCAAAACTCACAAAACAAACTCAAATAAAAATCGACATCACAGGCAGCGAGTACCCGCAACTCCGCCGTTACCGTAAATTTGATAAATTATTTGTGTCGAGGTGTTGCGAATACGCGCACACGAAGTCCCTTCATCTTTACACAGGGACTGGAAGCACACAGTAACGATAGCTTATGTGATATAGTAGGGTGTCTAAGTGATAGTATTGTCATTTGCCGGATAAAAGCATGAAGATTGGACCATATATATAAAATTTCACGACGAATCCGATTATAGGGGGCTCAACGTCAGATTTTATGTCCTTGACCTTTAATTTCAAGGTCAAATGTTACTGAACGTGAAATATAACTATCTGTTTTTGTATATACACTGTAATATGTACGAATGTATGTGTGTAATTGTGTATGTGTGCATGTATGTGTATCTATGACCTTGAATGTCAAGCCTTGGGAAGTAAAGCCCACATTTCTCTCTCTTATCATGTTAATAAATAAACGTCATTCATTTTGCCTTTTTTAATCACTATATTGGACTTTGTGTTGTTGCTTGCATAAATATATATGTTACATATATATATATATATATATATATATATATATATATATATATATATTCAGTAACATCTTTGTTTTTATGTATGAATGTATGTGTACATTTATTCATGCTACACACACAACACACACAACACACACACACACACACACACACACACACACACGCACACACACACACACACACACACACACACACACACATACACACACACACACACACGCACACATATTTTCGCGGGTGTGCGTGGCTATACTATATTAGTAAATATGTATCTAAGTATTGTTTTTACATTTTTATTTTCTCGCCCAAGCCAACAATAATCACTTGTCACTTCTCGCCACAGAAACACGTGCAAAGGTCCGTGCACGGCAGTCCAGCTAATCACTTGTCACTTCTCGACACAGGAACACGTGCAAAGGTCCGTGCACCGCAGGCCAGCTTTAGAGCACGTGCAGCGCGCTGGACTAAGCTTTCTGCTTTTACATCAAAACCACAAAAGCTCCTGACACGCCTTGGTAGCTTCAGGGTCACTCTTTGAAGCTGGGTGCCACACAGTGGCATTCACTTCAAATCAATTTTTTGCTTACCAATTCACTTATTCAGTCCGTTTGTTGTTGATCATTGTGTTGAATTTTGATGTATTAATAAAAAATTGAACAAGAAGCGTTGACCAAAGAGGAGACCATTCTTGTGACGATATCACAATTAAAGTGATAAACTGACACGCCACCTGGCGAATAAGGTGTATATCAGCGTGCCAGTGGCTACACTAAAGCCAACGTGGTTTTGTGTGTTGTCGCCATGATGTGTGTTGTCGCAAGATGTAAACGAAACAAAGTCGGCAATAAATTACAGTTTTATACATCGGCTTATTTATATACATATATATAAACAGTTATCGTTATATGGTGTCAGTACTGGGATAGTATAAGCCACAGAAGAAACCGAAGAAGACGCGTACAAGATGAGTGCAAGATTGACGGCAAAAGTGCCGAATCAGCTCTCCTTGGAAAACAGAGGAGAATCATGGCAGATCTTCAAGAGAGAATGGAGATACTACGAGACAGCGACGAAAATAGCGAAAGAAGACGACGAGGTCAGAGTTGCTACGTTTCTGAACGTATTAGGTACGGAAGGAGTAGATCTATATGAAACATTCCATTGGCAAGAGGACGAAGACAGGAATAAGATCGATGTCATACAGAAATTTGATGACAACTGCATTGCCAAGACCAATGAAACCTATGAATCATACAAATTCTTCAACAGATCGCAAAATGCAGGTGAGTCGGTGGAAGCCTATATAACAGCGCTATACAAGCTGTCAGCCACTTGTAATTTTGGGACTTTGAGAGAGAGACTGATTCGAGACAGGTTGGTCATAGGTATAAAGGACGATAAAGCAAGAGAAAAGTTACTTGCAAAGGAAGACCTAAATCTGGAAACTTGCGTTGCCATGTTGAAAACATTACAAGTGACACACACACGTGCACAACAAATAAGTACAGAAATGACCACTCACTTAGTTCGACACAAGGCGGCGCCAGTCAAGCCACCAGCTGCAAGTCCATACAATGCAAATTATGGCAATCCTGCAAGAAAGTACAACAGATCTAGACGTTCGAGTACTAGCAAGTACACACCCACCAGTAACAGGTATGCTAAACTTTCTGGTGAGGGACGATCAGGATGTAGCAGGTGTGGTGGTATACATGCAAAAGGGAAGGACAAGTGTTCTGCAAGTGGCGCCACCTGCCATGTGTGCGGAAAACTAAATCACTTCGCTAAGATGTGCAGAAGTACAGCTACTCATCAATTGGTCGAACAAGCGATCATACACACAGTGGGCAGTGAATGTAAGACGAAAGCACACGTAACACTGACAATAAATGGCAAAACAAATGTGTCGTTTCACATGGACACAGGGTCATCAGTGGACATCCTGCCATATCAGGACTACGTATGTGCAACAGCAGATCAATCATGCAGCAAGTTGGAGAACACGAACATTAGACTCGTCATGCACAACAAGTCGGTAGTGAAACCAATAGGACTGGCGCGTTTGCAAGTTCACCGCAAGGGAACAAAGAGACATGCGTTTCGTTGTGGTGCGTGCCAATGTTGTTCCACTTCTGAGTTTGCAGTCATGACTGGACCTTGACTTAATTCAGATAAACGACTGTGATGTAATAAATGCAGTGACCATGAGAACAGACAGTCGGAACCGTGACAGAGGTGGTGACAGCCAACAGACAACGATGGAGACAACACAAACACTACCAACGACTGGTAAAACATGTCCATCGAAAGCAATAAACGGTGCACATTTCTGTGATGAGTAAGCGATCACAAGTGTTACAGGACACTGTACTCAGAGAATACCCAGATGTATTCGAGGGACTTGGTTGCCTCGATGGCAACTATAGAATACAGATTGATCCAAGTGTCAAACCTGTTATCCATCCGCCCCGCAGAGTTCCTTGTGCTGTACGTGAAGTCGTGAAAAATGAACTCACACGAATGGTAGACGAATCCAAGGTTGAGGCCATCATGAAGATGCCTACTCCAACGGATGTCACAGCACTGAAGCGAATTCTCGGCATGGTTGGCTATCTTGCGAAGTTCTTGCCACATCTGTCACAAGTCTGTGAACCACTGAGACAACTAGATCGGAAAGATGTGGAGTGGTGTTGGCTTGAGCAACATCAATATGCTTTGAACAAGATCAGAGAACTGATCACAGCAGCACCAGTGCTCGCATACTATGATATAAAGCAAGCAATCACAATCCAATGTGATGCATCCCAGAATGGTTTGGGTGCAGTGCTCCTGCAAGAGGGAAAACCAGTGTGCTACGCCTCACGAGCACCCACAAACACAGAACAGAACTATGCCCAAATCGAAAAAGAGCTCTTAGCGATTGTCTTTGCATGTGAACGATTTGACCAGTATGTGTACGGAAGACCCATCACCGTGCAATCGGATCATAAGCCACTTCAGACGATCACAAAGAAATCGATGATCGATGCACCGAAGAGACTGCAGAGAATGCTGCTCCGTCTGCAGAAGTACAGCATAGATGTCGTGTATACGAAAGGAAACGAAATGCATATCGCAGATGCACTATCTCGGGCATACCTTCCATACAGCCACGCACATGACCCAGGGGATCATGTGTTCGACATTGAACTGCAACAAATGGACATGACAGAAGATGTTCATCTGTCGACCAACGGAATACACGAAATCATGTGCAAGTCACGAAAAGACGACGAAGTGAAAACTGCATTTCGCTAAACACTTCAGGGATGGCCGGATCGACGTGAAGCAGTCGATCCACTCGCACGACCGTATTTCAATTGCCGTGACGAGCTCAGCACACAGGATGGCGCACTATTCAAGGGACAGAGAATTGTCATACCCCGTGACATGCGAGCCATGCTCATAAAGAAACTCCACTCCTCGCACTTAGGAATCGAAGGATGTCTTAGAAGAGCACGTGAAGTGATGTATTGGCCAGGCATGAACCAAGAAGTGAAAGATGTCATCAGTGCCTGCAGTACGTGCAACGCGTACAAACCAGAACAATGTAGAGAGCCGTTTGCGTGTGAGGAGTTCAAGTTGTTCTCAGAGCGTTGGAAATTTGAACATATCACATCGTCACCTCGTTACCCCCAGGCAAACGGAAAGGTGGAAAACGCAGTCAAGACGGCAAAGCAAATCATGCGGAAAGCAATTGATGACAAGGCGGATGTGTATTTGGCGTTTCTGGACTATCGAAACACACCTACAGAAGCTATGCACACATCGCCAGCTCAACGGATGTTCGCACCTCGAACCAGAACATTGCTACCAACGCTGCCAGGACTGCTGCAGACTGATCCTGCAGCACAACGTGATGCTCCTGAGCAACTCAAACGCAGAAAGGAGAAACAAGCCAGGTTATACAATCGTACGAGCAAGAACCTCAGCATACTACACCCAGGAGATGTTGTGCGGTTCAAGAAGCCAAATGCCTCGAATGACTCACGAACATGGACACTAGCACGCATTCAGAAACCATCGGGCGTCAGATCTTACATCATTGAGAGTGAAGGCTCGACATACCGAAGGAATAGACGACAGCTACGTGCCACACCAGAGCAGTATAAGGATGATACTCGGTACTCTCAACAAGATGAACCTGACAATACAATGAAAAGACCAATGTGTTCAGACAACACGTGCGTAGACAACCAGAACGCACAACAGAGAGGTCAAGACAACGTCACGTCTCCTCCAAGCAGTGAACCTTCAGTCGAAACGTCTCCACAACGTAATGTACCATCCACGGTAGTACATTCACCGCGCAATATGCCGCCGATGGTTATAAGTTCACCATGCAGTGTGCCAGCGACTGTTGCACGACCAAGGCCATAAATTGAAACTTCCAGCAAAGTTCAAAGACTTTTAAATGAAGTGAAAAGTTAAACATCTGACTGTAAAAAGAGGGGGATGTGACGATATCACAATTAAAGTGATAAACTGACACGCCACCTGGCGAATAAGGTGTATATCAGCGTGCCAGTGGCTACACTAAAGCCAACGTGGTTTTGTGTGTTGTCGCCATGATGTGTGTTGTCGCCAGATGTAAACGAAACAAAGTCGGCAATAAATTACAGTTTTATACATCGGCTTATTTATATACATATATATAAACAGTTATCGTTATAATTCTCCTATCCTCGAACGTCCATCCAAAGTCCTTTGAGGACGGCACATCCGGCCGAGCCACAGAACTCAAAGACCAAATGCTTGCCTGGTAGATGCTGCGCCTGACATGTTGCAACATTGCATCCTGTGTTGGTGACAGACGATCGATGGCGAATTTTTTTTTCGTGAAAAGTTCTCGCCTGGCTTCGTTAACGGACGTTGCTGCACTTGACTTGTCATACATTGTGATGACGAACTTCTCCATGAATTAAATTCTGGACTAGCCATGTCTAATTTGGCTAACGGTGACCTCGCTATGGTGGCAAATGCCTCCGTCACACCAGGAACTTCAGACCAAGCCTTCCAAGCCGACCTTTTCCCTACGCCATGGAACGCTGAAACTACATTACAGCCCGTCATGGCATGGAACATCAGGAGTCTTTTAGCCTTCCGCTCTCCAATGCTGTCAGAAACGGTGTTAACGGGTATGTTTCTGAAGTCTCGTCCTCTTCTGAATGCCACCCAAAGTTACCGACTGTCGTTGTCGAACAAAAAACAATCTAACGAAGATGACAACAACATCCGTGTCTACAGTGCGCACGACGACCGTCTTCGCCCCTTGTTGAAGAACGTGCACACTACACGCGTGTCTGCCTCCTCATGGAAACACAATTCATCAATGACTGTCCCATGAGCAGCTACACTGTCACCAGTTGTCACGCACACCACTTGTCTTCTGGCCATTTCTCCGTCTGGATTGCTTCTCCAAGAGTCCCGCAGGAACTCTGGCCATTTCTTTGGAACCTAGGCTTGTCCTGTAACTCGCACTCTTCCACCGAGTCCCTGGGTTAGTTTCAAGCTAGTATCTACATATTTGTTCCACGCATTATGTCCAACCTCGATGTCGATTCAAGTTCCCTCTTAATGAATGGTATGAACACTTCCTCAGCGTATTCCTGGAAAGTTGCGCAGCCTGTGGGGGTCAACATGTGAGTTAGGACAGATCCGTCAACAAACATTTGCGTCTACAAATGGAGGAGCCTCGGTTTGGTCTGAACATGTCTTCAAGAAGAGAAGATCATGTGACAATATATATAAACTCTACCTACCATGAAGTTACACAAGACAAGAGAAAGCAGATCGATGCTGTTCACGACTTCGGGCAAGACATTTGGCAAGAGTTCCACCCAGCTGCTGCTTATCAAATTACAAAGTTATTACGTCAGAAGCGACCTCCCCGGTGGACATATAGCTTCCTTGCTAGCGGGTATAGGAAGCTGCAAGTACGCTGTAGGCCTACTCACCTGGGGGAGTCCCCCACGTAGGTTGTTCACTGTACTGCACCAAAGGGGCGATAGCCTCCTAGCTACAAGAAGACCAATGTTATACAGAACAGCCAGACCCTGCAAGGCTGCAAGAAAACCTCTAGTCTATAAGGGTAAGGATTTGATAGTAGTATGTTAAGTCCGTTAGAAGTGACGGTGGCGCGGCGCGACGCGGAGTAGGTCAAAGCTCTACTAGCGGACAGTTGGTGAACTATGTAACTAGGTCAAGTAGCACCCCTGACGGAACTAGTGTGAAATACAAAGTGGGTCAATATGTGCCCCTCGGTGACTATGTGGTAAACTACACAACTAGGTCGATGACGTCATGAAATAGGTCAATGATATCATGATCTAGGTCATTGCGCATGCACAATTATGTTTTTCTTGATGGTACTGCTTAAATTCGTGCCTCTTATGATGTGGTGAACGACAAAAAGTAGGTCGGTAAACACCACTGGTGGTTATGTGGTGAACTGTCTAGGACCTTATGATATGGGTCAACGACGTTATTAAACAGGTCATTGCGCACGTGTAATGTATAAGCTACAAGGTGTAGGGTATATTGAATAGTGGATAAGACAAAAGTATAAGGTGTATATATATATAATGTATTATATATATATATATACAATACCTTATACATTATATCTTATACATTATAGAGTATACCTTGTAAATTATACCTTTAACACTGTACAGTATAACCATATTGCATCTTACCCACTATGCACTATATCTTGTACCTTACACACTATACACAACAGCATGTACATTATACTTTTAACACTGTACGCTATGACTGATGTATTATACCTTATACATTATACTGATGTCTTACCCATTGTATAGTATACATACTGTGTACCTTACATCTTATAATTGATGATACACTAAACTAACAATAATTTACGATGCTCACGCGTTAATACGTTAAAATTCTAAGATATAACAGTTACTTGTAAACAACACAACTAGAGAGAGGAAGAGATAAACAAACATACAGACATATAGACAAAAAGAGGAGGAGGAGGCAGAGGCACATCCGGAATGTGTGTGTCGCATGTATCGGTAGGAGGAGGAGAAGGGGAAGGAGGAGGAGGAGGAAGAGAAGGTTCACATCAGGAATGTAAAAGGTAAAGGTAAGTTCTTATATAGCGCAGTATCCAGTCCTCAGGACTGTTCAAAGCGTTTTTACACTTTACTCCCTGACAGAACTGTTCAAACGAACACCATCTCGACTTCTCTGGAAGCATTCAGCCACGCTGCAATTAATGCGCGAAGACTATTTGTACACAAATAACATCCGCTGTCTATAGCCAGATACCCATTCACCGCTGCACAGGATTTGAACCTGCGTTCTCTCAGTCGAGAGTCCGGAGCTCTTACCGTTGCGGTACTGCACTCCACAAACGCAACGTGTCGGGTAATGTAATAAATTACTAAAACACTACTACACTAACGCTATGAAACGTTAGAAGTTACCGCATTGACTTACTAAAATACGAAAATTACCTTGGTAATGCAATAAAACACTACCATTCTAACGGTATGAAACATTAGAAGTTACCGCATTGACTTACTAAAATACGAAAGTTACCTTCACCGTTCATCATTTACTCAACAGGAGGCGCTACAAGAGATGCGACGTCATGATGACGTAATCATATAGTTCACCACAGAACCACCAGGGGTGCTTACAGACCTACTTTTTGTCGTTCATCACATGAGGCATTACCGTACGGAAAACCATCATTGCTTAGGCGCAATTACCTTTTAAATAACGTCGTTGACCTATATCATAAGGTCATAGATCTAGTTATATAGTTCACCACATAACCACCTTTTTGTCGTTCACCATATAAGAGGCACGAATTTAAGCAGTACCTTCAAGAAAACCATCATTGGACATGCGTAGTAACCTAGATCATGACATCATTGACCAATTTCATGCCATAGTTCACCAACTATCCACCAGGGGCGCAACTCGACGTCTGACTTTTGACCTACTCCGCGCCGCGCCAACTCTTACTCCGCGCCGCGCCACGTCTATGGGACCTAACATACTACTTTTGATTGAAGATCCAAGCAAGTGTACGAGATCATATTAAATGAAATCCAATTACGTCCGCTTCGCTAGCTTTGTGAGCACAACATGAAGACAGTAAAGTATATACCATGGACTCGCCATGGCAGGAAATTAGACTATCTTGACATGAAATACCCATATAAGGCATGTTGATGCCACCAGGAAAAAAGCAAACAATGCACAATCTCGTTTTCTTCAGGAGAAATGTTTATAGCTGCCCAGCAAATTAATCTAAGGGCTCAGCATTATCACACCCCGGTTGAGCCCAATTGCGTAGGATATCATATTGTAAGGGTCATCCGGGCGAGCGTTGCCTTGTGGGTGTCTGGGTGGAAACCTTTTTTATAGGGGTTGGGACGAACTAAATTGGTTACTTACAACATCAATGGATGGCATGTGTGCCTAGGCACTTGCAGCCAAGAATATATGTGTGTTTCTCCTTTGTGTGGAACAGATATAACGTTATCTCCATTACAAACCGCTGTTGCCAGCAGGTCGAAAAACATACCCTCCGAAAAAAATCAACCACGCTACGCCTACGCGGCTACGGCTACGGGCATGCACACACACGCACGCACGCACGCACGCCCAGCATATACACACCAGCAAGAACGGTTACACATTCACCATTCAGTTTAAAGCAGCAGTATGCTCTACGTAACCACAGCACGCTTCGACACACTCAGTACCAAACAATCACCAAATGCACACTGAACACCGATGGTTGTCTTTGGTTTTACAAAACGTTTTTGTTTTACGCATACTGGCGCCCCGCCCAGTTCAACGTCCGCCCACAGTCGGAACAACTAGGGAATGATTATGGAACTAGATTACGTTTGCATTTTAGTGTACAATTATCCGCTAGATGGCGATACCTGTTGAATACGTTCTTCCTGTTTTCGATTGGAGTCACACTACGTCTACGAACGTAAGACGGCAAGGGGTAGGGAAGTGATAAGTCGTTACATACTATAGTTCTGTCTGCGCGTATATTCTGCTGGTAATCAGCATAGCCAAGAAGTATGTTAAGCATTTACCTAAAGCGTTGATGATTACCAATGCAGCATCCGACAGAAAACAACATTTATTTTAGACTAGAGGGCAAAGCCAAAAGTTGCCTCGAAACTACATGTCTACACAGCCAGGGCCCACAGATCCAGCTAGTTCTTGGAACATCCTGGCCAGGCTCATGATGTCATTAGACATTACTCATGAGTGACATAGCAAGTTACCCACATTTAGCACAGTCACATTTTTGTTTGGTCTGTTAGCTTACTCAAACGATTGACATATTGACGATTGGCAATCTTAATAGTAAATAATACTGCAACATATGAATAACATTTGCCTTGGAGTTTTGTAAAAAATTTGAAATTTTGTTGTTTATAAATTAAATAACTTAACTAACTAATTTATGGTTTATTGCATTTTTTTGCTTGTGGAACATGCATGAGGTCATGGTAGTCGAGCGGTAGAGTGCTGGACTGTCGACAGTCGAGAGAACAGTGATTAAAATCCACCTACCAGCTGTGTTTCGAAAGTTGAGCAATTTGTTTCAGTCCACTTTGGCTTTGCCTTAGAAGTTTTCCGGAAGAAACACTATAAGACGTTGATCTCTTCTTCTTGGTGGCTATGCTAGGGGAAATAAATCTTCATGGTGTAATTTTGCACATTCAATGACAATGTCAATATATATTATATATACACCTAATTTTATACATTGATAAAAAAATGTCTGATATTACATTTGTTGTTCAGATTGATGGCATGATGTCATGCACGTGATTAGACAACATGCCTCATCTATCCTGGCTGGTTGGGGGCAGGTGAAGAACAACATACACCCCTGTCAAAAGGCCAGCCATTGCCTCAGCGACATGAATAAGTTGACACTAAATGACAGCCCCCGAATGATTCGCGTGACACCCCTACCAAAGGTTTTCAGCCCAGTAGCTTATGCGAAGTCACAAGAAACTAATGCATTGGTGTCTTTAGAGAACTCGTCAATGGAAGATAGTGGTGTGTTTGTGTCGATGGACAGACCTCCTGGTACAGACAAAGATATTTCTGAATGCCGCAATGGAAATGTAGACACGAGTGGCAGATGTGTTGATGATGATATAATATCTAGTCAGGTGACACAGTCTGACACCAACAGTAATACATATCCCTGTGCAACTGACAATAAACCACAGCTTCCATCAGGGGTAATTAAAGTCAACGGGCCACCGCCACTGCCAAAATCAGCACACTATTTACCCCAAGGGTTGCTGTCTAAGGTGGCTGAATTTATACAGCAGAATCCAGATATGGCCCAGAATGCAGTCGGGCAAACAAATGGAACAAAAAGACAATGTGAATTTGGAGTGCACCAAAGGAAACGGAAAAAGGCTGCACAATCCCATTCCAAAGTTGTAAGTGAGGCGGAAAGCGACAGTGCTCTGGCCAGTAGCAGTCAGCTATCACCATCCAGCTCAGAGCTGGGCAGTGTCCACTCTGGAGATGGGTATTTCTGGGACAGTCCGTTTCTGTCTCAGAGTGACAATGCACATGGTGAGGTAGAAAGGAAATGTGTTCAACATGACAAAGTGCACAGAGATTGTGAGACTGATACGTCGGACACAGCATGTATGTGTGTTCTGTGCAGCGCGGAGAAAGGGCAGCCAATGTCAGGTGCTTCTAGTTCTGGTATGGCCAGTACTGTGTTCGGCCTTGGTGACATTGCTGTGTTGTTTAGTAACACTGACAAAAGTGATGTCGCTGATGGTAAGTGAAAATGTGATGTTAATTGTTGTCAACTGAGAATTGATACATCCATTATGTTGCGGTATGCCTATGTCACAATAAAAATTTTGCGCATGACCTCCGCCAAGCTTTACCTTGGCCACCAATGTTGATAATGGTTATATATATATGAATTACATTATCATTGGTACATGACATCTCATAAATCAGACATTCCTGCATACAGTTGTCACTTTAATAACTTTGGTTATGTTTTTTTTATAAAGAAACTTTTGGGACCAAAATTTGAACAAATTATATACAACGGAATGTCCGAACCAACCATATGTTTGACATCCATTTTTGGATGGCTTGACAGTTTTTGCTAGGCAATAGATCATGTGTGGATGTGGATTTTTGCCATTTATTTTGTAAAATTAAATAAGAAATTACTGGCCTGTATATAAATATTTCATGGCATATTATATATCATGTTATTTTAATTGAAGAGATTCATGTCTTTGAATCTATATAAAAATAAAACGTATACATACTGCCATTTTCCAGATTTCTATCACATGATTTACAATTATTTAATATTTCTGTTATTTAATGTCGGAAGTTTTAAAGGGATCGTATCTCACGGGTACACATTTTATGTGTACTAGTACATTTTATGTGTACTTGTACATTTTATGTGTACTAATACATTTTATGTGTACTACCCGGTAGTACATTTTATGTGTACTAGTACATTTTATGTGTACTTGTATTGTCTGAGTGCTGTAGAACTGAGCCCACTCGTGCCCCGTCACAGTGAACCAGGTATTAAGTCACACAGGCGTATTCTGCACATAATCCAAAAATACATGTCTAGATCACGTCACATCAAGGCTGGTGATTTAGGCAGCAATGTATGTTTACATTATCATCCTATCATTCAATGTCCTGTTTATATTTCTCGTCAAATAATCCATGCATTTACGAATCCACTTATTAAAAAACCAATAGCCAACATCCATGAGTCAGATTGACCATATTTCTTAAAAACCTCACTTTTTGGAAGTTTGCTTCAATTTTAGTAATAAATCTAAAACTACTGAGGATTTATCAACAAGTGACAGGTAGTTTTATAGCTCGCCGTCTGTGGAATTCAAAAAGGTATAAAACTCCATTTTGTAATTGTTCAACTTGATACCCACCTTGATGTGGTCGGTCACACTTGAGTAAAGTGACATGCAAGGCTACTTGTAAGTACTGGTTGCAGGTGTGTGTACAGAGTCATGCAAGAAGGCTGGGCAGCAAGAGAAACAGGCAAAACAGAGGAAACAGAAGACAAAGAAGAAAGGCAATCTGCATACAGGAACATCTGCCGGCATTGATGGTGGAGACAACACTTCAAAGAAGCAGCCACCTAATTATTTTATAGCCATACAAGTTGAAAATCCTGAGGTACAATTCACTAATTTTTCCAGTTGTTTAAAATTAGTGATTAGCTGCAGTTAACCCTGTTAAATTTACTTCAGTTAGTTTCAGTATTTGCATGCATTTGTACAATTTTTACCAACAAAATCGCAGATAAACTTACATGTGGAATTGTGGATATAATTATGGTATATCTGGTAAAGTTGCATTTATTAATTAAAGGGACTATACAAAGATGTTGAATTGGTTAACTGATAAATGCGCCAAGTGCATAACTTGTGTTTTCATTTGCCATTTCCAGATCCATGAGAGCCTGAGAACAGTGCAGGAGGACATTGTGAGCAGCAATGAGCAACTGAGAGCTGCTCTTGTGCCCCTGGCCACCCTCCATCTCACCCTCATGGTGATGAGACTGCCTGACAGCGACGAGCAACTTGACAGGTAACTACTGAGCACAGTGGTGCAGATGCTAGAGCTTCGGACTCTCAATCGAGAAAACCCAGGTTCGAATCCTGTGCTGCGGTGTCGAACCTTGGGCAAGTTCATTCACTCTACATTGCTCCAGTTCACTCAGCTGTATGAATGAGTACCTGGCTACACACAGTGGTGAATATTTGCGTACAATACAATACAACAATGCATTAATAGCAGCATGGCTGGATGCTTCCCAGAGGAGTCGAGATGATGTTTGATAGAACAGGTCTGTCAGGGATTGAAGTGTAAAGCACTTTAAATGCCTTGGTATATAATCGGAAATCCCTTTTCTAAAGTGTTAAGTACTACTGTTTTAATAATGTAATTTGCCTCTGTACTTCAACCTTCCCCCATGTCCATTTGTAAATGCTTTATGTTATTGCATATATATATATGCTTTGTAGTATTTTTTTTGTATTTTTCACTTGGACATCAATAATTTAATTGAATGGCTAAATTACAAGATTTAAGGCACAGAAAATGCTGTATTATTGTTAGCGATCTCTGTTGCTTCCAGGGCAAAGTCTGCACTTGACAGTTGTGGGAACAAGCTGAAGAACCTGTCTAACAGCGAACTTGACTTCAGTGTCCAGGGACTTGGACAATTCAGAAACAACGTCATCTTTGCAAAGGTCGAGAATGGACCAATTCTTCATCAGCTGAGCCACATTGCAGGTAGTGTCAATTGTGACCTGTGCAAAGGACTGAGGGTATAATAATTTGGAAATTATTTAATTCAAAAGACTTTAACGAAAACATATTTTGTTGGCTAAAACACATTTTCTAAAACTTAGGCTATTATTTTTAGCGATATGTGAAATTGTGCTGCAATTCCTATCATTCTAACATTTTGGGAATATGCTTATATGAGAATTCACACACTTGGCTGTTGGCGGTTATGCTGCAGGTACATACATCGATGTATACTGCACATACATGTACGCTCATACAAAGATGCACGCATGCACACACGCGCATACACACACACTTGCCACTGCAATGCTCTGTTTTTTACAGAGACGGTGGTGACAACGTTTTCCAATGAGTGTGGTATACTGCCTGTTGATAACAAGGGTTTCAAGCCACATATCACCATAATGAAGTTATCCCGCTCTCCTAAGCTTAGGAAGAAAGGTACATACATAAAACAACAAGTATTTAACTATGATTGAGTCAGCGCGCACATGTGTAAGTGTGTATGTGTGTGTGTGTGTGTGTGTGTGTGTGTGTGTGTGTGTGTGTGTGTGTGTGTGTGTGTGTGTGTGTGTGTGTGTGTGTGTGTGTGTGACTGAGTTTGTATGTGCCTGCCTGTCTGTCTGTCTGTTTGTGTGTCTGACTGTCTGTCTGTCTGTATGTCTGTCTGTCACACTGTGTATGTTGTGAGTGTGTGTTAATCCTCTTAGACGGCTTGCACCTCGGATGCAACACATTTACAGGGATTAATTATTCTACAACAATGAACCACATCAGTTAAGGTTTCATACTGGTTTTGGGGTTTGTACCACACGTTAGATGGACGTAAATTGATTGTTATATTACATGTATATAATTATACTGGGATTGACGCGCTGTACAAATAAAATGATACAAAAAGATAGAATATTAATACAAGTATTGGAGTAGGCTACTATAAAAATACACACATAAATATACCATATTTGTTCTATTAAGTATATATGCCCTAATAAGTGTACACCCTCTTTTTCAGCAGGTAAGCCCTGCTAACCTATCTCTCCAATAAGAAGTAGTTGTAAACTCATGGTAATCACATATAATTGACATAATATGTTTTCCAACTCAACGTGACGCATGATGTCACTTGGCACAAACAAGACATGCGAAACAGCAAAACCACACAGTTGCCACCACTATTTTGTGAGAATCAAATGTTGGTGTAAGGTTTTTGTTTAAGTGTACTGTACGCTTAATAGAACGAATACGATATAATAAAAAAGATGAGTACCTTTCCTTAAATTATGCTTTCTTCGAACAGGAGTTCACAAGATCGACCAAGCCCTGTACGAGAGTCACGTGGAAGCAACGTTTGGTCGGGACTGCATCCGCAGCATACAGTTATGCTCCATGGTCAAGCCGAAGGATGCAAAGGGATACTACCATGTCGCCCACGCAGTCCCCATACGGAACTACTTTACTACTGCCATGCCACCTGGGGGCGGAGTCACATACTGTAGGCTAGGGACCAAGGA
Source organism: Escarpia spicata (assembly GCA_963995525.1). Lineage (NCBI taxonomy): Eukaryota > Metazoa > Annelida > Polychaeta > Sabellida > Siboglinidae > Escarpia > Escarpia spicata. Next base: position 42,358,533 of record OZ023208.1, on the reverse strand, counting down.
AAGTCAAAATGAGGGAATACATAACCCGGGAGAGAACAGGGAACACATGGTTAATGAAGGAACAAAGGGAAGGGGTGTGGGCGAGGGTGTATCTGTGACATTCACTGAACATTTGGAGATGCCAATGGAGTGGGTATTCCATGCACCAGATGATGGTTAGACTGGTGTAGCCTGCTGGCTGTTGGTGGTTGTTTGTGTGGCTACAACAATAGTTTTGAAAAATAAGGTAACTTTTATTACACCTAAATCCTTGGGAATCAAGCTTAGAGCATTATCTTGTATCAGTAAAAAAAAACAAGTATCATTTTTTGAGCATATTCGCATTGTTAAAACGAACCTAAATAATGTACGAACTGAACTGCAAGTTATATTGCTAGTCACTGTGTTAAGTTAAATTGTGACAAGGTGATTTCATAACTTAGGAGATATCCACTCTTTATTAATGCAGTTGTCTGCAATAAAGAGGGCAACTACGGGATTATCTCAAAACAGTAACGTAGGCACAAAACCAGTATAATTAACTTCAAACTGACCCTCCCCCCAGGGACCTGCTACATCAAAACAATATTGGTCTGTAAACATTTCCTCGCCCTTTAAGCTAATACCATACATATTCAGCTATTAAAACTGTCTGCAAGCACTCAAAGTCAGTCCTATCAACTTTGACCATGAAATAAACGATATTTGGTTTTGATCCAACACTAAGTGAAACTAAAGCATTTGAATAAAAGTAGGAACCACTGTGATATGCCATATTGAAATTGAAAGGACAGTTCCTTCTGAGTTTGAACTATTATGGTGTGTTTTGGGTAAGAATTCCTGTGTTGAAGACAACAGTCATCTTTAAAAAGCATCCAGAAGCATGTTTTACTGTCGGAATGAATCGTTGAGGTGAAATGATAGAATAGTCTATTTGAATAGTAATGTTAGTCAATTAAATTCTTAACATCACAGTGTAATAATATTATTTCAGTAACTTCCCAAGTTGTTCTGCTTCCTTATTCAAATGCTTTGCTGAAACAGCTACTCCACCATGAAATTATTTTTGATGTATCATGCATCATTATTTTGAAATAATCCCTAAACTGTTACGGATTTCATTGTCTAGATATTTTCAAGTTATCTTGTGTAAGTGGTGTAATGTGTTCATTTATACATTTAAAGCAACTGTTAACTGCGTGTCAGTCTGGTTTGAAAGAGCTGTCTACTCCAGGGCGAATGACATCTTTGTGGTTAGTATTATTGTATGTGTGACGTTCCTGTATAAACGTCGCAATAACTAAAACGTACCTGTGCCATCCTGATTTAACCTTTTAGTTAAGTAATTCAGTAGTTTATTTATAATTTGTTATGTAACATACACGGTTTTAGAAGTCGGGTAACACCAGGAGAAGTAGAACAGGAAGGACTGGAAGAATGTGTCACGGACTCTGACAGCCTCAGTCTAGAGAAACCTACACGGCCCTGCATTTGTATCTGCCAAAACACTTGCTCTGGTACTGGAGTAAGTAGCACAAGCCCCTTGTCAAGGCAGATACTGGTGCTATATAAGTCCACGTTGTTATTAACACACATGTTGATTTTGGAAATACTTAGTTGTATCAAATATTAAAACAATTTTTCGTGATTACTCGCTGCATTTTCAGATGTCTTTCAGTGTATTTGGTGGCATTATCAAATTATGTAACATTCTATATAGCAACCAGGTTCAACAAACTAAAACGGCCGACACAAATTCAGAGCATTCCTTATGAAGACATTCTGTTGTATTTTATTCATGAAAATTATGGCACCCCCCCAATTATTTTCCTACAAAAAATAAGGGCATTATTTTTCGGCGAGAACAGTGTTTTGGAATGCATGGTGGATCTGGCAAATGTATGTCACCCTAGTAGTTGTGTACATTATACATTTGAGTATTAGTAAACACAGTTGCTAAGGTGAAGGTTGATGGAAGTCTTGCATGTTGTTAAGATGGATACATAGGGTGCTGTGGTGCAGTTGTTAGAACAGCGGGCCATCAGTTGAGGGACCGTGGTTTTCGAATGCTGCCATTGCCATTTTGAAGCTTGGTCATTTAATGCAGTCCACGTTGTTTCAGTTCATTCAGCTGTATAAATGCACACCTGGCTATAAACGGTGGATAGATGTGAATGGATAGACTTTGTGCACTAATTGCATTATAGCTGAAAACTTCCTAGAGGGGACGAGAGCTGTGGTGTTTAAATTAACAGATGTAGCTGGGGATGAAGTGTACAGTGCTTTGATCAGTTCTGTGGACTGGATACGGTACCAATAACTTACCTTTACGTGAGTTAGGTTGGAAAAATACGGATAATGTTAAAATGGTGATTTATTATACCACACAACTATGAAAGCATGAACAGGAAACTTACACGTTCTTTCGTAACAGACAAGCCACATGCACATAAAATTACAATGATTTAAAAGAGTTTGTTATTTACAACATGAGTTATCTGATGACTTGGCAAAGAAATGTCTTTGCTACATTACATATGATCCTCTCGAGGTGATTGCAGATTACATTCATTCCTCCCCACAATGGTAACAAGTATTAGCTATGATCTGTGATCGTGACATTTTTAAAGGTACAAAGCCTGATACATTTTATCATAAAATCATGTTATAAACTATAATCTATTATACCATAATGCCATGACCAACCACATGAGTTTTAAGGCAAGAGGCAGGTGGAAAAATAACACATTTTCATGGTATTTTGACAAGAAAACAATTTTTTTTAATTTAGAAAGTTTAATCAACTTGCTGTTCATGTATATTATACAGCCAAAATAAATAAATTTATGCCATAAACCATGATTTGTGTGTGATGTTAGTGCTTGTCATGGCTGAGGTTTTTGTAAAATGAAACGTAAAAAACATGTTATTTGAACATTGTTTGCATACCGACGAATCAACCGATTCCAACAGGGCAAATATATTGTCAGAAATCACAATTTGTTTATTATAACTTGATAGGTAATTTTACAAGCCAACCGTACTATTCAACATGTAATCTGATTATGTTTGAGACAAAACATTCAAAGAAATTACCAATCAAATTATATCAACCATTAAGTAAGAGTAGGTATAATTTATGCTAACATGATTTTATGAGAGAAAAAATGTGATTTTGTACATCAGAACTATTACTATTAGCAGTGTTGTGATGCAGCACAAATATAAACAAGGACATGTCAAATTCTTACATAATGACAACATCGTGACACAGGAAGACTTCAGATGAAACGTTTATCCCATGTTACACTGCAGCAGCCGAACAATCGACGGGTCGCTCTTGGCACCTTCGATGAATTCATCGAGTGTCAGCTTCCCGTCGTTGTTGCTGTCCATCTGACGGAATATCTTGTCTACTCTCTTCTCTGGTGTAGACTCATCAACTGGCATCTGCATCACACTGCCCACCATCTTGTAGATGGCCTACAACCAACACGACAGTCCATTATCACACAGCCCACCATCTTGTAGATGGCCTACAACCAACACGACCGTCCATTATCACACAGCCCACCATCTTGTAGATGGCCTACAACCAACACGACAGTCCATTATCACACAGTCCACCATCTTGTAGATGGCCTACAACCAACATGACAGTCCATTATCATGCAGCCCACCATCTTGTAGATGGCCTACAACCAACACGACAGTCCATTATCACACAGCCCACCATCTTGTAGATGGCCTACAACCAACACGACAGTCCATTATCATGCAGCCCACCATCTTGTAGATGGCCTACAACCAACACGACAGTCCATTATCACACAGCCCACCATCTTGTAGATGGCCTACAACCAACATGACCGTCCATTATCACACAGCCCACCATCTTGTAGATGGCCTACAACCAACACGACAGTCCATTATCACACAGCCCACCATCTTGTAGATGGCCTACAACCAACACGACAGTCCATTATCATGCAGCCCACCATCTTGTAGATGGCCTACAACCAACACGACAGTCCATTATCACACAGCCCACCATCTTGTAGATGGTCTACAACCAACACGACAGTCCATTATCATGCAGCCCACCATCTTGTAGATGGCCTACAACCAACACGACCGTCCATTATTACGCAGCCCACCATCTTGTAGATGACCTACAACCAACACGACAGTCCACTATCACACAGCCCACCATCTTGGCCTACAACCAACATGACAGTCCACTATCACACAGCCCACCATCTTGCAGATCGCCTACAACCAACACGACAGTCCATTATCACACAGCCCACCATCTTGTAGATGGCCTACAACCAACACGACCGTCCATTATCACACAGCCCACCATCTTGTAGATGGCCCACAACCAACACGACAGTCCATTATCACGCAGCTCTCCATCTTGTAGATGGCCTACAACCAACACGACAGTCCATTATCATACAGCCCACCATCTTGGCCTACAACAAACACGACAGTCCACTATCACACAGCCCACCATCTTGGCCTACAACCAACACGACAGTCCATTATCATGCAGCCCACCATCTTGTAGATGGCCTACAACCAACACGACAGTCCATTATCACACAGCCCACCATCTTGTAGATGGTCTACAACCAACACGACAGTCCATTATCATGCAGCCCACCATCTTGTAGATGGCCTACAACCAACACGACCGTCCATTATTACGCAGCCCACCATCTTGTAGATGACCTACAACCAACACGACAGTCCACTATCACACAGCCCACCATCTTGGCCTACAACCAACATGACAGTCCACTATCACACAGCCCACCATCTTGCAGATCGCCTACAACCAACACGACAGTCCATTATCACACAGCCCACCATCTTGTAGATGGCCTACAACCAACACGACCGTCCATTATCACACAGCCCACCATCTTGTAGATGGCCCACAACCAACACGACAGTCCATTATCACGCAGCTCTCCATCTTGTAGATGGCCTACAACCAACACGACAGTCCATTATCATACAGCCCACCATCTTGGCCTACAACAAACACGACAGTCCACTATCACACAGCCCACCATCTTGGCCTACAACCAACACGACAGTCCACTATTACACAGCCCACCATCTTGTAGATGGCCTACAACCAAAACGACAGTCCATTATCACGCAGCCCACCATCTTGTAGATGGCCTACAACCAACACGACAGTCCATTATCACACAGCCCACCATCTTGGCCTACAACCAACACGACAGTCCACTATCATACAGCCCACCATCTTGGCCTACAACCAACACGACAGTCCATTATTACACAGCCCACCATCTTGGCCTACAACCAACACGACAGTCCACTATCACACAGCCCACCCTCTTGGCCTACAACCAACACGACAGTCCACTATCACACAGCCCACCATCTTGGCCTGCAACCAACACGACAGTCCATTATCACACAGCCCACCATCTTGGCCTACAACCAACATGACAGTCCATTATCACACAGCCCACCATCTTGGTCTACAACCAACACGACAGTCCATTATCACACAGCCCACCATCTTGGCCTACAACCAACACGACAGTCCACTATCACACAGCCCACCATCTTGGCCTACAACCAACACAACAGTCCACTATCACACAGCCCACCATCTTGGTCTACAACCAACACGACAGTCCATTATCACACAGCCCACCATCTTGTTACCAATGATAACATAGGTTGGCTTTTGCAAGTTACTATTGTCGATTATTTTATAATTTAAGGACAAGTACTCAATTTTTAATTGAATCACCTGCAGATATCACTTAAAGACATCGCACATTTGGACATACGTGAACCACATGAACCAGATTCTTGATGGGTTAAACCTGCTGAGGAAACAGCTTTAATAATAAAATCTATTTCACTTACGTTGACAATCTCCAACATCTCCAGCCTTGAAATGCTTCCATCACCGTCTAAGTCGTACATGTCGAATGCCCACTTGAGTTTGTCTTCGAGCTTCCCCCGTGAAGTGACACTCAGTGCACAGATGAACTCCTGGAAGTCTATTGAGTTGTTGCCATCTTTATCAAATGTACGAAAGACATGCTCTGCAAATGCCGATGCATCGCCAAAGGGGAAGAAGTCGCCGTAGATCTTCTTGAACTCTTCGATAGTGAGATATCCACAAGGAACATCCTTATGGAAACTTTTGTACCACTGTTCAATCTCCGCCACAGAGAAATTCACCATCTTTCTGAGCTCTTCAAGGTCTTTTGGCTTTATGTTCTTGCTTTCAGCTTTCCCCATTTTTCACAGCTGGTTGTGTCTGCAGTTTGTTGTCTATTCCTGGTGAAAAACAAACATGCTGCTAGTCTGAATATGCTAGACAGAGGTATACTCAATGTTGCTTCCAACTTCCTGATTTGAAAACGAGCAAATGCAAATTGCTTACCTTCTTGGTTTGGTTGCTTGTATATAACAGCCCAGTGTCAACTTTGATTTAAATAAGAGATAATTTGCAGGATATCATAAAGACAGACTTACAGCGATGGCTGTATGTATCACTGTTTCAGTAGAGGAAATACTTCCAACAGGTTCTAAACATAGGCTCTCACATGATATATCCTTTGTGAAGAGTATTACTGCCATGTAACAATGCTATGAATTGTGTGCATGCTTGCATGACCTATCTAAGTCTACATAGCTTCCTACTTTGTTATCTTAAATCAGGACCTGTCAATCAATGTGCGCAGCCAGGGGAGGTTTGCATGAGGAAGTTTTAACCAAGTAGAACTGTTTTAGCCAAACATTCCTGTTTAGAGATGAAAATGATTACCCTCAACATTGTATCAAGCACGTTCGCTACAGCTTGATAGAACCATTTTGAAGACAGATGTTATGAGTTTTTGTTGAGGCCATGAGAAAAGAACTGTCTATCGTTATTTGCCTATTTACATAGTTTAAAATAAACATTGTATTTTAATGATTGTACAATCATGTGTGTTATTGTTGCATGATATACCAAGGTGTGTGTGTGTATGTGAAGGGTGTGTACATACACATGTATGTGTGTGTGTATACATGTGTTTATGTATGTATATGTGCATGGCTTATATGTGTGTATGACTGTATTTGTATATATTTGTACATGTGTGTTTGTGTGTGTGTGTGTGTGTGTGTGTGCGCGTGTGTGTGTATGTATGTGTATGCATGTGTGTGTGTGTGCATTGATGTATGACTGTATTTGTGTATATATATGTATGTATACTCACATAAGTACATAATGTATATATATGTGTATGCTTGTCACACTGACCTGCTGTCACAATTTGCTGCTCCTGCTGTGTGCCTGACCAACTTAGAACTGAGTGTTCCTGGTCCACTCAGTTCCACAGGCTGTCAACTGGTGCCTTGTTGCCTTTCTTGCCAAATGACCCAAGATTTTAGCTGCACTATTTATAACTGAGGTGCAGAGGTGGTTCTATTATCATTTGATTACATCGTTGGGCTTTTTCATGGGTGACTGAGCATTCTTAAAGATCACATCACCATATAATGGGTCTTGTACCACAAATATGGCCTGGGGCGGGGGACATAATGTATTTAATGGAATTGCTTTGAGTAGAATAAAAATTGCATATTGGAATCAATTTTTTATTCCAAAATTTTTATTTTGATGTTTCAAAGGTACAGTGAAAATACATATAAATAATGTTACCATGTAATCCAGTACTACCTGTTCCATAGTCGGGTCGTTGGCGACTAAACTGGCCCCCCCACCAGGCTTACTTGGTGAAGAGGGTGTGTGCACACCCAGTAGGACACTTTAACGTTTTAGGAAAGTGTACGTAGAACATGAACTATATTTATTTATTTGATAATACTTGCTACCATACATGTCACTTTGCCATGTTATTTGATAATTATGCAACAAAATAAAGCAGAATCGGAATTGCCATACATACTGTGGGTGGAATCGGAATCAAACAATTTAGTTGGAATCATAATTAGAATCGCCATAGTGTGGGTGGAACCGGAATCAAAAAGTTAGCTGGAATTGGAGATGCGGAATCAACGCCAGATCTGATTTCAAGTCACATTTTCTTAAGCATAACAATATTGCTATACAGACTTACAGAGACAGCAAAATAAAGGTAAAGATAAATATGTTTTATTGTGTAGCACATCAAATGATAAAAACAAGAATAATATACATATATATAATTCTGATTATTTATTTATAATATAAAAGAGTACATTATGCACAATATTGTATATATAAGACGACAAATAAAAATTCCCTAATGCATAACTTGTGATTCATGGATGAACCATTAGTACAAGATAATATACAGCCAGATCCCTGGCAGTAATGCACTGTATTACTTTGCGACAGGCCATACAATGGTGGACAAATAGTAGCATAAACTGGCTAATGACCATACAGTATTCACTGGCAAGAAACTGCAACAATTAACCACCTCATTGGCTATGATTAGTGGATTCGGTAACCAAGTTATAGTACTGCTCGTGACTACTGCCACAATTTTAATGCTGATTTACCGACAATCATGACACAAAAATTGCATGAAAAATGGTTATATTACACAGTTCCATAAAGGTGTGCAACCATAACAGTCATGAAATAATGCTTTTGCTATTACTAGCTTTTCACACTCTGGTAATGCCCAGTTTGAACATAAATAACATTGCAATTACAAATGTCATCTTTGGCATACGGGATATAAGTAATACAATTTATGGAGAAAGATTTCATTTCACCTGCAGCTCTCGGATTAAAATGTTAGTGTCACACATAAACCTGTGGGAAATCACTTTGAATTACATTATTTTCATATTCGGTGCCTGTCTTCGGTAACTCATGTCGTTGTTTGAGTTTTGATACACACCGATCACAAAGTACCTGTTAGCATTGCATGCATCAGAGAATTTGTTTACAGTACCCTTGCAAACAGTGTAGAAAACCAAAATTTATCCTATTTATTCAAGAATTATTTCAAAACCAACTTAGTTTTTATGTTATTACAACCCATACAGACGTCTAGAAATTAGTTTTTACATTCATTCAAGAATGTGAAAAAGTTCAAATTATGGTTATATCACTCATATATACCTAGAAATGGCATGTGGACCCACTAAATTATATTGAGTTTTTTACCTGCAGTCACAAGAAGCAATAGTTGCTCTGCGGAATACTACAGCACTACCAATTTGTTATAGGTCTATGTATGTAAAATACTGGACATATTCTAGTCCTAATTTCCTGCCGTTTATTAAATTCGTTGTAGCACCTTCAATAAATGTGTCCCTATTAACAAACATAGTCTGTAGTAAGTTATCACTTTGTGCTAGAACATTTGTAGCTACTATTACGCAAAGCTAACTACTCCTAAATCTACTGGGTTTAATCATATAAATCTTAGGACATATTTACATAAACAGATGGTCTTCGTGGATTATTTCATGCAGACTAATATAGCACAACATGGAATGATAATCCTCAGCCAATCATAATATTTGGTTGTGTTCACATAATTATGTGTACATACACACACACACACACACACACACACACACACACACACACACACACACACACACACACACACACACACACACACACACACACACACACACACACACACACACACTGTATTGTACAGATTTATATGCTGACACACGTAGTAAGGCACTCTTATACATTACACATACAATTACACAATGCTAGCCATACTAATAAATATATTTTCATAAAAAAATTATATACAAATTAAATTACTGTGGTGAAAGCTACAATTGAGCATAACATTACATTAAGACCATCCGAAAGACAGTGTCAAGATACTACAAGAGATTACCTATGTGCTGATAAAAACGAGTGGACCAGTAATAACCACTGATGCAAGAACATTGTCTCCTTGTCAACTGTATAGCACTGAGGTGTAATGACACTTTACAATGTATGTACACTTAATACATACTGTAAACATAAATAGCAGCGTTTAATTGCCACGATCTAAACATATTTGACCCACAGATCACAGAAAAATAACGACATGATGTAAGTCATGTTTTCAAATAAACTTCCATGGCAGTGTCTAATGTCTATAATACACACTGGTTAGACTGCACCTCTACCAGTACAGCCCAATGACACTTCCAGCTGTATAAACCTCTAAGACAGACAATCATGTCATTGAATCATGTCACTGCCTGTAGACATTATTAGATTGTTTTCTTCCATATTCAAATATACATAATTCTAAATTGTCTGCAACAGATGAACAGTTTTAAGTCTGGTTGTTTTATCACGAAATCATTTTATGTAGTATAAACTATCTAACTTAATATCTTAACTGCGGAAACGTGTATTTGTAAACCACATTTAAACATGAGTGTTATCTGTGTTAATATGAGCATTTCATGATGAATGTCATGCATGGGTAATTTTACAGGTGTTAATGCCATGCCTGTCACATGATCCCATATGCCTGACCCCAATAAACATTGTCCACAGGTAATGGAAATGGACCTATCCATCATGACTTTGTAACCTGTTGCCTAGCAACAAGGTCCATCAAAAATGGATGCCGAATACATGGAGTGTTGGGACATTCCATTGTAATTTTTTTTGAAATTCTGGCTCCCATTTTTTCTTTATGAGAAAAATAACAGACACAACTGTTAACAGCTGTGCGAGTAAGATTGTTACAAGTTTAGAACAACATGCTAATCTGGTTTGGTATTTCTTGTACGTTGGCATCATTTTGTTTGGCACTGAAAAGGTTAAAACACGTTTGGATGGCTAATCTGCTAGAATAGATATTTTTTACGTTAACATCATTTTATGATAACACAATAAGATTTTATATGTTTAAGTTGTCATGGCAAACACCACCTCGACAGAGATCACACATGCAGAGGTATGAAGGTTAGTGGTCTACTTATTCTAAACGAGGAATATCTGGCACATCTTTCTGAGATTACGTTTTCCTCTACTTTTCCTCTTCCTATTCCTAACAAAAGTATCACATGTCGTCTGAACCACTTCTACAGCGTCACATATCCAGCCGCCACCGTACTTCTACGTCACCTCGCCACATCTTTACACGTGCATTCCTGATATTTCCTGCTCACACTGCATGTCTGTTTCTATTTTGGCTTCCAATGCACATCGCAGCTGTACTTATGCACACTGATTATTTGGTTTCATCTCACAATGTAGTATGTCTACAAACAATGCATGTTTCTTTTCCTCTCATATTGCAATAACAGTCGCAGACACTGTATGTTTGTTTCCATATCATCCTGCAGCCGAATTTACCGACACTGTCGAATGTGTGTGGCACACACGGAGACAGTTGACTAGATTTATCGTGAGCGAACGTCCTCCGAACAGAACTTGCGACGTCTCACCTAACGCCACCTGGTGGTGAACTGACAGGGCACGCACCGACGTGAACATCCACTAAACTGTGCATAGCGTGCCAGTCTACAGGAATGCCATTGATGTGAATGTTTCGCAGGCAGCCGGTGAAGTAATCACTGGCATGTGTCGCCCCTTGGGGCAGGGCAAACGCTGTAAACAAAACAGATGTCACATCAAATAATGTCCCACATAAATATTTACTAAGAAACAAAAATATTAATCAAGCTATTCATTTTGAAATAAAATGTTTTTATACAGTACATCCTGACTAGGCTTCAATGTGCTGCGCCATCTTCTCATTTGAGTTTCTTTTGCTTGATATTCACAATAAACATATCAACAAAATGTTTGGAGCGTGGTTAACCTAATTGCAACAGCTGCCAAAACATATGTACAAGTTAATTTTAAATATCATTCTGATTTATTAGAATATATTTAGAGGATGCAATATTAAAAGGAAGTCTCCTGTTTACTAGCAAACATATTTGAATAACGTTTTCTTTTAAATGCAATCTCAACATCCAGGTAACATGTTTGAATGATGGGTAACGGAATAGACAAGCTTACTTAAAGGGTCACAGAATAATGGGTGTTTCGACGAACCTGGGAATCCACCAATGTAGAGGGCAGTGCGGAGACCCAGGAATACTTCGTCACTTGGACTTATGCCTAGTTTGACGCTGTCCTCGTCAACCTTCAGAGTGACGATGTGCTTGCTGAAGACGGCCTTGACCTTGTGCCACTTGTTGTCACAGAGACAGTAGTCGCACTGTGCCGAGACCGCGGTGAATCTGCCACCGTTGTTCACAGCACTGAACTTCAACTGAAACAATACATAGTAAGACATTTATTTCCAACAAGAACCCAATACTAGACATACCATTATTACAACATAGACCATTTGGAACATGTGAACACTAACATAAACAATAGTGTTGTTTACAATAGCTATAAATGACAATTCCAAAAGAAATACACACAGTGACTACAAATTATGGTTGATAATAATTATTTAAAAAATTTAAAGACATTTTAGGTACATTCCAAATAAACATAATAAGGTACATCAAGTTACTCGCTCTGGGTTTATGGAAGTTGTAGGAATAAATGCAACTGCACTGGTGAAACATTACTACAGTTCACCTGATAAAATATCTACATTTACGTCCTATCTGTGTTATTTGTGCTTAAGTGACTAGTAAAAATTCAATTTGGTACAGTGGTACAATTAGCTGTTTCTCCTTATATGTGATATTTCACCTAATTAACCCTAGTATTAGGTTAACCTTTGAAGCAGCAATTCCACATTGCTCCGAAACTTTCATGTCAGCACTAACTGTTACTCCTAAGTTCTTTTCTTTTATGGTTTTACCTAATATGGTATCCCCCATTATGTATTCTTTGTTCACATTTCCATGTCCTATGGAAATGTGAACAAAGAATACATAATGTCCTATGTGGATGCATTTACACTTCAAAAAATTGAATAACATTTGCCATTTTTCAGACCATTTGACCAATTTGGCCAGATCATCCTGTAAAGTGTGTTTATTTGCATCTGTTTTAACTGTTCTGAACACTTTTGTATCGTCTGCGAATTACAGTACTTTGCTTGATACATCATCATCCAAATCATTTATATATATCAAGAATAATATAGGTCCCAACACCGACCCCTGTAGCACTCAACTTAAAATTACTCTCTGTCTTCTGTCTGTCAACCATGTTTGTATCCAGCTGATCACACACATCACACCACCTATGCCATGGGTTTTAGTTTAAGTAACAATCTTTGATGTGGCACTTTATCAAATGCTTTTTGAAAATCTAAGCAGACAACATCCACTGGGGACCCATCATCTACCCACTTTGTAATTTCTTCTAAAAAACATACGAGATTGGTTAGACAAGACCTGGCTTTTAGGAACCCATGTTGAGATTCATTTGTGTTTTACAAAGAATTCCACCAGGTGGTCTCTAACAAGCATTTTAGATAATTTGCATAAAACTGATGTTAAGCTCACTGGTCTATAATTCTGTCTTGCTCCTCGATCCCTTTTTAAATAATGGTGTAATGTTTGCTTCTTTCCATTCTAGTGGAACGATTCCCTCTTTAAGTGACAAGTTAAAGAATATAGCAAGTGGTGTACTCATTTGTGGTATCCAGTCAACTCCAGGTGATGTTGTTGTTTCGTCATCTTAATTTTCTTTGATATAATTTCAGGAGTAACAAACAACTGCCCTAATTGATTTGATTCATCCCCCTCAAATTTAGTAACTGGTACTGGCAATGAACTTATATCTTCTGCCTGAAATACTCATTCAGGGCCTCTGCCATTTGAAACCCATCAGATATTACATTTCCTGTGTTTTCTAGTGGTCCCACCTTATCTCGAACCTTCTGTTTACTCCTTACATAAGCGTAGAAATTCTTGCTATCATTTTTTATAACATTCGCCAATTTTTGCTCAAAAGTTCGTTTGGATTTTCTAATTTTCACAGTGTTAGTTGAAACATGACTTTCATAGTTCACTCACCTGTCCATCGTTGATCTCGAGGGCGAGAGCTGGTTTGCCCCTAGGGTGACTTGCTGTCAGTAAGATGCCCCTCCTGTAGGCCGTCCGAAACTCGAGGGCGACTTCAAAATCTGTCTGCACTTCAAACTTCTCAGCTGAAACGGTCACAACAATGCTGCGGTGGTAGTAGATGTCTGTATAACACAGCTGGTAATTAAGTTTTCCAAATGATTCTAGGAGCTGAAGTGAGAATGTTACTCCTTCGTAATGGCCACAACAAACACAGCACATGCAGAACCTCAATATTTTAAAGGTCACCCGCGGTATTGGACCAAAGTGACCTGAATAGAGAAGTGACCATATTAGTGAGACTAATCACCTATCATTTGCTGTCATGGAACAAACCTGGGTATCTCCCAGGGTGACCTTAATTGCTAGGTGTCTGTATTATCGAGGTGATCGTAAAGCGAAGTTTTACTTTATTCTTGTTTATGTCAATACCCGCAACAATACAAAATAACTATTGACCACTGCCACATTGATATTACAACACCCGCAAAAATATACAAGAAACTTTGACCACAGTTAGTGCTGTCAAGCCTAGCACACTAATATTACAACACCTGCTATAATATACAGAAAACCTGCACATATACAAATATTTTATACATACCATATACTGCATAGCTGTAGCCGTCAAAGTGTGCTCCTCTCTCGACTTTGTTGAAGCACTTCCTCACGCCCATGATTGTCTTTGAGTGAGTTAGGTCGACTGGCGTGCCTCGCAGGTGGAACCTCATGAGACATCCCTTGAAGCTCTCAGACTCCTGCAACAGAAAACATCTCACTCAGAACCTCACGCATTGTACAACTGACCTGTCTATCACGTGACCTAGAAACTTCGGCAAGTCATAAAAAAATGGATGCTGAACACATAGGGCGTTTACGCATTCCGTCATATATTTTTGTTGAAATTCTGGCCATAAAACTGCTTCTTTATGACAAAAACATAAGGCAAGGTGACAACTTTATGTGGGAATGTTTGATTCATGAGATGTCATGCAGTAATAGTAATGTAATTCATGAATATAACCGTTATCAGTATTGGTGGTAAAGCTTGACGGAGGTCACACGCAATACTTTGTGATGTATGCAAACCACAACCTACTGGATACATAAATGATTGTAGCAAGAAAGTGACCCAAGAGATGTACCGAGTTTATGACTGAAAGGTACATTAAAGTTTCCACAGATGCTGTGCTTGAAAAGTTAGAGAAAAAGAAAGTGACAGAGCAAGTGAGAAAGACAGACACTGTTACACTGAGAGATAACGAGAGTCTGAGAGTGAAAGACAGACTGTAACTATAGAATGAGAAAGAGACTGAGGCTGAGACTGAGAGGGAAATTAAGAGCAAACTTGAGATTGAGAGAGACTGGAAGAGAAAGTGAAAGAGAGACTAAGAGATTGGGTGAGAGGCTAAAAACTCAATTTGATTTAAACTCAATGCAATGATATATAAATCAAATAAATTATTTTTATGTTAAGAACGAAGCACTGAATTTGACAAGGTACTCACAATGCCCGACTGTATCTCATAGTGGGGTGGCAGACCACCTACGTAGACTGGGGCGATGACATTCACCCCATGAATGAGATGGTCCTCTATGGCAGGTCTCTGGTCCACCTTCAGACTGAGTCTCTTGTGGCCCTCAGCCACAATCACCTGTCAATGTAAACAATGTACCAGTTTTACATAATTTTACCTGTGTATTTATATTTTAAACTCATGTCCCTTAGAGTGTATATTTCATAAGGTAATCATGAATAAAGAATGTTTATTATTATTATTAACATCAGCAGAAGCAACAGTAACATCAACTACGGCCTTATCTTGTGCAAGTTCAACCATACATAGGATGATTACATCAGAAATGTAATTTATTACGATTACTAACATCTACATTAATCAAAAACATTCTGCTTAGGTGTGGACAGCAGAGAGAGAGAGAGAGAGAGCATGGGAGCAGTGGAGGGTGGTAGACAGAGGAAAACAAAAATAAAGAGGAGAAACTGAAAATAGAGGGAGTCATGATGGATAGAAAGATTTCGTAAAAACT
This sequence comes from Escarpia spicata, assembly GCA_963995525.1. Taxonomy (NCBI): domain Eukaryota; kingdom Metazoa; phylum Annelida; class Polychaeta; order Sabellida; family Siboglinidae; genus Escarpia; species Escarpia spicata. The sequence goes on along the minus strand of OZ023208.1, from coordinate 42,342,474 downwards.
TAAAGGCAAAGTCCCGAGAGTCTGTGTAGTGTATGGTCTGGAGACTATGGCACTGAAGGAGCAACAATAACACAGGTGACAAATTTGCTGCATGAATCATTTTATTAGGAGAATTACAAGACAATGTGAAGAGATCTCTCAAAAGGACAGGGATGAAAGCCGAGAGTGGGGAAAAATAGCAGAAAATTGGGATAGGTGGAGAAGTATCATCTAGAGGGTGGAATGGATGGGGTGCAGTGGATTCTACCCCATACAACATCAATAAGCTTCTGCCTTGATATGGATATTTTGTTGGTATGAGGAGTCAGCCTACTGGTGTGTACACTCACCGTGTGCCAGTTACCGTCACTCAGGTCCTTGGTGTCCCGCATGGTCCTTGTGTCCCCGTTTCTGTTGTATGACACGTGTACACGGCCACCTTTCAAGTACACGGCGATGTGCTCGGTGCGGGCCGTGGTCGACATGTAGAAGATGAGGCCATACGTGTAGAAGGTGCGGAAGTTTACCGACATACTGAAGCTGCAAGGTGAAAGACACAGTGATACAAAAATGGACAACATAAACATTAAATCAATGGAGAAACTATGTTGTAGTATTTGTAACATATTAAATGTGATCATAATAACAATGATAAAAGATGTGTTTAATTTGTGGTCTGTCACCATTTATTAGGTAAATTACATGTGAAGACTACATCTTGACAGTCAGTGTGCTGGTTAAACCAACCTTGTCTCTTGATCATTTATTAATATAATATTCTTAATATCAGAATATTATTTTTAACGTATACTGCCTGCCAAATTGCATTTAATACGCACCAAATTTTGTTCGCAAATTGAATGTTGCGCCTGCGAAATGTACAAATTGCTAAACAAATTCTGCAAACAGCCATTACTGACACTTATTACGAAAGCACATTAGTCTAACTGCAAATACATTTGAAGATGGATGATTCCCACACTCCTGACCATAAATTGGGACCCAGTACAACCCATTCAGTGAACTTCCTGCTAATGATTACAACCACTGGCTGATATGAATAATGTAACAGGCGTCAACCTTGCTTTAATAAATAGAATCCCCGTTAGCTTCAAAAATAACTCACTCTTTATTGACAGACTGCCCCTTTACAGCCACTTCTGCGTGACTGTGCCTGACATCACCAAATGCGACGCCACTCGACAGGCGACCGTATCTCCCCTCCGTGGCACATGACTTTGGCTGCTATAGAAAGTACACAAGTTACATACACCGTATAGTTTCCAATAGAAGTGCAGTGCCAAATAAAACCTCACCTCCTTTTTCAGAAATGAAACCAAGCTACATACAAACAAATTACATATAATGTATATTTTACAAGAGAAGTAAATTACCAAATACGATAGCATCCTCTTTTTCAGAAGTGAAACCAAGTTCCATACAAACAAATTACATACACTGGGGATATTTTCCAATAGAAGGAAATTACCAAATAAAAGCTAACCCCCTTTTTCAGAAATGAAATACAGTTACATACGAACACAATTACAGATACTATATATTTTTTAAACAGAAGCACACCCGTTTTTTTCAAATGTAAAACCGCAAGCAAAAACATAACATTTTCAAGAGTGAAGGCCCACAATTTCAAACACACTGCTATCAGAACCTTGTGTAAATACCAGTATGACATACCAGCATAAACTAAATTGGCAACATAGAAACTAAATCTACGTAAAAATTACACCATAGTATTTGTAACATTAAATGTGATAATAATAATAACAATAAAAAAGTGTTTAAATTGTGGTCTGTCACCATGTGTCATGTCAATTAGGTGTGAAGAATACAGGTACGCTAAGTACGTACTTCCTTAGACACGGTTGTGGTTATTGGAGGTGGCAGTGTCACCGTCACTGTAAAACTAGGCACGGCCGGCGTGACGGGATACTCTTTGATAGATGGCGCCACTGGTAGGTCATGGAAGATGCGTTGTTGAGCACACCGTCCTACATCCACATTGCTGAAGTTGACTGGCGTATCCAATGCCAGGATCCTGATGGTAACAACAATATAGTCAAAGCATTATGGCATAATTCATAAAAATTTATAAATAAAATATATGTTTACATAGTGCTGCTTTCTTGAAGGAAATCATTAAAACTTATTTTTATTAGAAACTGACCCTCACAACATATCTTCCATAAATCTCAGGCACCAGTGAAATGACAGGGAATGGCTACAAACGGAAATATAATTTAAAAATACTACATCTGAAGTTTTCTAAATTCATCCAAACTTGGTGACCCACAAAATTACCACCTCTGCAACAGTCTGCATATGTTCATATTTGGCCAACAAACTCAAATATTGTAACTTGAAATACCACCAAAACGAGTCAGACCATCGCACTTACTTGCCATTGATGACCAGGTCCTGTAGACACCCCCTGAGAGGGGTGAGGGATGCAGCTACCCCTGTATAGTCACCCCCTGCAGGGATGCCACCTATGTAGAGGCCGCCACTGGCCCCTCGCATGCTGCCTATATGCATGTTCGCTCCTGCAGGAAGTTTGGTGCTGCCACCTAGCTTGTCATCGACATACATGTCAATCCTGTGGGCACACACCAGATTGGTTGGTGAAGTAATATATGTTACCTTATATGGTCATGTTACCCTATATGGTCATGGTCACACACCACAGATTGGTTAGTGAAATAATATACCTTATATGGCATGTTACCCTACATGGTCGTGGTCACCCACAGGATTTGTTAGTAAAGTAATATGTGCTTTACCTTTATATGGTCATGTTACCATATATGGTCATGAACACAGACACTTAAGATTGGTTAGTGACATAATACATATATTACCATATACTGTTGTTGGCATATTTGCAGAAAACAAATGCTGCAATGTTTCACTCAACACAGAAGGGAAGACAGAATGACGTTGGCGAAGGACGGGAGTGAAAGATTCTCACTTGTGGTTGTTCTTGACTAGTGCGACACTGTGTTGCCGGCCGTCATTGTAGGTCTTGAGAGAGGTGATGCGACTGTTACCAGACCCAGAGCTGAACCAGGCACTGAGTCGCCCCCCAGTCAATGATACAGAGTAATAGTTCTGTCAACAGACAACCTGACATGTCATGTCTAGACAGAGACTGAACCAGACACTCAGTTGGGCAATGACACAGAGTAATAGTTCTGTCAGCAGACAACCTGATATGTCACGTCTAGACAGCGACTGAACCAGACACTCAGTCAGTCAACGCCACAGAGTAATAGTTTTGTCAACACAGACTGATGATCGTAGAAATACATGCTTTATACTGATAAAATACACCTTTTCAAAACTTAATGTTCAATGTTTAAAAGTTATGTTCTATTCTGGTTATATAAGACTAACTTTTGTAGACATTTTCACAGCATCAACAATATGTAAGTTTTTTATTTCAAGTAAAAAATCATACCAGTCCATTAAAATGATACAAGTTTTATAAACATAAATCTGTTCTAATAAAAACTGTAAAAATATGATACAAAATAATTATAAGAAATAATGAAACAAACGTCGCACACACCTCTGTATTGACCCCCTGGGCGAGGAACAGTAAAGCGTCTTTCTGCTGGGTGCGGAAGGAGAATGAGCTGTCTGCCTTGGTGGACAGGTCAGGACTGCCCACTTCCAGGTAGCCACGCCCAAAGAAGCCCACAACCCGCGCCTTCTGCAAGAGTACAACAGTTCGCAAACCTGAATGTCCCACTGCTAGTTGTGACTGAATTACTTCAATGTCGTATTTAAGTACAAGTAAAAGTAATTCATCTCAGAACTACTTGTGTAAAAGTACCTTCTAGAAACCTTATTTGAGTAAAATTTCTTTAAAAAAGTATTTGAAGTAAAGGTAAAAGTAGTCTGTTATGATTACTATAACAATTGGAAGTGACCTCAGTTGCAGTTACCGGTACTTCCTGAAGAAAGATTTGTATGCAAATACAATCACAAATTGGTCCATGATAGAATAATGTTAATAGCCTGTAAACGTAGTTATTAGAAAATTGTACTTTGTTACTTTTTAATTAATAATATAATATATTTTTATATTTTACTTTTCTATATTTAATTACCAGTACTAGAGAAAAGTTACATGACACCACTTCCGCTGCTCATGTTTGTCCTCTTAGAGATGATCTCAGAAGTTCTCAAGTTAAAAAAAGATGTAGTGTTTCATATTAGTTCAAATTACCAATATGTGGTTGGGACTTAATATGTTGAACAATAAAAAATTTGTTTAAATCTATTCTGTTGGATTCATCTGCCGTGACACGGTTGACTAGACATTTTCCACCATGCTGCCCAGTTTTGATATCCACAGTGTTCCATATAACAGGTGGTCCCACTGTAGCCACTGATATCTCCACAACATCATGGTTTACCTACTTTACTATGTTTTATTTAACTAATTAATTATTATTTTACCATTCATATATGTCATGTTTTAACTAAGTTAGCTAACTAATATATATATATTTTTTATTCTTCCAGAGAAAGATTATACACTATACAGTACAACCTCATTTTATGGTCACATTGGTAATACAGCCACCTCAAAATTAAGGTCATCCTAGACAGTTACATATTATTTCTGTAAGCGTAAAGTACACAAAATGAGTCATGCTGATACGGTCATCTCACCATTCACGTTACTTTTGACCAGTCCCTAGAGTGACCTTAATTAGTAGTGAGGTTCCACTTTACTGACACATGAGAGAACGTACCTTGGTGTAGCAGCCTCCCTGTACACCGACATACACGTTAGACATGAGGTCCTGGAAGTAGGTTCCACTTTACTGACACATGAGAGAACCTACCTTGGTGTAGCAACCTCCCTGTACACCGACATACACATTAGACATGAGGTCCTGGAAGTAGGTTCCACTTTACTGACACTGAAGAGAACCTACCTTGGTGTAGCAGCCTCCCTGTACACCGACATACACGTTAGACATGAGGTCCTGGAAGTAGGTTCCACTTTACTGACACATGAGAGAACCTACCTTGGTGTAGCAACCTCCCTGTACACCGACATACACATTAGACATGAGGTCCTGGAAGTAGGTTCCACTTTACTGACACTGAAGAGAACCTACCTTGGTGTAGCAGCCTCCCTGTACACCGACAAACACATTAGACATGAGGTCCTGGAAGTAGGTTCCACTTTACTGACACTGAAGAGAACCTACCTTGGTGTAGCAGCCTCCCTGTACACCGACATACACACTAGACATGAGGTCCTGGAAGTAGGTTCCAATTTACTGACACATGAGAGAACCTACCTTGGCATAGCAGCCTCCCTGTACACCGACATACACACTAGACATGAGGTCCTGGAAGTAGGTTCCAATTTACTGACACATGAGAGAACCTACCTTGGTGTAGCAGCCTCCCTGTACACCGACATACACACTAGACATGAGGTCCTGGAAGTAGGTTCCACTTTACTGACACATGAGAGAACCTACCTTGGTGTAGCAGCCTCCCTGTACACCGACATACACACTAGACATGAGGTCCTGGAAGTAGGTTCCACTTTACTGACACATGAGAGAACCTACCTTGGTGTAGCAGCCTCCCTGTACACCGACATACACACTAGACATGAGGTCCTGGAAGTAGGTTCCACTTTACTGACACATGAGAGAACCTACCTTGGCATAGCAGCCTCCCTGTACACCGACATACACGTTAGACATGAGGTCCTGGAAGTAGGTTCCACTTTACTGACACATGAGAGAACCTACCTTGGCATAGCAGCCTCCCTGTACACCGACATACACACTAGACATGAGGTCCTGGAAGTAGGTTCCACTTTACTGACACATGAGAGAACCTACCTTGGTGTAGCAGCCTCCCTGTACACCGACATACACACTAGACATGAGGTCCTGGAAGTAGGTTCCAATTTACTGACACATGAGAGAACCTACCTTGGTGTAGCAGCCTCCCTGTACACCGACATACACACTAGACATGAGGTCCTGGAAGTAGGTTCCACTTTACTGACACATGAGAGAACCTACCTTGGTGTAGCAGCCTCCCTGTACACCGACATACACACTAGACATGAGGTCCTGGAAGTAGGTTCCAATTTACTGACACATGAGAGAACCTACCTTGGTGTAGCAGCCTCCCTGTACACCGACATACACACTAGACATGAGGTCCTGGAAGTAGGTTCCACTTTACTGACACATGAGAGAACCTACCTTGGTGTAGCAGCCTCCCTGTACACCGACATACACACTAGACATGAGGTCCTGGAAGTAGGTTCCACTTTACTGACACATGAGAGAACCTACCTTGGTGTAGCAGCCTCCCTGTACACCGACATACACACTAGACATGAGGTCCTGGAAGTAGGTTCCCCGTGAGGCTATCTGGATGTCTTTGAAGCAGCCCAGAAAACTCAGTGTGCTAATGTTGTAGCTGAAAATATACAAGGTAATACATTATATAAAGCTTAATGCATTATTAAAGTTGCATTGTGAGATTTGTCATATCTTTAACTTCCAGCCCCATACACTATATATCACTTTCCTCAACTCCATATAAACTTTCTTTACGAAATATGCAATTTTTAGATAAAATGGCATAAAAAACAAACAATTATTATCCATCCAGCGACTCCAGGAATCACAAAATACTTGCTCATTCGACCATTCTCAAGAATGGATGAGCACTATTGTGTAGTCAAATATTTAGTTCTACTTCCACAACATTATGGCCTACATGCTACACACATAACTCAAACAGCCAAATCTGTTATCCAACATTATGTTTGGTTGAGTTTAACTTCAGTGTTTCGTAAGGCAATCTGTGAGGGGGTATTGAGACAAATGTAATCACTAGTGCCCCCTGGCACATGAGGATGATGATTCTGGGTTATGGAACATACATGGCCCCTTGTACAAGAACTTTTATTGCCCCCTAGCCCATTCACCAGGTAAGAGCGACAGCAGCATTAACTGAATTTTCTAAGAGGCTTGGTAGCATTGATATTTGTATTACCTGGACACATTGAGACTTGTGGGACTGCCTCCAAAGTACAGGCTGCTCTGCTGTAGGTCCATCGTGTCGGTGAATGGCTCAGATGCTTCTCCACGCCGCATCTCCTTCGATACTTTAAGCAGGCCTACACATGTAAAATCCTTCATTGGATGGTTCAAATACAATGTTCTCACAAAAAAACAACATTTGTCGACCATCTGACCATCAAACTGTCAGTGTCTGGTATATGGCCTAATGTGAACTGAACGATTCTGACTCTTTGCAAACTGTGGAATAGAAAAATAGTAAATCATTTTATATGCAAACTGAAGAAATACTTTATGGCTGTCATCAGTTGTTATTTAACCATGTACAGTAGCCTGACAAGGCAGAAAAGAGACACAATAGGGGAGATGGAACAGTGGTAGAAACAGGGGGAGACAGGAGGGAGGGAGGGAGGAAGGGAGGGAGGGAGGGAGGGAGGGAGGGAGGGAGGGAGTGCGTGCGTGCGTGCATGCGTGCATGCGTGCGTGCATGCGTGAGATGTGGGGGACAATTGGCTGCTGTCAGCCCCCGATAATAATAATTAGGAATATAAAATAATCATGAAACCAGCAGATTTAGTAAGAACAGTAAACAGCTATGCACAACAACGATAATGATGGTACATATGAATAAAGCCAACAAACAACAACAATAACGACGTTGACATGACAACAACTGCCATCTCACATACCTAGACTGAACCACAACGTGTCAAAACAGTAACGCATCCCGAACCTACACAAGACGTACCCTCGAGCTTGAGTCTGCTGGCGACGACCGTCACCCACTTGTTGCTGTTGTACCTGCGGCGTGTCTGGAGTCGGATGGACGGCCGCCCTCCAAAACTGTATTGGAAGACAACATGGCCGCCCTCCAACTGCACCGACATCACGTCTCTCTGTCGACAGACAATGTCACGTGTTCAGACAGTCCTTGGACAAAGTGAGGCTAGTGGCGACTGACATATTCAACACACTTACAATGTGTGTTTCCCGTACTCGAATGCTTTATAAAGAATGCATACAAGGTGCCGCCTTGGAAAGAACAACAGGGGAATGTTTCACTAATATTTTGAGCTTATACGCTTGATTTTGCTTTTTAAAATCAATTCCGCTCCTCAATCGTGATCTTGAAAACTACTAACACCAGGGTGCACCACTGGGACATTTTCGCTGGTGTGTCATGGAAATAATGTCCTCATTGATATGGCAGTGGCTTTTTACATTGTGAAAAAGCGTCTTAAATTTACGCAATAAACAAGTTTTAAAACTAAGATTTCAGTAATAAAAAGCATGAACTTTGCTATTAGCCATGCTGTGTAAGTAACAAAGTGCAATGATTACAATTGTTTAACTAAAAATACATCAACATCTACAGAGTTAAAACAATTCAGTTACATGTTTAGTATATTTACCTCAAGAAACTTGTTTTGGTTTTTCTTCTGTATAATAACCAAGAAACCGGATCATCACTACATTCAAGGAAAGAATTCAGTTACACTTATCTGAGCGAAATCATGAGAGAAACTATTATACAAAAAATCAAAGTTAATATTTGAGCAGAACCACTGCATACTTACAGTGGCTTCGTTGATGGTTAGAAACAGCAGTGCTTCTTCCCAGAATGTCTTGAACTTGAAGGTGACCGACAGTCTCTCAGGGTGGAGTCGAACTTGTGGAAGCTGAGCGAAGCCGGAGCCGTCGAACTGGTATACACCACTCACACCGTCCTCCGTCGGTCTGATACAGAGCGGGGTGTAAACACGCACTTATTATGGACTTTTACAATTATATGCTGAATGCAATGTAATCTTGAAGCTACCACTATTACATTTTTCATTGGAACTCTATTGTATAATATACAGTATGCATAAATAGATACAACAAAATACATCTATCATATCTAGTACTATGTACTAACCTATCTTTTTAATATCGCCTACCCTCCCTAGCTTCATAGAACATCCATCCATTTGTTGACGACTTTCGCCTAGCACACGAGTACGAGAATGATTAATCCTTTGGTTTTGTTGCACCACTGCGCTCGGACTGTCTGAAGATATTACTGCTTAAGTAATTTATTTATATATATATTTATATAACTACCCTGTCTAAGTATAGATTTATTTTATTTCAATACCAATACTTGGTATTAGTTGGGGGAGCAATCACAAAGCCAGAAGAAACTAGTGGAATCTACGTTTCATTGTAAATAAGAATGTAATCAGACAGCAATTCAAACTGAACTTTGGTGTGGTTGAAATGTTCAATAGTAATATAAGTAATAGGTCAATTAATATTACATTGCATCATATTACTATTACAATTACACTGTGTTTTGTTCAACCTACTATTACTTTTGTATTTGTAATTGTTGCTATTACTATTACATATTACTCCAGGCCTGGTGGAAATATGGTGAAAACAAAAGCTGGAATCACTTTCCAAATACTGCTGTTTGAGAAGTTAATTTGGAATTATGACTTCATGGATAGAACTAAAGGAATATAAATAAAACATCAGATCGAGAAGTGATGACCAAGATTTAAGAATGACATAACATAAACAATGCTTGTAATAATGAAATTAGTTAACAGTAAACAGAACATGTGAACTGTAATGGGTGTAAGCATTTTTACATTTCTTCGAACATTAAACGATGCAACTTTTTCTTCATTGGTTTGATTTTGTCATGTGACGTATACTTACACTGTTGTGCAGCTGCTACAGCCAGTGCCCTCTAGCTGACGGAAGTTATACAAGCCGATGCGTTTCCCATCCAACGACACATCCCCTATACACCCAATAAACTTCTTGCTAGTCACAAGGCCTGGCACCTACAATAACATTAAAAAGCTGTTATACCATTTATACATGGTAATTTTTAGTATGAAAGAGTGGGGAAAACAACCAAACATTAGTGACATGACGCATGCTTCTTCTGGGCACTGAGTATAAATCAGTCATACATATTATTATTTTATGATCATACTTCTTCCAGTTAGCGCATACATTTGCAATATTTCTATAGAACATTTTAAACAATGGTGCTAAATTCTAACTGGATATGAAACTGATTGGCTGGAATATAGCATCAGAGCATGCATGTACTAAAATTGTAGATATAGCTGTTATACTGCTAACCTACACATTCAGTATACAGCGAGTGGCACAGGGAATAATATTAGACGATATTATAGTATTTGCCTTGTAAATTCAATATCTGTCCAGATAATTACTTTGTCACAAAAATCCACAGAAAATTCTGTAGATGTGATATCATAAAAAGGAAAGGTTAACTTCTTTCTAATGCAGTATTCAGTCCTTGGGACTGCTCAATGCGCTTTACACTTTACTCCCTAGAAGACCTGTTCAATTGAACACCATCTCGACTTCTCTGAGAAGCTTTCAGCCATGCTGCAATTATTGGGCGAAGTCTATTCATACACAAATATCTATTCATACAATTGAATGAACTGGAGCAACATAGAGTTAACAAACTTGCCCTAGGTTTGACATGGCGGCAAGAGGATTTGAATATGAGTTCTCTCGATTGAGAGTATGACGCTCTTTAATACCACACTTCCACATACCTTGTAGTCCTGGGAGACGCCACCAACAAATAAGTGTGACGTTGAGTCAACGTCAAGTTTGATGTGACTTGCCACGGCAGAGGTGCTGACCTCTGTGGCCAGCGTTGACGATGACAATCGTTTTACGCTAAGTCGGCCGACATTTGCTGTCCTGCAGGTGGTAATTTGTATTACGATAAACATAAATCGACATAAATTGCCTTACAACAAAAGTATATTAATTGCTACTTGCTAGATGAAATGCAGAACCTCGTGATAAATCCCAACAACTACAAGCAAAACTAATTTATTTTGACACAATTATCTCTAAAATAGATTCAGGGGTGTTTACAAATAAAAAAATAAAAGACAACATACAAATTCATTACATAAGTATACATACATTTTTGTATTATATAATATTGCAATACACTGTACATGTGTTACATAACATACCACAATAAAAAGTACACAGAGATTATATGTAGACCCTACCTTACAGTACAAGTATATATATATATATATAGATATATTAAAAAAGAAGAGATAAGTTACCAAAAGCCTGATTAAAGAGAAAGGTTTTCTGGTCCCTACTAAAAAACAGAAAACAAAACCTTGAGACGGCTCCTATTAAGACTATAAAAGTCGTTCTCATAGGAGCCACTTGAGGTAAGATGACATCAAGAGAGACATGTACCTCATTGCGTCGACCTTGTACCACTTGTTGGCTTCCTCGAGTTTGCCGGCAGAGGACTGGATGGGGAGGTCATGTTCGATGAGACTGCCCCCCGCCCCCACATCCCAGCTGAACCTCACCCGACTGTTGACCAGCTCCACCGCCAGGTAGTCAGACTGTGGGCAGACACAGGGCACAATCAGTAACAGTACCAAGGTAAAAGGTGAGTTGTAATGTAGTGCAGTATCCAGGGGCTTAGCCTGTCTGTCTGTCTGTCTGTCTTCAAGACTGGCAGATGACTGCCCAAGACGGCTAATTACAACTGATAAGACAGGTGGAATTTAGTCGGGGCCAATTGCCCACTAGATTAACTAAAAGCTGCAAGTGTACAGGCCCACATTATTGACTAACAATGGCACAAGTGATAGTGAATGATACAAATCAAATGTACAGGCCCACATTATTGACTAACAATGGCACAAGTGGTAGTGAATGATACAAATCAAATGTACAGGCCCACATTATTGACTAACAATGGCACAACTGGTAGTGAATGATACAAATCAAATGGGTCAGTATTAATTAAATAAATGGTTCAAATGACACTTTTTGTTATTGAAAAAACTAAAGTGGCCAACAATGACTGTAACTGACGTGAATGACTTCCATACCAGATGTTCGCATGCTAAATAAAATTTTAAGTATTAAAATACGGTTTTGTAAATATCATACATACCTGTCCATTATCATATATGAGTTAAACATTGCTTAAGCCAAGAGATCCGCAATCTATTATTTAATGTCCTAAATAAAGTTCCTCTATAATTTGAGGTGGTCCCAACACCCCTGGAGCTGTCCAGGGCCCCTCTTCCCATGATGCTCCAGTGTACCATGTGCTTTTAATCATTGCGCAATACTGCAGAAAGCACATGTAAGCGGGGAAGGTGGGTGGGTGCTATGGTGGAAATGGACAGGTAAGTATGTTATTTACAAAAACGTATTTTAATAGTTAAAATTTGATTTTGTTACATAACAATGGCTTAGTCTGTCCATTTCCACATATGGGTAGAATCGCATAGTAGGTTGGTGGGTATGTGCTTACCTACTGTTGTTGTGGCATGAGCAGGGTTTCTGCTGCCACAAGGGGTCCCAGTTGTAACAGACCTGCTGACTGGAGAGACAGATCTTTCAAGTAGAAATCCGTAAAAGTTTTATGTGATCTCCAAGTGCCAGCTTTCAGAATGTTTTCCATGGATGCTTGGCAGTGGAACGCTATAGATGCCGCAATAGATCTCACCTGATGTACTTTCACATCATGTTCAACTAACGCGTCTTTATGAGCCAATTCACAGCACATAATAATCAGTTTGTGTAGCCATGATGACAGTGTAGACGGGCGATATCACCCTTGTGGCCTAGTGTAAACAAGATGAACAGGAGCCGTTTATCCTGTCCCTTAGACATGTTGCATTCTAAATAGAAATGCAGTGCCCATATAGGGCATAACAACTGATCAGAGGCCACACCTGCACTTTGGTGATTATCAATTGCAGGAATAGTACATGACAGAATAGATTGAGGTCCTGACTTGATAAGTTGTGTCTTCGACAGAAATGACAGACCAACCCTAAGTGTAATCTCTGACCAATCATGTTTACGTGCTAAGCGAGCATGTTAAAATGTGTGGATTTCACTCCTTCTTTTACCCGAAGCTAATGCAATAAGAAAGACTGTCTTCCAGGTAAGAGACTTATCTGACACTTTCCCTAAGGGTTCGAATGGGGAATGTCTCAAAGCATGTCACACAAAAGACAGGTCCCAAACTGGTAAGGGTGTGGTTACCCATGCTTGTAGAAATTGTATGTTTCTAAGAGGTGACTTAACAGAAGCATTCCTACCAATCTCTGTGCCTGTGGTAGCTCTCAAGGTGTTGGCTATGGACATGACTATCCTTTAATAGTGGAAATAGCTATTTTATTTTTCAGAATGTAAATACAGTAAGAAATCTGCTACTACAAACTCAGAAGCTGTGACAGGAGATACTTCCTGTTTGTGACACCGATGAGAGAACAATTTCCACTTTGATTCATAGATTGCAAGAGTGAAATCTCGTTGAGCTCTAGCAGCGCATTTGGCAACTGCTTGAGAAAATCCTCTCTTTTGGAGAGATTCCCGGATAATCTCCATGCGTGAAGATTGAGATTTGTTGGGTTTCTGTGTACTATCCTACCATTGGCTTGTGTGAGTTGGCGGCAGATGAGCGGTGGCTGGAGTGGTCGATCTACTGTCAACTTGAGTAGTGGGAAACCAACGAGCTGCCGGCCACAGAGGTGTGATCAGTATTAGTTCGCATGATTCCTGAGACACTTTCGACAGGACTAGTGGGAGGTTAGCTTGTGGATGATATGCGTAAGCCAACAGTTGATTCCAACTGATCGAAAGAGCATTTACTGCTATCGCTCTGGGATCTGGTATTGGAGATATGAACAGGGGAAGTTGTGTGTTCCAATGCGTGGCAAACAGATCTACCATAGGGCATTCCCAGTGTGTTGTGATGGCCTTGAAAATCTGTTGATTTATCATCCATTCTGTTGGGAGTAACTGAACGGGATGTGAGAGTTGGTTGGCCAGGACGTTCAATTGGCCTGGAATATGCCGCGCCTGCAGCGTGATGTTGCGTCTGTGACAATGTAAGAGTAGTGTGTGGACTTGTCGAAACAGGTTGATTGACCGTGTCCCGCCTTGTTTGTTGATACAAGCAACAACTGAATTGTTGGTTGCTATCATTACTGATAGGCCGGACAATAGATGGACCCAGTGACTTATTGTTAGGTAAATCGCCTGTAATTCCAATTCCCAATTCCAGTGGGTGCCCCAACCCACATTCAATGTATCTGTGAAGATGTTGGGATCAGGTTTTTGAAGGGATACCGGAGAACACTGAGACACATTGTGGGCTGACAGCCACCATATTAGTTCTCTCCGAGAACCCTGATTTAGAAGGATGAATTTGTGGGCAGCTCAGTTTGAAATTGCACTGTTCTGCCAGACAGAATTGTAGTTCTCTGAGCGAAGGTGGCCCCAAGATATCATCTTCCCTGCTGACGCTAACAATCCCAGAAGAACTTGCCAAATCTTGGCTGTTGTTCTGTTGTTCTCAAGGATTGAGGCAGATATCTGACAAATTTTGTTGATTCTTCCTGTTGGGGGAAATATTCAGTATCTTGCCCTTTTGAACTGGTAACTGAGAAATAGGAAATGCTGTGAGAGTCACAATTCCTGACACAAATGTAACACCTGGTGTGTGTCGTTTAGACACTGGTTGTATGATGTGGCCTGTGTCAGCCAATCGTTTAAGTACTACAATAGCTGAATGTCCATCCTGTGCACAATGATCTTTATTTGCATCATGACTTTTGTAAAGATCCAAGGGGCAGTAGCAATTCCGAGGTCGACGAACTCGTTGTCACCGCACGAAGTAGCAAGAGTTCGGATGCTGTCGATGTGGTGTTCACGTCTCCATGATTTTGTACCATCGTCGATATCCTCCTGTGGCATTGGCGTATCACACCTGGCATGTGACAGACACTCGTCTGGTAGTCCTGCCTGTATGCCAGTGCCAGTGCGTCCAGTAGCGACTGGCATCGTGGAGGTTGTGTCTGAGCGCAAATGGTTGAAACAAAGCTGAATGTAATTTCGCACCTTCTGTAGGCGCAATGCACGTGTGCCAGATAGTCACCCCGCTTGCTGGGCTGGATAGTCTGACAGATCGAGGTGTGACTTTATCACACCTGTTAGTAGGTGTCACAGGATTGGGAGAGAAAGGCACCTACAAGCTATTGCTTGCCCCAGTCGAAGTGGCTGGTGTGACTGTCGGAATAGTGTTAACGTACCACTGAACAACGACGTCAGCATATTCATTAGTTCTGTCCAGTACAACTCAGGGGAAAATAATAGACTGGAAAATTGAGGAGATTTACTGCTACGAGAACTGGAGCCTTTACCTATCTTAGCTTAAGATTTATGGTGAACTGTCTTAGAAGTTGCCTGGGCTTAGAAGAAGAAGAAGGCGAACAGGACTTAGATTTAGTGGCTGGTGGGGAAAAAACCCAGCAATTGATTCATCAGAAGTGCTACGTCGTTTCGACCCCGAAGAATTAACTAATGGAACTGAATCTGATAACTGAATGCTATTGCAACAAGTCTGTGACTATTTAGGACAAATGGAGCCGTTATTGGAAAGAAAAAAAAACTGACGCACCTGAAGCACGCCCCCTCGAGGTTGTCAAGATAAAATCATGGATGGGTGCAGGCATGGCTTGTGGTTGATGCCAAAATTGGCAATAAAGAGGAAAAAATTTGAAATACAGCTGTAGATACAAGTTACATCCTGTGTCAAAAGGCACCAAGTATAACAATAATTAGGACAAAGTGACAAGGTATGTATAAAAGAATGTTATACTTCCCTGTCACTTGAAAGAAGCTTTTCTGGGAGCTTGAAAAACATGGCTGTTTCTCACTTAACACAATGATTAAAAGCATGTGGTACACTGGAGCATCATGGGAAGAGGGGCCCTGGACAGCTCCAGGGGTGTTGGGGACCATCTCAAATTATAGAGGAACTTTATTTAGGACACTAAATAATACATTGCGGATCTCTCGGCTTAAGCAATGTTTAACCCATATATGGAAATTCACAGGCTAAGTCATTGTTATTAAACAAAAAAGTACACTTTTGATTAATTCTCTGGGAACCATTCACCCATGCTGCAATTAATTTACAACCTTCCTTATCCACCATAGCTCCCTTGCGCCTTGACCCATCTGTTGACAACTGGAATACTGCTTATGGATTTTGAGATTGACCAATCCTTCTGTTTTGATGCGCCTTTGTGCTTGGTTTCCAAGGATTTATATGCAATAGACAAATATCCACCACTGTCTATAGCCAGGTACTCATTCATGCAGCTGAGTGAACTAGAGCAATTTAAAGTTAACAAACTTGCCCAAGATTTGACACTACAGCACAGGATTCGAACCCAGGTTCTCTCAGTTGAGAGTCTGATGCTCTAGATACTGTGCCACTGCACTCCACAAATGACACAACAGAATTATTACAAGCCATATACCTATACTACTGTTTCAGGTGAACATGTATGACAAGAAGGCAGTAGCTTACAGCGTAAGGGTTGCGCAGAAGGAAGAGTAGCATGTTCTCTTTGACGTTACTCGTCTTGAAGAACAAACGGATGACGCTGGTTGTACTCGGCTCTAGGTCTGCCTCGTAGCGATGTACACAATCACCGTCACTTTGCATCGACACCTTGATCTAGACACAGACAATGTAGACATTACTGTAAACAGAGTTGTGCATAATATTGTGAAGTACATTCGAACCTCGCTTTTTAGTCACCTCTGTAATACAGCCACCTCACAATAAAGGTCACCCTGGGATTGTCTCAAATTATTTCGGTAAAAGTAAAGCATGGGAAATTAGTCTCGTTAATACAGTCACCTTGCTATTCAGGTTACTTCTGCCCTGTCCCGAGGGTGACCTTAATAAGGAGGTTCCCCTGTACTGTTTATCATGACAAATCATATTGCAGCAATTTACGTGTTAAAATGGTTGAACAGAAACAGTTTCGTCTGCACTTGAAAGTCCACCAAGAAATAATATCTATTTTATCTAAATGATGTTTAAACATAAATTGTTCTGAGAATAAATACAGAAGAAGTCAATTGATCACATTTGTTCATTCATCGAATTAACACACAAATAGTGTTCTTAAATTAATTAACTTACTATTTTAATGATCTAACTGAGTGCACACGTTTAGTGGTATTATTATTGTATTGTAAAGTGCCATACAACACTGTGATTACGGCGCTACATAAATAGTGTAATAATTACTCCCGTGGGGAGAATAAAATCAACCAATCAGCGCGCACTGGAGCGCATCCCTCAGGAGAATCCTAAGCTGATCCCGCACTCCATTTGCGAAAGCATAAAGGGGCAGACGTTTGTCTAATTTGACCCACCCGCCTCCCTACTTTTCGTCCAGGTATGTTTGATGTATAGTCATGATTTGTGCATCGTTATTGGAAGGGGTTGCTGGTCTCAATGCTTTCCCCACATTTATAGTTGATTGTGAGCATAGGGTTTGCACCGGATGTGACCCCCACATTTGGGATTATTATAATTTTAGATTTAGTGTTTTTGGCAGCAGATAGCGTGGTATTCAGAAAGGCACTTTTTAGTTAATCATGTTGGCTTAGTTAATCATGTTGGCTTTAAAATTAACTACACATAACAAGCTCTGCTGTGATTACATGTCATTCCTTTCAATTGTTCTAGGAATACCGCTGCTGCTTTATATGTTGAAATGTGGGCTCTAACAGCCTGATGCTCAGGAGACTAGTATGGGCTCAGTCACAGGCCTGGCATTGGGTTGTAGAGTCCACATTTCTTTTATTTAAATATTACAGTGTGCCAAAAAGGCTTATACACTGGTTACCCATAATAAACAAACGTCATCCATTTGGCCTTTTTCATATCTATATTTGTCTCCGTGTTGTTGCTTGCATAAATATTATTATTATTAAACCTACATGCACAAAGATGCCAATCTGTACACCCACCAACATGCATGAACGCACGCACGCATTCAAACAAATATATATTTCACTCACATTCTTCGCTTGTTCTCTTGCCTGCCATATTTGCTCCTTCAGGATGGCGATGTTGCGACCAACATCAGAGCCCAGCCGCTCCAGTCGTGCCCTCTGGTGGTCAAGTACTCGAGTTATGTTTGTCAATCTGCGGACCTCAACCTTAGCTGTCCTGACTTAGAAAACAAAACAAAGAAGTCTGTGCAGTATGAAGGATAAAACAAGTCATAGATACCATGTACACAGTTTTGTTTTGAATTACGTCATGTGAAATTGAAATGGTAAAATACTACGAATGAATTAAGCATTCATCAAATGTACATATAAAATTACAAGATATAGTATTTTCCTTTGATCTGATTTATTTAAAAAGGCTAACATTTATTTAACAAACAATAAATAGAAGACAGTGGAGACTGCAGACAATGAGATGCCATGTGTCCACCATTCACAACACAGTGGTCACTAACGACCTCCAGGAACCTGTGAACACCAGAAACCACACAACAACCACAATGACAACACATTGAACACTGTGACCATACAGTGACCCAACGTTGACAACAGTGAACACACAGTGACCACATGGTGATCACAAGTGACCATAAATGACCATTTTAAATAAAGACCTGTCATTTTCTGATGGTGACAACATTTAAAAAAATATTTGTTATGGTCAGGAACTGGCTGTATCTCCTCTCCACAAGCTTAAGTGTAAATGGGTTAAAAACATTCATTAGTATTTGTGGATTTAGTTTCGAAAAGTTAATATTATAAGTAATAATTCAAACACAACAAGTGTCGGTGGCGCTATCTTTTGCTGTTTATGGCACCACTATTTGGTGTTTTTTAATTTTTCAATTGCAATCATAATACATATATTTTCCCTTTAAATTAGAAACATGCAATCAGTTTATTTGTACAAACATTTGTTTAATATACATATTCTAATTTTTCTTTTTAATGTAATAAATTTGTTGTTGTGATGATTGGAACAGCTAGGCTTATCTAATGTATATAATAAGATCCCAATCTGTATTTTATAATATTTTCCTAACAGTCACGTAAGCTGCTATTTGTAAACAATGTTAGGGTGTAGTACAATTATTAATTTAATTTCAATATTTTATTACTAAGTATTTTACTACAATTGCCTAGACGTTGTTATAACAATATTTACTATAGTAATTAATTAGAATTAAACAATTACAAATGTAATTTGTTTATTGAAATAAGTGATAACTGCATAATAATCGTTTTTGCATGAATAATGATCAGTCAGTATGTCAGTGTCGATGGTCAAGTTGAAAAATGAATAGATGTACTGTATCGTTCCCCATAGATGCTCAGTGCTTGGTAGCGAAGGCTTGGGTGCACGTCTATTATCATCTCAAAACTGGCATCAGGCAACACGTATCAACAACGTGTACATTCAGCATATCTACGTAATAGCGACACATGACAAGAACGCAACACCTTGCAGCTAGACACACACGCATTATGAATGACCTAACAAGTTTCTGCACAGTGGTGGCAGCTGCAGTAATACCTAAATTTGCCATCTATGACATTAACAAGCATTCATTCATGACACATCTATATTTTCAAACATGTTTCCCTAATGGAAAAAGGGTGTATGGTTCTATTGGATAATATGCTTCTATCAGGAATTATACCCTATATGAATTAGACATACAATGTAAGTATCAAGTATCAAACATAATTCTGGTATCGATATCGAAGAAATCAGGTATCGAACCAGCACTAGTGCCCATACAGGGACCGCCAGTAGCCACACAACAACCAGTTGACCACAGTGACAACCATATATGAGCTGACCACAAAGTAAAGGCTTGCAATACAGCCTGGATGTGTTGCTGAACACGAAGCAGGCCTCACACAAAGTAGAAGGACCTGTTACCTGCAGCGACTGCATCGTCCGTGCCATCATTACTCAGCTCCGTGAGTTCTCTCAACTTGGGACGCATCACGTGGTCTGCCTTCGCCTGCATGGTGCGGATATCATGCAGCAGGTCGGCAGAGCGGGTCGCTGTCGCTGATGACTTTGATCCCAGGTCACGCACTCGACTCCTCAGATCTGTAGTGTTAATGCAGAGTTAACACTCATAACCTCATTTAAGTCACATTGATACACTGACTGACGTCTGATCTCACTACATACTGAATTTGTCAAGCAACAACCAGTTCCAAAACTAAGTTTTTGTTCTAAAATGTGCAAATTCCAATCATTCATAAACATAAAAATAGTAAATTGGTTTGTCTATATGGATATACTAGTGCACTGTTTGTCTATATGGATATACCAGTGCACTGTCTGTAGGCATGCATCATATGTGTATATATGTATACATACATCTCTGTGGACCCCATAATCATTTTGTTGGTTGAAATCCTCATTTCTTTGTATGAAATAACCGGCCTGTGCCAACCCTATTCACATAAAATGTATGACACCATCTATGAAGCTACTAAATATCTAACAAAATCTGCCGTTTTGTCAGAAATCTGTCTAGCAACACACGTATTTGATTTTCGTCTGCAATGAGTCTGTCTTTCAAATCTATACTCATGTCACGAATACAAGATGATAACCTTATAACGATCATTACATATTAGGATACAGCCGTATATATTTTTTATCTAAATATCAAAATTCCATACGACATGCTCTATGTCAGACATGCATGTATTTCACCAATGACCTGATGTGAAGTTCTTGAGGGAGTGCTGAAGATCCCACAACTTGTCGTCAATCAAGATGTTGTTCTCAAGAGTGTCCTTTGTAAGCTGTTGGATCTGCTCCAAAACAGGCTCTAGATCTTCAACAGCAAACACAACACGTGCACTTGCTGATGCTTCTGTCAGACCATGCTACCATTAACAACATTTTACTTTACACTTCACTTTACTCCCTGGCAGATCTGTTCAATCGAACACCATTTTGACTTCGCTGAAAATACTAACACTATTTTTTCACATATATACATTACTCTCGATAACCAGGTACTCATTTATATAACAGGGTGAACTGAGGCAATGTGGGATGAACAAAACTGCTA
Source organism: Escarpia spicata (assembly GCA_963995525.1). NCBI lineage: Eukaryota > Metazoa > Annelida > Polychaeta > Sabellida > Siboglinidae > Escarpia > Escarpia spicata. The sequence goes on along the minus strand of OZ023208.1, from coordinate 42,321,404 downwards.
TAGCTTCAAAATGGCTGTGAGTTTTCACATATACAATAATGCCATCATACCTACTATCGAAGCCATCTTGATAAGAGGCAGAACTCTACACAACAGGTAATACAGGTAATCTTATCTTTTGGATGTGTTAAGAAGAAGGAGGTTCCAGGCTCTTACTACCCTGGGGTAAAATAAGCATGCATATGTATTGATGCGTGCTTGCATCGGTATACATTTGTTGGACTATTGTTCAAGAATGTTAAGTAACTAAACAAAACCGTATCAGCACTTCAGCTAGATCCAACTCACACACCACGAACCAGTTGCCACAGCTACCCGTTTGCCCCACCTGGCCCTGTACCTACCTGAGCTCTCTGTCCGCAGATGTGTGGCTCTGTCGTGTAACTCCCGGCTCACTCTAAAGGCCTCAGTGGCCTGCACTGGCAGCTCACTATGGCCTGACTGCTCCAAGATCTGTCATAGCAGATACAGTAAGTGACTTAGTAACATCAGGATGGGAGGAGGGGCAGACAGAGAGAGAAAGAGAGGGAGGTAAAATGGAAGGCAGGTAGGTGGAGGATGAGAGTGATATGTTAGGGAGATTGGTGAGACAAAGAAGATGAGAGAAAGAGGGAGGGATGGTGAGAACAAGGAAGTGGTAGGAAGAGAAGATGGGGTAGAGAGAGAAAGAGAAAGTGTGTGAGGGGGGAGAAGGATGTAATGAGAGAAAGGGTGAAGGAGAGAGAAAGAGGGATGGAAAGAGAGTGAGAGAAAGAGAGAGAGAAAGGGAAAGAGAGCAAGACAGGAAGAGAGAGAAAGAAAAAAAAAAAGAGAAATAAAGAGAGAGAGAGCGAGAATGAGAGATAGCAAGAGAGCAAGAGAGAGAGAGAGAGAGAGAGAATGAGAGAGAGGGAGAAAGAAAGAGAGCGAGAGAGCGAGAGAGAGACAGAGAGAGAGAGAGTGATAGAGCGAGCGAGAGAGAGCAAGAGAGAATGAGAGAGAGAGCGAGAGAGAGACAGAAAGAGAGACACAGGGGGAACAGACAATCACACACATGCATGCACACAGAGAAATATAATGAAAACAATTTTTCTTTACACTTGATCTTGATATCAGTTTCAACATTTAATTTCAAATCTGCCAAATGTACATTAGTTTTACATTTCCATTTGACAAAACATACACACTGTATACACATGCACAGTTTACACAATCTTTCTCACTGTAGGACAGAAACAACACGTACCTTCTGTGAAACATTCTCGACAGCTGTACTGGCTTCATTGGCGGCATCCTGCGCTCCAAAGATGGCCGCAGCCATGTCCTTGTAGGCAGTGGCAGCCCGCAGAGGGTCCGCGGCCATCTTACGGGTGCCAGAGAATAGACTGCAGCAAACAAAACCAGACTTATTTAACATTGAGTCCATTAGTCATACGTCATTGCCCTTATTTGATTCCTGGGGATTTAGGCGATATAGAAGTTTGTCATTATTATTTGGTGTGCAGTCATCAAAGTGGTCTGCCATCTTGGCTGTACGCAACCGAATGTTGTGCATTGTCTACCATGGGACGCAAACGATGCAGCGGTATTTGTTATTAAGAATGTCACCTCTAACACTTGACAGTAACATACAAGTTCTTAAGGTGACTGGCCAAAGATGTGCAGCTGAAAACATAGTGGGCTGTTTCCCTCGTTTGATTGCAATAGACGCTGATGCGCCTTCTTGCAGTCGTTGTGTATAGCCCGCCAAGAGCGGTTGCTAGAATACGAGACAGGATGTCACGTAATTACTAATGGACTAAATTGAGTTCATTAGTCATATGTCATTGCCCTTATTTGGTGTCCAATCGTCAAAGTGATCCTCCATCTTGGCTATACACAATCGAATGTTGTGTACTGTTTACCATGGAACCGAAACGATGCAGCAGTATTTGGATGGATGGTGACATCTCTAATGCCTGACAGTAACATACAAGTTCTTAAGGTGACCGGCCAAAGATGTGCAGCTGAAAAACTAGTGGACTGTTTCTCTCGTTTGATTGCAATAGACGCCGACGAGCCTTCTGGAGTTGTGTATAGCCCGCCAAAGGCCGTTGCTAGGATACGTGGCCGGATGTCACGTAATCGTTATTGGACTCAATGGAGATAAACAATTGAAGAAAAGAAAAAGTACATTCTTATATCGTGTGGTATCCAGTCTTTAGGACTGCACAGACTGCTATATATTTCACTCCCTGGCAGACCAATTGGAATTGTCTTTTTATTGTTTCCAGTAATTTTTACTTTGTAGTGTCATTTGTTGTGTTGTGCCCACAAAATGTTTTTATTTTCTCCTGAGAAACCATAATTCTGCTTCTATTAACACTTCTACTTTTAACACCTAATGGAAACACTATGCAAAAAGGTAAATTCTTATTTAGCGCAGTATCCAGTCCTCAGGACTGCTCAAAGCGCTTTACACTTTACTCCCTGGCAGACCTGTTCAATCGAACACCATCTCGACTTCTCTGGGAAGCTTCCAGCCACGCTGCAATTAATGTGCGAAGACTATTCGTACACAAATATCCACCACTGTCTATAGCCAGGTACTCATTTATACAGCTGAGTGAACTGGAGCAATGTATAGTTAACGAACTTGCCCAAGGTTTGACACCACCGCACAGGATTCGAACCCGGGTTCTCTCGGTTGAGAGTCCGAAGCTTTAGCCACTGCACCACGGCGCTACACAAATGGTGTATGGTCTCAGAAACACACCTGTCTAGTTCGCCATGCTGACTGTTCAACTGCGTTGCGTGTTTCTCGGCATCTCTCACTAGTGGCTCCACATGGGGGAGATCCTGTTCAAATGTGGCGACTCGTCTTTTCAGGGCCCGTACTTCTGTTGCCAGCTGGGCAACCAATTCAACTTGGGCCTAAACACACACACACAATGTTGACATGTGGTGAGATATTTGCATTTTATTGTTTCATGTCTGGTTACTGCAAACAACTATAGAGTAAACAATGCACTGTAAAACAAGCTGATAAATAATGGGGTAATAACCAATCAACAAATAAATAAAGAAAACAAGTTAAAGTTATATTAATAAATTGATGCTAACCTCATTTTTGCATTACAATCTTCCCAAAAGAATCAACAAAACAAACCAAAGCTATGCTCTCGGGTTATTCTTCTCTAACTTTTGTTGAAACTATTTTTTTCTGGAGACCTATCTTAAATTGACCTTGTCCATTCCTGATTAGTTATAATTATCTTATTACTAGAATACATACAGCTGTATACTGTAGGTATACTACCCATCAAATTGCACTTAATAAGCCTGAAGTGTTATTCACAATTTTAATGTTTCACTCACGAAACATACAAATTGTTTACAGAAACACAAATTTTTTACAAAACACACAAATTGTTGACAAAGCATTCAAGTAGTAAACACTCGCTATAGCCGAAGCAGGTGGGGCTAACTGCAAGTTCATGTAGTTGCTCTTTGATGGTGGTGCACACGCCTGGTTTCCACAATCCAGACAGCAAGTGAGATGAAGTACAGCTGATTCAGTGAACTTCCTGCTAATACTAGTACCACCCTTGGTTTGAGATGATTCTTGGTAACGGGACAGACAGTCGCTTTAAATGTTGCCAATAGTTCAAATAGCCACTTTAATGGAAGTGCATATTTATGGGTTATTTCACCAGTTCTTGTATTTTCAAATAATTATAGAAGTGAACAGATTGGTGTTTAAAATAACCACTCAGTGCCAACCTTGTAGTTCTTGCTGGATACGTTCCACAAGAGAAACGCTGCATCCTCATTGAACTGTGCTGCCACCTGGATTTTGTCAGCAACACTGTACAGACGTGAGCGGAACAGCTCGGTACTTTGCTGCAAAATTATGACGTCTGTTAAAATTGTATTTTCTATAACCATGGTAATATTTCTTTGTGCCAAAAAAGTAATTTCCATATGGAAAAATTTAATTTTTATACCCATATTGCAGTGCTGCATATTGGACAAACATTAAGGTTATTTAAAATGTTCACAGATTTGTATCAACTGTTACAAAATTAATGTTGTGGTGTTAGTGGGTGTGATATCACAAGTATGCATTATATTAATGGTGCTGTTGACATTTTTCAGGATTATGTTCTCAATTTTGCCTAAAAAAAACAATGGGTGCATGTGTTGTTGAATATTTTCAAGACAAACTTATATTTTATTGTCATTCCAATTTTATCAAATTTTACTCCTAAGTACCAACTGGAATGGTGATCACACACACATTAAAAAACTGAATATTGAGGGGCTGAACCCCCTGGTTGTGACACCTATGAAGACCATGTCTTTACCCTCATTTCGTCCAGCAGCTGTTTGTTATTGCTGTTCTTTGTCTTGCTGGTCAGCAGAGTCTTTTGTGTTGCGGCAAGCTGCTGGTCAAGATCGGTCAGTCTGGTAAGGGTCTGGTTGAGCCTTGACCACACAGTGGCTGGGTCGAGGGTGTGTTGTAGGATGATCAGCTGTAACTTCTCCAGCTGCTGTCTGGCCTCTCTGTGGGATGGAGAGCGAGTTCTAGTTACTGACATACTGTGAGACTATTGGAGAGTTTCACTATTGCGATAGTATTATGACAGCTACAGTGGAACCTCACTATTAAGGTCACCCTTGGGACAAGACGAAAGGCGAGGTGACCTTATTAGCAGAACTAATTTCATATGCTCAGTGAAATATATGTTTCATAGTGTAGTTTACACATGTTAATCTCAACTACACTTTACAAATATAAACTATGCTTTAAAAACATACGACAGTTATGTTTTAAAACCATAAGCTTGTATACTATAATGTCACAAATTATTGCTATTACTGCTTCAAATTGCCAAAAAGAAAATCAGCCAAAACAACCAGCATTATAACATTTAGTTTCTTCATTTCAGAACCATCACAATGCAAAACTATTTTATACTGACCTCAGACTTTCATCAGCATTGGCAGATTCTCGTGAGAAGTTCTTGTTCCTGATGATATCCATGACGACCTTGACCTTGGCAAGGGCATCTGAGATGTCCCAGACTCCTCCATCCAAACGTCTTGAAACGATGCCCCCGATCAGTTGGGGCAGGCCTGGCGCAAACATAAACATGTATCGTCATTAAAATAGGTTAGTGAAGCCAATCCATTAATTTACCATCAGCGGTGGATGGGGTGCACATATACATGCGTGCATGTATTTTAGTACATTGGCAAGCTTATTTATTTAGTTATTAATAATTTCAAAACTGGACAAAGTGTAGAAATTAAATCAACAGTACACTTAATTAGGGTATCAAAAAGCACAATTCTTTAGAATGCAACAAAGCTGAACTACGTGAGTGGAAGAGAAGGCAGTTCACAGTAATCTGTCACAAAATCAAATAAATGGCAAATTATAACAAAATAAAGGTTTGTTCTTAGATAGCATGGTATCCAGCTTTTAGGACTGCTCAAAGCATTTTACATTTCACTCGCATGTCCCTTGTGCTCAGCGAATAATATCGTGCCTTTTATGTGAAGCATTCAGCTACACTGCAATTAATGTGTGAAGACTATTCATTAATATATATAATATATACATATAATTTGTGAGATTATAGTATACAAGCTTACAGTTTAAAACCATAGCTGTCATGTTTTTAAAGCATAGTTTATATTTGTAAAGTGTAATTTATATTCTTAAAGTGTAGTTGAGATTAACATATATAAACACATATACACTATGAAACGTATATTTTCTGACATTGCCATACCATGATACCTGGCAATACACAGCTATATATATATATATACATATATATGTATATATATATATATATATACAGGTATATCTTTGGTTTGCTTATCCATTTCCGGACATTGCAGCCTTGATACAGGTATATATATATATATATGTGATCCATCTTAACGAAATAAGTCGGATGTCGGCAAATCTGATTTTCCGTAAATGCCATTTATGTCAACAAATCGCGAATCCATAGATTTTGAGATTTCCCCTGAAACTTATTCTTTGGTATTCGTTTTATCGATTGCTACTCTAGCTACCCTCTAATTAACTCTGTTTTGTGGATTTTTGTAGAGCTGTGCGAAGTGTTTCGCTCAATTTCCTTAAAATAACGCCGAAAAAGCCAGTAAAAATTGCACACGTTCGCAGCTGCTAATTTTGGGATGCTCCTAACATATCGAATATCACCACGAAGCTTGACGCGTCATCTTCCCATATATGGGCATAAATATGCTAATAACTGCATTCAGTGACCTCCAGAGAGCTTGGAAGACGCCCCCTATTTAGGCCAGCTGTGTAAACAATTCGGATCACGTGGTAGCAACGGCAACTGCGTGACCCAGGCAGCTGTTCTCATTGGTTCAATGATGGGTCATTTACATAATCTGTAAAGACACGCATGCGCACCGTGTATTTCCACCGCATCACTGCCGAGCCAGATAGCGATTAAGAAGACGCGAAGAATGGCGTTTAACATGGCGAAGCTGTTGAATTCGGATGGAAGTGATCGCGCACAGATTGACAGTTTGATCGAGGAGTATTTTTTGGAAGACTTGACGGATGGAAGCAAGGCGGACGAGGACGAAATTTTAGCAAGATCTGTCCACAGTAACTAAGGTACATTTCATGATACATAACGAATATTTTGCATCAATTTTGACGGCCGTTTTATGGGTTTGAAGGTTTCTACCTCACATGTGTTTGTTAAGCCATAACTTCAGTTAGAATTAAGAGATCTTTTTACATGATACACCATGTGAAAGCAGAGATTCTGCTCTTTCCAACGCTACTAATAACTCAATATTATAAATTTCCGATATGCGACTCATGTCACATATATGGAGCAGCAAGAGGATTCAAATTCTCTTGACAGAAAGTCTGATGTTCTACTAACTATGCTACAGCACCCTACTTTATGACACATAAACTGTGTTACCATTGATTGAGTTTGTGACTCGTGAAACCTCCTTCAACAGAGCAGTAGCCTTCGTGTGGGTGTTGGCACTAGAACGTTCCAACTTGGGAGCACGTCTTTGTAAACCATTTGCCTGCAATAAGCACTGCTTGAATCAGTCTCATTCATTCAATCAGCACCAACTTGGACAAACCAATTCTTCACAACAATTAAGCAAAGTTCCTGAGTTAAGATTTATGTTAGAGAACTGCAGATAAACTTTTTAAAATGATCTCATCATGAAAACTAATTTTCTTTTGGTCAAAGTTTTATGCTGGGTCTTTGATATACATAACAATTGGACACCATTCTATTCCCAATTGATCTAGTTAGTTGAGTGGTGTGTGTGTGTGTGTGTGTGTGTGTGTGTGTGTGTGTGTGTGTGTGTGTGTGTGTGTGTGTGTGTGTGTGTGTGTGTGTGTGTGTGTGTGTGTGTGTGTGTGTGTGTGTGTGCGTGTCTGTGTGCATGCGTGCGTACTTATGTGTGTGTGCGTACAAACTGTATCATTGTTATTGTGTACATAAGTTGTTTGTACCATGAAATATTTTAGCAACATCTAAAGTATTGTTATTTTAAGAAAACAACTTAATGACAAAGCACATGTACATGGATTTATGGACTGCCCTGGTTTAATAAACCTGCTTTAATTAAAGAACTAAACTAATAAAAATAAACGCTATGGCAAGAAAAGTCTAGACTTTTTCAGAAAAATACAAATTCTGAGTCTGCTTTGTATAAATTTGGATTGACTTGATGTAAAGATCCAAAAGTGTACAACGATATAAATATAAACAAATAAAAGTGTACATACCTTGCGTATGAGTGTTGCTGCCCTATTGCGTATCCGTGTGCTGTCAGGCACGGAGTTGACTGAGCGTCTCGAAGGAAGGAAACGTAGCAACTCCTGAATAACAACAGTTTCTTGTTAAACTACCATCACCACGTCTCTCACACAGCTAGGCAGCTAAGTATGTCACTGAAGTGGATCAGTAAGTAAAGGGGAATAACACACACGAATGAATGAATGCACGCATGCATGCACGCTCACTCGCAAGCATACACGCACATGTAGATAACACTTAAAATTAATGTAAAATCAGAGTATTTTCTAAAAAAGTGGTCTTCACAACTTCCATTACATGGCTAAACCAACATCTCTCTAAGTGTATAGTACATATTCCACTGTGTATCTACTGGGAATTATACAGAAAGTCTTATAACCATACCTTGTATTCTGAGACGTGTTCCTCCATCTTGGTGAGAAGTTTCCATGGAGGTAGAACAGTGGAGGATACACTGACACTGTTGATGGCTATCTCATTATCATCCAGAGATGTCATCAGTATCCCTGGACAGCCCTCATAGCAGGCTGCAAGGGAATGCACATTTACTCCCTAGTCCCTAGAGGATGTCAAAGTCATCATTCAACTGTAGTATGTGTAACTATGCAAATGTTGGAATGTTGTGACACCCGATGTATTGGACCACATGTGTCAATTTTAACTGAACAAATAAAATAGGCCACTGCTTCAGCATTTAGGCTGATACTATCCTACATTTTTTATTATTATTAATCAGAACAATTTGTTTTAACATGCTGATGTTTATAGATATATATTATATATATTTTTTTTAGATTAATTAACTTGTTTTAGCTGATTTTTTTTGTGTTGATAGTTATTTATCTCAAAATAACTAATTCATTTATTATAACACTTAAACTTGCTTAAATACACTGATATTTACACAGCTGTATCATCTTAATTAAATTATTCTTGCATTTAAATTTTTGTTTTATTTAAACTATTTATGTATTAGTTTATGTACAGTGCTGCCAATTGTTATGGATATGGCATTAAGTAAATTAAATATTACGATAACTGTATCTTACATATACATGCCCCATTGAACAGGGCGTATTTAGGTTGGCAGACATCACAGTGTCGACCAGTCACCCCCGGCTGGCAGTCACATGCCCCTGTGTAAGGGTCACACGCCCCGTCGTTACGAGTGCCCTCTGGGTTGCAGTCACATGGCACGCAATGACCGCCAGGGGTCAGGGGGTTGCCGTAGTAACCATGTCCGCATCTGTAATTGAAACAGATGAGGGAATTCACACTCAAATAGCTGCAGTTTCGAGTCAGGTTTTAGGAGATAAAACTGCAATGGTGTTTACATAGTACTGTACATAGTCTATGAATATAAATATAGAAAAGCAAGGTTTAAGTAGAGAGTTGTGAAATTCATGGATGGTGATTGCATCCTTTCTTTTAACTATTCCTTTAGTATGATATAAAAATAATTCTCACATAGGACTACAAAAATGGAACAATTTACTGATTATATAAAGTGTGTTTTTTAAATGTACAAACACCTCAGAAGGGTTGGTTTCACATAGATAAAAAGAAAGTTGGACTCTCAAAAAGCCAACGGCCATCTGGGATTTATTCACCAGGTGGCAATCTTGCTAAATGTTGTTGAAGCTCAACAAAACCCTTCAGTGGAATACTTTGTGCCATCTTCATCCCTATATATTTTGTCAGCATCTTCTTATATCAAAATACAAACAATCAGTTGGTGTTTTCTCTTGCCCATACCTACCTCTCACAGTGGACGCCTGAGTAACCTTTGTCACATGCGTCACAGATGAAATAACCACTTGCTGTGACATGACATGATGAACTGAAGCTGCAAAGAACATAACAGTGACAAACAACCATTAAAACTATTCACTTGTATAACTTTTTAAACATGTCTGACAACTGAGGTTTCAATCTTTATATAAAATCAATTACTACCGGTACTCATTTATGGGTAATTCTAGCACAAGCCATGTTACCTGTAATTATGTTATTTTATGGTTTCAGTGAAGAACAATTTTAAATGGTACAATGTAATCAAAACACTGAAACACTTATCACCATATCAATTGACCCCAGATTATGTAACCTTCATTATCTATAGTATTAATACACTAACTTTGGATCATTGTAGGTGCATATGTTTCAAGGCGCGGAGGTCGTCTAACCTCTTTCTAAGCTCATTCACTTCCTTTGACTTTTGGCCTCAGATCAACCAATTGCCGATGTATTTCAGAAACCACAACAATGGTTATTTGGCGTCATTTGCTTACATGTTTTTGATAGGCCTTTCTCCTCCTGAACATTTTAACAAGTAAGAACCAGGACTCTGCGTGTGTGTGTGTAGGTTTTGAAAATTGACTTACTTGTTGTCCACTCGGGGGCAGGCACATGGTCGACAAGTGTAGCCATTTGTAGGATCGCCATAGTAACCACGCTGGCAAAATTCACAGTTATCACCAGCAGTGCTGTTGCGGCAATTCTGAAATTGTTAACGATATTGCACATTAATAAAGGCTTACTTTTATTGCTAACATTTGAATTCATGATTTTATATTAATAGTTATTTCACAATCTAAATGTCATCACTGTATTAATACAGCAAAGTGATTCTGAATGACACAATTGACGACACAGTGTATGGTACACAAAAGGTGCAGTATCATTGGAAAGTGATTCTGAATGACACAATTGACAGCACAATGTATGATACACAAAAGGTGCAGTATAATTGGAAAGTGATTCTGAATTACACAATTGACAGCACAGTGTATGGTTCACAAAAGGTGCAGTATCATTGGAAAGTGATTCTGAATAACACAATTGACAGCACAGTGTATGGTTCACAAAAGGTGCAGTATCATTGGAAAGTGATTCTGGATGACACAATTGACAGCACAGTGTATGGTTCACAAAAGGTGCAGTATCATTGGAAAGTGATTCTGGATGACACAATTGACAGCACAGTGTATGGTTCACAAAAGGTGCAGTATCATTGGAAAGTGATTCTGGATGACACAATTGACAGCACAGTGTATGGTTCACAAAAGGTGCAGTATCATTGGAAAGTGATTCTGGATGACACAATTGACAGCACAGTGTATGGTTCACAAAAGGTGCAGTATCATTGGAAAGTGATTCTGGATGACACAATTGACAGCACAGTGTATGGTTCACAAAAGGTGCAGTATCATTGGAAAGTGATTCTGGATGACACAATTGACAGCACAGTGTATGGTTCACAAAAGGTGCAGTATCATTGGAAAGTGATTCTGGATGACACAATTGACAGCACAGTGTATGGTTCACAAAAGGTGCAGTATCATTGGAAAGTGATTCTGGATGACACAATTGACAGCACAGTGTATGGTTCACAAAAGGTGCAGTATCATTGGAAAGTGATTCTGGATGACACAATTGACAGCACAGTGTATGGTTCACAAAAGGTGCAGTATCATTGGAAAGTGATTCTGGATGACACAATTGACAGCACAGTGTATGGTTCACAAAAGGTGCAGTATCATTGGAAAGTGATTCTGGATGACACAATTGACAGCACAGTGTATGGTTCACAAAAGGTGCAGTATCATTGGAAAGTGATTCTGGATGACACAATTGACAGCACAGTGTATGGTTCACAAAAGGTGCAGTATCATTGGAAAGTGATTCTGGATGACACAATTGACAGCACAGTGTATGGTTCACAAAAGGTGCAGTATCATTGGAAAGTGATTCTGGATGACACAATTGACAGCACAGTGTATGGTTCACAAAAGGTGCAGTATCATTGGAAAGTGATTCTGGATGACACAATTGACAGCACAGTGTATGGTTCACAAAAGGTGCAGTATCATTGGAAAGTGATTCTGGATGACACAATTGACGACACAGTGTATGGTTCACAAAAGGTGCAGTATGATTGGAAAGTGATTCTGAACTACACAATTGACAGCACAATGTATGATACACAAAAGGTGCAGTATAATTGGAAAGTGATTCTGAACTACACAATTGACAGCACAATGTATGGTACACAAAAGGTGCAGTATCATTGTGAAAGTTACTTTCCCATTAACACATTTAATAAACAAACCTAGAAAAAGATTATTTCACCTGGCAAATGCCTGTGTCCTTGTTACAAGTGGAGGCTTGTCCATAGCACTGACAGGGGTAGATCCGGCTTACAAGATCCATCGGATCCATGTTCCCTGTCACGTCTATCACCATCCTCAGGCGACTGCGGTAGTACCCCGCAGCTGGATCCTATAATAACCCATTTCAGGGTCACATGTTTAGTACGTGTCTTTCCTGCATTGCCAGCAAAGGTGCTAGATATTGTTACGAGAAACTGGATGTAATAAAAGTTGTTGTACTGAGCAATTACAAATAATTTAAAATATATTCTAAAATTCAGATTTCATGAAATCATAGGTTTCAACCATCTTTGAAGTTTGAAGAATAACTAACAACATACAAGAACCTACCTTTTTAAATAGCTTTCAACCATCTTTGAGGAATAGCTAATGATATATGAGAACATACCTTTTTAATCTATAAACACGACATTTAGGAACACATGAAGGGCTTTGTTAGTATATTATATATCACATTATAAGATACAGTTGAATCTTGTTTTAAAGTCCCCTCGGTAATACAGCCACCTCATTATTATGGATATAGTAGGACAGTCCCTTATTATTTCTGTCCCAGTAAAGTATAAGAAATTAGACCCGTTAATATGGGCACCTCACTATTCAATCCATTAAGGCCTGAGGTTGGCCTTAATGGTGTGTTTTCCCTGTACTACAAACTTCTTGGGTACATTAACCAAAAAAGGTACGTTCTTATATAGCCCTGTATCCAGTCGTTACGACTGCTCAGAGCGCTGTACATTTTATTCCCATGGTAGACCTGTTCAATTGATCACCGTCTCAACTTCTCTGGGAAGTATTTAGCGATGTTGCACTTATTTGTACACAAATAACTATAGTCTATATATCTATACTCATTCACAGTTAAGTGAACTGGAGCAACGTAGCATAAACAAACTTGCCCAAGATTCAAAATGGGAGCAAAAAGATTGGAACCCAGAATATCTTGATTGAGAGAGCGACACTCTAACCACTACACCACCACACTCCACACAGGTTCTCTGTCCTACATCAGACCACCTCATACATGTCACATGGGTTGTCTCACCTGGCAAGAGAGTCCTGTGTACTCATGAGGACACACACACTGCTCAACTCCAAATGCAGTGGGAGGGGCACCGTTTGCAGGAACAGCCTCTTGCAAGGTCACATCCAGGAGACTAGTGGGAAATAAACAGGAGTTTAGTCAATTATCCATGCTGCTTTAATAATACATATTTTCTTAGCATTGCCCTTTGATATTTCCAGCTCAGAATATGTCATTCAGAAAAATCGAGAGGACACTAAGGGCATTGCAAACAATCAAACTACAAAGATTTTGTGAAAGGACAACCTTCATACAATGGTTTAGATGGTACAGAAATTGTTACTAACAATTCTTGCTCTATTATTATTGCTCTATTACTATTGCTCTTCACAATACTTTTTCATTTCCTAACAAGCTCTAACAAGCAATTTTCATTTCATTTTCATGGTCTATCTATGCACTACCCTTGATAGACCGATACATTTAACGTCCAAAAATGCATCATATGTCAAAAACTCACTGAACTAGTATGTACAGTAGAACCTTGCTTTATGTTCACCTCATTAATATAGTCACCTCTCAATTAAGGTCACCCTGGGAGAGTCCCAAATTATTTTTATAACAGCAAAGCAGAGGATATTAGTCCCACTAATACGGTCATCTCACTATTTAGGTCACTTTTATTCAGTCCCGAAGGTGACCCCAATTGCAAGGTTCTACTCTCCTTTCACTCACTGTGCCACGTCGATGTCCACTGAGTTCGACGCCTTCACCAGCCATTTGTTGACATGCTGCAGCGCCACCATGAGGAGGTCACGGGTAGCTGGTCGACCTTCCGCATCTCGCCACAGATCCTGCAAGTACAGACCCAGTGAGTAGTCACATTGACAATATCGTATCGTACATAGTAGTCGAACCTTGCTTTATGATCACTTTGGTAATACAGCCACCTCCCAGTTAAGGTCACCCAAGGACAGTCACAAATGATTTCCATATACAGCAAAAGTATAAGAAATAGTCTCGCTAACACGGTCACCTCACTATTCAGGTCACTTTCACACAGTCCCAAGGCTGACCTTAATAGTGAGGTTCCACATGCAGCCTGGAGCAATAATGATTAAAGGTAAATGTTTTGTCTGTTTATTCAAATTCAGTTACTTTTACATGGTTTGGAAGCTTCAAGTATTGTCACTTACTGCAGATGTTACATGTATGAAATACAGGTGGTGTGACAGTAGCGATTTATTTCCTCCGCACGATGTGGTGATGACCAAACACCACCAACCAATACATAGAACCATACGTTTTGTGTGACTTTGTGAACTTAAATAACCACACCCAAGATATGTGGTGATGACGAAACCACCACCAACCAATATGTAGAGCCACACATTTTGGGTGACTTTGTGAACTTAAATAACCACACCCAAGATATGTGGTGATGACGAAACCACCACCAACCAATACGTAGAGCCACACATTTTGGGTGACTTTGTGAATTTAAATAACCACACCTAAGATATGTGGTGATGACAAAACCACCACCAACCAATACGTAGAGCCACACATTTTGGGTGACTTTGTGAACTTAAATAACCACACCCAAGATATGTGGTGATGACGAAACCACCACCAACCAATACGTAGAGCACCACATTTTTGGTGACTTTGTGAACTTAAATAACCACACCCAAGATATGTGGTGATGACGAAACCACCACCAACCAATACGTAGAGCCACACATTTTGGGTAACTTTGTGAACTTAAATAACCACACCCAAGATATGTGGTGATGACGAAACTACCACCAACCAATACGTAGAGCCACACATTTTGGGTGACTGTGAACTTAAATAACCACACCTAAGATATGTGGTGATGACGAAACCACCACCAACCAATACATAGAGCCACACATTTTTGGTGACTTTGTGAACTTAAATAACCACACCCAAGATATGTGGTGATGACGAAACCACCACCAACCAATACGTAGAGCCACACATTTTGGGTGACTTTGTGAACTTAAATAACCACACCCAAGATATGTGGTGATGACGAAACCACCACCAACCAATACGTAGAGCAACACATTTTTGGTGACTTTGTGAACTTAAATAACCACACCCAAGATATGTGGTGATGACGAAACCACCACCAACCAATACGTAGAGCCACACATTTTGGATAACTTTGTGAACTTAAATAACCACACCCAAGATATGTGGTGATGACGAAACTACCACCAACCAATACGTAGAGCCACACATTTTGGGTGACTGTGAACTTAAATAACCACACCTAAGATATGTGGTGATGACGAAACCACCACCAACCAATACGTAGAGCCACACATTTTGGGTGACTTTGTGAACTTAAATAACCACACCCAAGATATGTAGTGATGACGAAACCACCACCAACCAATATGTAGAGCCACACATTTTGGGTGACTGTGAATTTAAATAACCACACCTAAGATGTGTGGTGATGACCAAACCACCACCAACCAATATGTAGAGCCACACATTTTGGGTGACTTTGTGAACTTAAATAACCACACCCAAGATATGTGGTGATGACGAAACCACCACCAACCAATATGTAGAGCCACACATTTTGGGTGACTGTGAATTTAAATAACCACACCTAAGATATGTGGTGATGACCAAACCACCACCAACCAATACGTAGAGCCACACATTTTGGGTGACTTTGTGAACTTAAATAACCACACCCAAGATACGAGGTGATGACGAAACCACCACCAATCAATATGTAGAGCCACACATTTTGGGTGACTTTGTGAATTTAAATAACCACACCTAAGATATGTGGTGATGATGAAACCACCACCAACCAATACGTAGAGCCACACATTTTGGGTGACTTTGTGAACTTAAATAACCACACCCAAGATATGAGGTGATGACGAAACCACCACCAACCAATATGTAGAGCCACACATTTTGGGTGACTTTGTGAATTTAAATAACCCCACCTAAAATATGTGGTGATGATGAAACCACCACCAACCAATACGTAGAGCCACACATTTTGGGTGACTTTGTGAACTTAAATAACCACACCCAAGATATGTGGTGATGACGAAACCACCACCAACCAATACGTAGAGCCACACATTTTGGGTGACTTTGTGAACTTAAATAACCACACCCAAGATATGTGGTGATGACGAAACCACCACCAACCAATACGTAGAGCCACACATTTTGGGTGACTTTGTGAACTTAAATAACCACACCTAAGATATTCCTAATTTGTACAATCTACACTTCTCTCACCTCCCGAAGTGCGACGCTGAATTCATGTACATATCCGGATGTCATTGGCTCTACGACCTCATATGAGAGTTGTAAGTTGTAGTTGCCAATCAGTATCACCAGGGGGTGCTGACTACCATTTCTGGCAGTTAACGCTGCCAAGTTGCCTGCGATTTCCCATGCCACTTTGAATGTTAACTTTCCACTGTACGACAGCGTCTGACGGCAAGAAACAGAAACAGAGTTAGAACTGAACCATGTACACTGTAGATAGAAAAAACAATTATGATTATTTACAATAATAACCTTTTTTTATTGGTATACACTGCTGTAAATTCAGAAATTAAATCTGTTTAGAGGCGCTTCAAATAAAACAATGATAAAAATTATAAACCAATAAAATGGTGGTGTTTACATATAGGTAAGATTTATGTATGTATATTATAATATATTATTACTACTTATAATAAAAATGTAGTAAAATATACAAATGTTAAATATATATGTTTAAAGAAACAAACTGATCTAACACCTTAGTCATACCATGTTCAGTACAATATTTCCAGGCATATCAAGAGGGGAAAATAAAGAAATTCTCCGATGTGTAACCTACTCCAGCAACCACAGGCATGTTGAAATTATACAACGCGCATCAACAGAAATACATTTTAGAAACTTTAAAAAATATCTCTCTTCTACTATTTCAGGACCAAGCCATGAGTAGATATTATAAACCATCTAGTGACATATTTTATGCATAAACGTTACATTTACCATGTCTCCCAGAAGCATACTGGGAAGCTGCCAGTAAAGTGGCTTCTGACGATACGCTGGATTCACCGTAACAATACTGACACTTGGTGGAATCATGAGAAAGCCCTCTTCGGACAGTGGCAACGTTTCATTCTGACTCAGGTGGATCACTGCTGACCTGTCAGGTAGTGACACCTGGTGGACGGGAAGCAAAACAGGTTCGGAAAACACAATTCAGTTTGTGTCTAATACTATAGATCACAGCTATGTGTAATTGAGCATATGTACTGTCTGAGCAAACAGAGATTCAGAAAGGTAACATATTACATTTCCAAATTACATGTAATTAGCATAAATATGAAGGCTACATGAAAATATAACATATAACACTATTTACCTTACACACAATCAATAGCATCAATAGACACAAACCATGTCACATTACCATTAAATAATTTATATGGTTTCTAATTCAGAAGCTGTCTATTCTATAATCGGGATCAGAGGTAAAAGGTTTTAAGTGGCCAACACAGGAAATGTTACACCAATTAACCCTTTCCGCACCACTCAGAAGCAGTGTTCAAAATTACTGCCAGTCCATAGGCCCGAGACTGTCAACTTTTTCGCTGGCTAGCAACTCTCAAAAAGTGCTGGCTTTCAGCATATATTGAAATTCATACTTAAAAAACTGGGATTTTGAAACCAGCAATTACAGCGTGACAGTGATATACATGTGACCACACGTAGGGTGCTTGGTGACACTGACTGCAGTGATGTGACATACCTGAGACCACACGTAGGGTGCTTGGTGACACTGACTGCAGTGATGTGACATACCTGAGACCACACGTAGGGTGCTTGGTGACACTGACTGGAGTGATGTGACATACCTGTGACCACACGTAGGGTGCTTGGTGACACTGACTGGAGTGATGTGACATACCTGTGACCACACGTAGGGTGCTTGGTGACACTGACTGGAGTGATGTGACATACCTGTGACCACACGTAGGGTGCTTGGTGACACTGACTGCAGTGATGTGACATACCTGTGACCACACGTAGGGTGCTTGGTGACACTGACTGCAGTGATGTGACATACCTGAGACCACACGTAGGGTGCTTGGTGACACTGACTGCAGTGATGTGACATACCTGAGACCACACGTAGGGTGCTTGGTGACACTGACTGGAGCGGTGGAAGCAGAAGCAAGGAGTGCAGCCACTGGGGTTGTCTGCACGCATGCTGAAGGTGGCAGTGTTGCAGGACGTACAGCGACGCTTGTACACATTCGCCTAAACATGTAAATAACACAATATTGTCATCCAAAGGAAGAAACACAGATTGCAAGTGGACAAGGAATCCTTTTGTTTATATCGAGCGTCAATAATTTTTTACCTACGTGAAACCTACCCTTCTGAGATATTTATCTTATTAAACAAAGGTGTCATTTAAAACTTATCAAATTTGTCTGTTTCGTTTTATGTTGAGATTGGGATACAAAATATAGGTTCAGGTTCTTGATTAAACAAATCTCTAAAAAATATTAATGGCTTCAAAACATAAACAGAATAACCCTGTTCTTTAAATTTAATGTTAAAAAAGATGTATACATTACTACATATAATCATACCAGTACTTATACAGTTAAATGAGCATTCATACTGCTTTCTATAGTGCATTTTATATCTACATATCTGCATGTCTGCGTAATGAAGATCAAACATTATTAATCATTGTTTAAAACAAACTATTTACCAAACAAACAGCACTCACCTTACAGGGGCATTGCCCGTCCCCCCGACATTCGCACTGCCCCCTGGTGTCACCGCACTTTTCTATCACCGTTCCAGCCTTATTGCAGTCGCACGGTTGGCAGGCAGGGAAGCCAAAGTGGCCACTCTGACAACGGTTACACTGTCGACCTATGTAGTTGTCGAGACACATGCACTGACCAGTATGGAGGTCGCAGTGGGTGTCGAGAGACCCCTCAGATCTGCAACTACATGGCTGAAACAACAGGTAAACAAAGTCAATACAATACACATGGGTGAATACGACTGGCAAAGTCTAGGACCATTCAAAGTAATACATTTGTGTGTGTGTGTGTGTGCGTGCATGTGTGTGTGCGTGTTCATGTGTGCGTGCATGCATGCGTGCATGTGTGTGTGGGTGTGCACATGCATACTTATTGTGCTGGTGGTGATATCTACCTGTATATGTGAGTGTACGGATATATTCTGGAGCTAAAAAGACTGGCAGAAAATAAGACTGATTAAACAATATTGTCTTTGAAATTAATTATTTATAATCCACTAACTGGAAATGTAGAATTTACAAAGTTTCACCTCTAGGGTCGAACTAACCGCAATGTGTTCTGTCCAAAGAAACATTGACTAAAAGTCATATATATAACATAACATTTTATATACTAAATACCGAGTATTTTGTCTATTTAACATTACACATACACATTTCGTTCCAGTTGGTCTTGAAACATCACTGCTTACCTGACAGCCCCTCTGAGGGTCATAGCCCCATGCATCAAATGTACATTTCTCGCAGTGTCGCCCCTCCGTGTAGGGTGGACACACACATCGCCCTGTCTTGGGGTGACAGATGTGGCCAGGAGTGTCACACCGGTCACAGACTGGAAACAAAGATAACAAACACACAAATTATAAGTTACATTATCACAGGCGGCTAACGTTAAGGACTACAAGATTTCTGAATCCAGTTATCTGGGGTGATTGATTCATCAAGGCTTCTGGTGTAACAAAAGAAACTGGAACTATGCACCACTGACTCAGTTGTACATCATACACTGTAGTTATTTGTGAAATATTAAAAAGGATCCTCTCAGCTTTCATGGAGTCCCAGTACAGATGGATGTCTCGCATATATCAAGTAAAGATAAGTAAAGTAAAAAGTTCTTATATAGCACAGTATCCAGTCCTCGGGACTGCTCAAAGCACTTTACACCTTACTCCCTGGCAGACCTGTTCAATTGAACACCATCTCAAATTCTCTAGGAATTATTCAGCCACGCTGCAATTAATGCGCAATGACTATTCGTACACAAATATCCACCACTGTCTGGTACTCATTTATATAGCTGAGTGAACTGAAGCAACGTAGACTAAACAAACTTGCCCAAGGTTTGACACTGCCACACACGATTCGAACCCGGATTCTCTCAGTCGAGAGTCCGAAGCTCTCACTGCTGCGCTACTGTGCTCCACAAGTAAAGATTTTTTATGAAGACATTATCAAGATTTGAAGTATATAGATTAGAAGAAAGAACTTTACATGGAGATTTAACTAAAACATTTAAGATATTAATGGAAAGGAGAATGTAAACCCAGATGTTTATTTAACAAGAATTCAAACAAACTCATAGGTCATAGTAAGGAATTAAATAAAAACCAGTGCAGGAAGTTATGTTTCCCATATCCACCACTGTTTGTAGCCATGTACATGCATTGAGCAGTCCTTAGGCCTGCATACTATGCTACATAACAACTTACCTTTACTTTTTATTCATTTACGTAGCTTAGTAAACTGAGGCAATGTGTTACTTTTTATTCATTTACGTAGCTTAGTAAACTGAGGCAATGTGTTACTTTTTATTCATTTACGTAGCTTAGTAAACTGAGGCAATGTGGAGTGAGCAAAATTTACCAGGCTTGAAAGCAGCAGCAAGAGGATTCTCTTGACCGAGTGTGATGTTCTAAACACTGCACTGAGGCACCCTACATTTAGACACAACACAAGACAATCTCACCTCTGCATCCATGGGAGGAGAAGCTGTAGTAGCCAGGTAGACATCTGTCACATGTCCGTCCTGTCACCCGAGGGTGACACTGACACTGGCCGGTGTAGTCGTCACATTGACGCATCACCGAGCCTGTCATGTTGCATAGACAGTGTTGACACCCGTCACCACTGTCGATGTTCCAGTAGTTGTCCTAAAGGAGAACCACGTCACCTTACACACATTTTTAGACTTAGTTTATAATTTTTGATTTGTTTCTTTCTCATGGCTTCCTTTAGGAAGGGGTGAGGGGCTGAGGGCATAGTGAAATCTCATTACTAGGGTCACCCTAGGGACTGACCAGAAATGACCTGAATAGTGAGGTGACTGTATTAGTAAGAATAGTTTTCTATACTTTACTATTACGTAAATAATTTGGGACGTCATAGGGTTACCTTAATTGCAAGTTGGCTGTAGTACCGAGGTGACCACAAAGCAAGGTTTGACTGTAGTTTTCATACGAGTGCTTAAAATAATGCTTATTATTAATTCCTAGCAACTGTTACACACTGAATCAATAGCTGACAGAGAAAACAAGACACATGAACCTTAGAAAGTTAGTAACTACCATTTCTCAAACATATGTCAACTTGTTACTTACCATGCATTCATCACAAGCCTGTCCCCTCACATTGCGCTTACACTGACACTGCCCGGTGACAGGGTGACAGTCCAGGTCAGAGGCACCCATCACGTGACACAGACACCCTGGGTGACAACAACAAATAATCAACTACAGAGTTGGATTTTCACGTAAGAAATACTTAAATATATAGTCGCGGGTCCACGAAATGAATCCGCGTTATAAACAGGGCGCGTTCCCGTATCTGCTGTCAGGGGCGCTACGATGACGACCAACATCGCTGCTGCACGAAGAATGCCATCGAAGTTGAAGTGTGCCCGTCGTGCAGTCTATACGCAGTTTATGAAGCTTATTAAACTGCCAGCCAACGTCAATGTGTATTCTGTTTAAATATCATATACTGCTGGAAACTGTTGAATGTTGAACTGAATAAAATTCATGAATTGTATACCGTTGTTAAATAAACAACGGACCAACAAGCCACGGTCAACTGAACGATAATATGGTACCGCTGATGTAAGATCTAAAATAATGACCTGGCACTCAGCAGTCAAATATGCAAATTATTTGACAAACGCTGTGTTGGAGTTGATTAAGGATTTAAAGCTATAAATACGCTCACAATTGGCTTAACTTTGTCTTTCAATCAATATCAAAATACCAATTTAGAAAGCACATTTACCGTGCCGAACAATATTATTATTCACCAATTCACATGTGGTTGAGGAATTAATATTTTGGCGCACCAGTACAGGCAGTAGTTTTGCATTCATCGCAGAGAAAAGCTAATATTTGTTATGCAATGTTAGCTTACTGATCTTGCCTACTAAGCTGTATTAAAACGTATTTATCCCATTCTTAAGCAAGGCATATTTGTGAATTTCAATTGCACTTTACAAGCCGCCCGGCGCCAAAACCAGGCTAACTTGCAATCCGCGGAAGCCATGAGCATGACTAGCAGATTGGAAACGATTCGTTTGATGTCGGCACAAAACAAACAATAGTTCGCTCCACATTTACTGTTCCTAAAGTTAAAATTGACCATAATTATAGTCAAAGAAACTTATACCTTTGATAGCATTGGCAGTACAGAATAAACAATGGCAACATAGTGACGCGCCTCACATTTGATTTGTTGCAGTTGTACGTCAACGTTAAATTTATTGTCCGCCTACTAGTCTCTCAAATATACACATGTCGTGGACAAAGACGGGGATAACTTCACACAAAACAATTGACAGTTATTACTGTGTTAATATAGTTTGTCATAGCTACCATTTCCCCCTGGCGACAGAAATTCGGGGTCCACGACCGACCGCGTTATAACCGAATCCGCATTATAACCGAATCCGCGTTATAACGGGGCGCGTTATAACAAGGCGCGACTGTATGTAAAAATAGGAGAGTCACCATTTTACAATACAGAATAATTTTGCTCAAGTCCACAAGAGTCCATTAACAAAACAATCTTAAAATTAGACCTTGTTAATTTGAGACATCTAGAATACATTTATAAAATTATATACAAAGACAGTCTCACCAATGACATAACAACACCGTATTAATAGCATGGGTAGTTAAACGAGACACAACATCGGTACTTGTTTAGGTCAATATTTGAAAAGTGTGTCTGCGAAAAAAATTTCTGCACACTGTATTTTGGAACAGCTGAGAATTTTTTTATTTTTAGGTATCTGAATACCTCCAGTCATTACGATACTAGCATTGCAGTGATAAAAAAATCTACAATATACAAAACAATCTTCTACTTCAATGGCTCTCATAGGGTAGTACTCACGTCTACAGCCAGAACTAGAGAAGCCGTAATGACGCGGTTGACACCAATCACACTTGATGCCATCGACCCCCGGCTTACATGTGCACTGACCCCTGTCAGTGTCACAGGTTGAGGTCACGGAACCCCACTGATCGCAGTCACATGATATGCAGCCCAAGTTCACTTTCCCGTAGCCGTCCTGTGCAACATTTAATTTGTCATGACAATGTCACAACAATTGTTACAATTACTTGCAAACATGCCAGTTTTAGTATTTTTCTGTAAAACTCACTACAGTATCATTTATGAAGTTAAAACCTTGGCAACAGATATCTAGTATTAATCTGTCACTAATTTTAAAATAATCACAGTTACCATGGCAACGAACGTTAAGACGAAGTAGACAAACTTACCTACCTGACATCGGTGACACTGGAGTCCAGCAAATTGACCTCTGCAAGTGCACTGGCCAGTCCTATAGTCACATGACGTTCCAACTGACCCCGGGCCATAGCAGTCACACACTGAAGGAACAACACAAGGGCTCTGAACTTGGCATGTATACATTCATTGTAGCTAACTTCTTATGATTTATCCAGTACGTCACAGTTGGCCTACATCACAATCAAAATGTTGCATGTGACCTCCGTCAAGCTTTACCTTTACACCAAAGCCATCAATGGCAGTATATGTGAATTACATCATTATTGCTGTATAACATCTCATAAATCAAATATTCATGCGTAAAGATGTCATTTTAAAAACTTTGCTTTATGTTTTTGTTTCTCGGAAAACAATTTTGTGTCCAGAATTTCAACACAAAATACGGTGAAATGCATAAGCACACAATGCGGTCAGAGCACACGATGCGGTCAGAGCACACGATGCGGTCAGAGCACACGATGCGGTCAGAGCACACGATGCGGTCAGAGCACACGATGCGGTCAGAGCACACGATGCGGTCAGAGCACACGATGCGGTCAGAGCACACGATGCGGTCAGAGCACACGATGCGGTCAGAGCACACGATGCGGTCAGAGCACACGATGTGGTCAGCATCTATTTTTGATGGTTTGGAGCTTTTGCTAGGCAACAGATCACATGATGGATAGGTCAATTAACTATGTCAACACAGAATTGCTTCAAGAATTAGCTCGTTAAAGGAGATCGTATATCCAAAATATGAAATACTGAATCTCAAAATGTGATATAGTCAAAAGAAGTTTGATTTTACAGCAGCTGGTCATATGATGACAATTAATCTCCGCTACCTAACACGGTTGATACCTTCTAATTAGGTTACTTAAAAATAAAGCAATCCACCACAAGGTCAGAATCGGGTGCCAACTTTAATCAATAGCCTATTTATTTTTTTTACACCCAAACGACAGAGTCCGTTTAACTAGTTCACATCATTACTGGTAATTAAGATTAATTAATCCTCAGAGTGGACTTCAACAACTAGTTCCTGATGGCACAGACTGCATCATAATCAATCATTTTTTTGGCTTAATAACATATTTTGCAGACTATTAAAGTACACAAATTTATTATGCACAATGATGTCTGATGTTTTCGAAATTACAATTTATATTAAAAAGTGTCACACTTCGAGATCATGAATATTCTGAGCCACCATCTCACTTCTGCATTAAATGTACACTTTTTTGCAGTGATGCCTCTCGATGGTTTCTAAATCTATCCTAAATTTGTTTAAGAGTTTCACTGAGAACAACAGAAATAACTTCACCCTACCTTTGCAGTTATTATCCACTGCAGAGCCATAATACCCCTCTTTACATCGCTCACAGAAAGCACCTTCAGTCTTCCCCAGGCAATCGTAACACTGCCCAGTAATGGGGTTACAGGTATCACCGTTATGAGAGTTGCCGTTGCAATTGCACCGCTTACATGAGCTGCCTGATACCATCGGGTCGCCATAGTAACCTGGCTCACAGCTAAAACACAACATTGAAAACATAATAAACAACAGAAAGTTGTTGAATTTAATTAAATCAGAGAAAAGTTAACCTAGTAATTGTAAGTTATGTAAGTGGCATTAACGGATACATAAATACCCATGACACCATGTTTTAAAAACAATAAATATGGTTTTGTTCCTTGTGCTACTGTTTACAGCATATATATGTATATATATATATATATATATATATATATATATATACATATACATATACATATACATATGCTGTATATATGTATATATATATATATACACATATATATATATATGCTGTACCATAGAAAACTATGTAATATTAAAATATATTCATTATCCCACAACAAAATTCTCACTTTGAGAACCACATTCATAGAATCCATACAGGCATATGAAGTACAAATGAAAAGGGAAGCAGATTGCGAGGAAGCTATTTGGTGCAACAAAGTTACCAGAAACTCAACATTAACAATAGGACTAGGTTATCGTAGTCCTAACGTACAACAAGAGGATGATGTAAAATTGTACAATGCTATAAAGGAGATTAGTAAAGGGGAATGTGTTATAATGGGTGATTTTAATAACGGACATATTCAGTGAAAATAACTAGAGTGCTGTAGGTGATGACCAACAGTTTCTACTTCTAGTACAGGACTGTTTCTTTACCCAACATGTTTTGGAACCAACCAGAGGTGGGAATGTGTTGGATTTAGTGTTCTCTTCTCAAAACGAATTAGTTGATAATGTTAAAATAAAGTATATATGAACCTTTGGGATCTTGTGATCATACCTAGATCCATTTTAGTATAAAAGTACAATCAGGGAATAATGGTAAAAAGCGACGGAGGAGAAACTTTAACAAAGGCAAATATAAACAGATGAGAAAATATTTAGCACACATAGATTGGACTAACTTAATGATGGACAAGACAGCAACACAATGTTGGACCATTTTGAAAGATGAGATTGAGGGCATTATTGAAAGATTTGATCCCCTAAAAAAACAAGGGTAACAATCTAGGAAAAAACACCTATCAAAAGACGCTATATAAAATACTGCTTACAAACCAATTATATGGAGAGTTTACAGAAACACTGGAAATATAGAAGACTATAACAACTACAAAGAGGCCCTTAAACTAGCTACAACCGAAATTAGAAAATCGAAACGAACTTTTGAGTACAAACTGGCGAATGATATAAAAAATGATAGCAAGAGTTTCTACGCTTATTTATGGAGTAAACAGAAGGTTAGCGATAAGGTGGGACCACTAGAAAACAGTGCAGGAAACATAATATCTGATGAGTTTCAAATGGCAGAGGCCCTGAATGAGTATTTCAGCTCAGTGTTTACCACAGAAGATATAAGTTCACTGCCATTACCAGTTATTAAATTTGAAGGGGATGAATCAAATCAATTAGGACAGTTGTTTGTTACTCCTGAAATGGGTTGGGTTGGGACCTATATTATTCTTGATACAGCTGTATATATAAATGATTTGGGTGATGATGTATCAAGCAAAGTACTGAAATTCGCAGATGATACAAAAGTATTCAGAACAATGGCAAATGTTATTCAATTTTGGGAAGTGTAAATGCATCCACATAGGACATGGAAATGTGAACAAAGAATACATAATGGGGGATACTATATTAGGTAAAACTGTAAAAGAAAAGAACTTAGGAGTAACAGTTAGTGCTGACATGAAAGTTTCGGAGTAATGTGGAATTGCTGCTTCAAAAGGTAACCAAATACTAGGGCTAATTAGGGGAAATATCACATATAGAGTAACAGTTAATTGTACACTATACAAAGCAATAGTTAGGCCACATTTGGAATATTGTATGCAAGCATAGAGGCCATATCATAAGAAGGACATCGATAAGCTAGAATGAATGCAACGAAGAGCAACTAAGCTAATTCCTGAACTGAAAGATCTTGACGCCTGTTAGAATGTTGGTTGACAACACTAGAGACTAGAAGACTAAGAGGAGACCAAAAAGAAGTTTTTAAGATATTGAATGGTTATGAGGATACTGATAGAAATATTATCTTCAAACTGAAAGAAGGCAGCATAAGCAGAGGACACAATGCAGTATTAGTCAAGGAACAGTGTAGGTTGGATATGAGAAAGTACTCATTCTCTCAGAGGACAATAAATGACTGGAACAAATTATCTGATGATTGTGCTAATGCTAGCAGTGCGAATATGTTCAAAAATAAAATTGACAGCTATCTGGCAAGGGCCGGTTATACGTAGGTGGAAACTGTTGGACTCTCGATAAGCCAAAGGCTTCCTTGTCTGCATGCTGTCTGGAGCTTATAGCTTTGGTCGGCAATCTTGTTAAATCTAAATCATAACATAAGTTACCAGTATACAAAATGCTTATTGCACAGCCCTACAACTTATATAAACCACTGAAACTTCAATGTATTGAACCAATGGTATCAGTGCTATACAACCAACAAAACTCATAGCTGAAGATTTCTGTTACAAGAGAGGAAGGTTAGCAAAGAAACTGTCCCACCTTAGATTGCTTTTAAAAACGCCTTTTTATAGTAGCCTTTTATGTTTAGGTGAACGTTGTATGATGCATTTTTTATGTTGATTTTAAAAAATATTTATTATAGTACTTTTATATTTTTTTCATGGTCTTCATTTTTAGAAAAAATACTGTTGGTATGGTTTTACATATAATTTTAAGTTATGACTACATGTAAAGTGCCAAAAAGCAATCTCAACTGATCTGCAGCTATTGCAAACATTTAAAGTTTAGTAAGTATTATTGTTTGTTATTATTACACATGATTAAATTGTATACAACAGTGCACACTTACATCTCACAGAAGGTGCCCATGTATCCATCTGGGCATCCAATACACAGGTACTCGCCCTGGTTGGAGCTGGGGGTGGCCACACAGCCCTGCGCGAAGTTATTGGAAGGCACAGGAAGGGGGCACGCACACGGCCTACATCCATGTGGGGTGCCATCAGTCGCGCTGCCATAGTAACCAAAGGCGCACTCCTCACAGAAAGCGCCCTGCGTGTTGTGTGTGCATGACTGAAACACGAGAAGCATCACTGACCATTTTGCATATTATCTCGAAAGAAAGCAATGATATTACTCTTAAAGCAACATTTTCATACAGTGAATTAATGGATACTAAAATTGCGTTCTGAACATTTCAAGCACAAAATATTTAAACTGTAAAGAAAACACTCAAATTGTAAACATGCTCTCTATCGACAATACTGCAGAGACTAGCTGAGTTAATTGCAAGTCCCTCTTATGTCTGCTACTTTTGTGATGTCCCACATTTGATAGCACCAGATCCACATTTGTTTGTACCGCTTTGTAATACATTATAATTAATGATCAATAAACTAAAATAATAATTATATAATAATATAAACTAAATATTGTGCAATACGATACCTATAAAATATGGATAAATCAATTAATTACAAGGCAAAAATTAATTAGAATATGGTACTTCAATGTTAACTTAAAATAAACACAGTACAGTATACTACTACTAAATTATTAATAAATTAGAATGCATTAATAAATCAATAAAATACAGCAATATCAATAAATTAGAATAAGTAGATCTAAAATATTACTAATGCAAATAAGACCACTGGAGGAGGGGGCTACTGACAGGTAGCAATGGAAGGTAACGACAGCAAGGGCCGTGCGGCAGTACAGGAGTACAGGAGCAAGACCTTTACGAGGGAACTGCAAGGAAGAACAGATTCTTACCAGACATTCGCCAGTGATGGAGTCACAGGTGTAGGAGTGGCTGTGACAGTGACAGGGCTCACAGACGCCCCCGTACAAGATGTCACCCATCCTTCTGTAGCCCGGCGCACAGCTCTGTCACAAACACACGGATGACACTTTACACATCTATATTTTAATATCGTAAGTCAGCAGTTATTAAACTTTGGGTCACAACCCAAAATTGGGTCACCAATCAATTTTAAGTGGGTCGCCAAGACTGTCTTGTGATTTTTGTGCATTTAGAATTTAAACCTGTCTATCTTCCAGTCTTCGTCTAGATTTTTAGGCAAAGATGTTTTCCGATTCCACTGTTTGCTATGGAAGGTTATTTAAGTCTTGGAAGATGCATTGTGAAAAGTAGTGTTTTCTGATGTTTTGTCTGCTGGATGTCTTGTAGAATTTCTTGTATCAAATCACAAAATGCACAACTGTTGTTTGCGATATGCCAGAATACACTGGAATGTTTTCCCCACCAGACCAGACCAGACCAGACCAGACCAGACCAGACCAGACCAGACCAGACCAGACCACTCACCCTGTATACGCTACACCGACCGACACATACAGAGTCATACTTGAAGCAAGCGTAACGTCATAACACATAAACTAGAAAACTTTTGAATATGTCAGACTGACACCAACTAGCCCCAACATAGTCAAACCCTTCCCAGTTTACATGATTATGACGTCATACCAGCTACAAGTATGTAGTGAGTTGTGTACACACTGCAGGCGGAGTAAATCTGGTCTGGTTTGGTCTGGCAAAAAGTGTCAGTGTACTCTAGCCTTTACACAATACTTTGGTGAGATACATGAGACAGCTAGGGTGAGAAGGTGAACAGGGTAATACCTCGCATGATGTTCCAGCATAGCCAGGTGGGCAGACACACATCTCCACCCCCGCCATGACCACCCCTTCACCCCACTCAGACGCCACATCCATGTTCATCCAGTACAGACTGAAACAACACATCTTAAACAAATCACTTCTGTTCTCTTCAAACAAGTATATAATAATATAATGTTGTTCTCCTCTTGCTTCCCTGACGCCAGGGTGAGGCTGCAACAACACAGTTCTTCGGTAAAGGTAAATGTCAGTTCTTCGTGAAAATGTTCAAGTTGGAAAAAATAAAATAAAATAGTTTTCTTAATACACAACTAGACCATGCGGACAAAACAACTGTATCATAGACTGTGAGGGTGCCAGAGTGGTAGACAGAGAGACAGACGGGTGTGCACGATGGATTAAAAAGGCCATGTAGATCAGAAAGACAACACCTACAATGAATAGAGACCAGGGGGGTTACCGACTGAGTCACATTAGGACAGCCTGCTCGCTGAGGAAGAACACCTCCTGATGAAGGTCGCCAAAGGCGGTTGAAACTTCGATGTGAGTCAAAAAGTCTAGTTGTGCATTAAGAGAATTTTGTTATTTAAATGTAAATTCTTATGTACGGCAGGGTCAAGTCCAAAGCACTTTACACTTCACCCTTTTAAATAAATATATACAGGCTAAACTGCATCCATATACAAAAAATGTGAAATAGGAAATAAAATGCTAATATCATCAATACATTTGATCGGTTGGGAAATCAAAATATGCGGCCAACATTATCCACATGAGGCTGACAAGCACATTCACATGGTCCAGTCGGTTTACCATCAATTCACATTTTTGTGGTATCGTTGCTCATATAATTGCCATTTGTGTTGCTTCCAAATGGTGTTTTTTTCATGGCTACTAATCAAGTAAACGTAAATGTCAGTTCTTATATAGTGCAGTGTCCAGTCATTATGACTGCTGAAAGTGCCTTACACTTCATGCCTTGACAGACCTGTTCAATCAAACTTGACTTCTCTGACAAGTATTAAGCCTGCTGTAGTTATTGCACAAAGACTATTTGTTCATATTCGTATTTATCCATAATTATCTAAGCAGTGATTACATACAACTGCATAGTCCAGAAAAAAATTGTGGCATTTATACTGTTTAAAACCACCACCCACCCCAAGCAATATGTGGAATGGGACTTGCAATTTTGTGCGATCAAAGATGTCTCACAAAACTACAGCCAATATCCCACAGAATTCAACTGACATGACATGGTGGCCAAGACATTACCCACCACGCAGCCCATTTCTGATATCCACAATAGCATCAATGTGCATTAATATATATTCTACTCAACAGGTGTTGCCACTGTATCAAGTAATATCCTCCGTGATACGTGGTGACGACCAAACCACCCCGTTGCTACATAATGCTGAACGTATTTTGTGACTTTGCAAACTTTCACAAACACCCCTAAGGAAGGATATTTGCTATAAACATGACACAACCAAGAGAGAGCAGACACTAAGAGAACATACATTGCCTCGGTCTGATAGATGTGGAAACTGGCACGGATCAGCAGCCGACTGATCCTCCCAAGCAGCAACATAAACTCATTCCGTGACACCGGAAATCCTTTGGGACTCGTGCTATTCACCAGGTGGCACCACCCAGCCTCGGTCATGTTGATGATGATAATGTGTTGTGTGTCTTCGTCATAGTAGCGTCCGGGAATGCCAATCCGCACACCGTTGCCCTGGTACCAGGAAAACAAGCAAATGTTCACGTGTCAGCATCACGCTATTTTATATCCGATTTACAAATATTTATTTAATTATAAATTCTTTATTTTGTACTTATTATTATATGTTTAATTGATCTTTATATATATATATATATAAAGTACTTTAAAACTGATTTCATTTTAACAAATATTTGTATGCATCTGAATTTCAGTTTTTAACCTGAAATAAATGTATTTGTATTCATATCTATCATTGATTTCATTCCTGTGTATTACCAAATAAAGTCAACAGTACAATAAAGAATATAAAACAAGACAAAACAACAATACAAAATAACAATAATTATATTTATTTATTTACATACAATAATAAATCACCCGTCTATACACCATTCGTTACTAGTTCAACTTTATCTGTAAGTGAGAAAAATTTGCTGCAATTCTGATAAAAAATAAACCAAGACACATAGATGTTTCACACATAAATGAGTGCCTTTGGTGTAAATAACAAATGTCAACACTTGCTCTTTAATAATAAATACTTACATATTTTAAAGTTAATATAGTATTAATTTTATAAAAAATATTTATTTATAAAAGTTATCTTGTTCATGTAAAACAAAATCCTAACATGCATATCTACTTACTTCCAATATAATGTCATGGTTCGCCATGTAAGAGTTTGGCTTGCTGATGTTTGCATCAATGCTGAAGGAGAATTTGAAGTCCAGGATTCCCCCATAGGCTGTAACCTAAAGAACACCATAGACCATTTTATCATGGGTTTAGTGGATGCTGACACATCAGATGCATAATAGATGTTCTTCAACAAAGAGGATTGATTTATATTATACATATTTTTATTAATAACAACATTGTTTCGGGTGCCAGGGACTGAAAAGAAAAGCACTGAATTCATCCTTAGGACGGCCAAATCAAAAAGAGGGATCAGTAAAAAAATTAGAAGACAAGGTTGATTTACAGGCCATGTATTGAGAAAGGGAAAATTAGAACACATACTAACAATTGGAAACAATGAAGGAAAAATCTCTAGACCATGCCAGAGAATAAAAATAATAGATGGTCTGTTAACATGGTGTGGAAAGAGCACAACAGAACAGCTACAAACGACCGTGCGGTTTGGAGGGCCATGACTGTCAATGCCTTTGACAGATATAGCACATAGAAGAATGATTTATTGTGGTGCCAAATGCTGAAATGTATCATTCAACTGTAATGTATTTAACATTCACAACTTTCGTAGCTGTTTTCTTACTTTGTTACCAAGGAATACTTCTGGAGCTGCCCAGTAGAGAGCTCTGTTGAGATGCCTCGCGTCGGCGACGACCATGTGCACATGACCACCTTGGATGCGTGCCGGGATCATATAACCTGATCCCACGAGATCCGTCACAGTCCATGACAACATGTCCTGGAGCTACAACATAACTCTGAAGTATTATCAACTGTGGTTGCCTAGCAACAAGTCCATCAAGCCATCAAAACTAGATGCCAACATTTCGCAGTGATGCATAATTTTAGTTCATATTGCACATACATAATACCAAAAATAGATGAGCGAGCAAAAAATGAACAACTCAAAACACGTCTAAAACAAGAAATTCTACGGTCGCTAGCACCCTCATGGCTCGTCCTGTCCCGAAGATCTTGGTACCATTTGAAAGGATGCACTTTTTGTTATTCTAGCAACATTTAGATTTCCCGGTAACCGTTCAAAGAACACCGATAATTGGACTTACAATCATGCCGTTTTCGGTGTTCTGTACGATTCCTAACGATGTTGGCGGCGGGTACTTAGTACACTAATCTTCCGATTGCGGCGCTGTTTTCCTCATTTGCATAGGTTCAGACATGCGCACTTCGCCATATCTTGATTTCATGTGATAAGCTCCACCCATTTTTAAACCGCGGAGAAACTGATGTGCTTTGATCGCAGCGAAACCGATATATCGCTACGTCGGCATGACGTCACAATAAAGTACGCCACCCAACGAGTCTAAATTCGTTGCGTTGGTTGGTTGATATACGTGATTGTGACGTCACGCCTACTTCGCGTATGTCATTTTAGCAGCCGTTTGAAAGTGGGTGGAGCTTATACCATGAAATCTGATAGTGGTGCCTCAATCGGTGGATTGGTGAACTGTGTCGACGAAACAACATGGTTCGCAGTGTCTAAGACACCGGAACGGGCCCGGTTGTAGGTCCGTTTTTAGGATTTTAGGACTGATTATCAGGAAACCATTTATATGGTTGAATAGCAGAACGCTTAAACTTTCAAACGACATCAATATTGTTGGGATCCGACGAACCGTAATGGTATTAGCAATCATTAAAAATGCGTTTTTCGAATGTGTTTGACAGTTGTTCATTTTTCGCTCGCTTATCTATTTTTGATAATACTGACTGTTATAAGAGTGTAATTTTTGATAATGTATCATGTGTATCTGTATAGCAAATATATGAGGTGAAGTTTGGTGGCTTCGGGTGGTTATTTTTATGGTTAGGTCAGAAAGTAAAAGATCGCCGTGACAGATTACGCAAATAATAACATTGGCTATACAAAATAGCAGTCTTTTTTTATAAGACAAATTTCTGTAAACTTGCCCAGCTGGTACCCATCCAGTCAGTCAGAAATTACACCTGGATAATTGTACATAACTGTACTGCAGGAACACATAAGTCAACATGAATAAAATGGAAGGTTCTACCTTCATGCGGCCCCATATTGAACTGTGACACTGCTGAGCGATCCCAAAACAGAAGCAGGGGTCGCAGCCGTTGTAGTTGAGGGACTGCAGGTTGTAGAATCCCTGCAGACATATGTCACACCTCGTCCCACACACCCGCGGCTGAAAGTAGAATCCACTCAGAATATATGTCTGCATGCATCCAATGTGTGCTCATGTGCATGTTGCATGCAGTGTGAACACAAGCGCATACATGTAAATCTCTATTTAAATGTCTTGTCATATAGTATGAATCAAATTATTCTTCATAATTATATTAACTGACAACTGACTCCATGGTTGTGTGCAACATTGCATACATATGGAAGCTCGTTGTTAAATGGTCAATACTGACACAAACAACAGTGAGAGCAGTCAATCAAAATGAGAAACATTATGAGCTTCCACATGTGTATAATTATGTGTATTATGTGTATGTTATCCAACTGGACAGTTAGTCGTATGAAAGTCACTTGTTTAGAAGGACAAAACTATATACATTTAAATTAACCTTTACAAGTAGTGATGACTTCAAACATATTCAATATAAAAACATCAACATTATATTTATAACTGTGATTACTTTATATTCCCAGAGACAGGAGAGGGCACTTACCTTGCACACACAGGTGTCGTCACAGATGTCTACGTTGACACTACCTGCCCTGTCACAGGTGCACGGCAGACACTGGGGGAAGCCCTTGTAGCCGGGAGAACATTCGCCGCATCGAGGGCCACAGTAACCCTCTCGACACAGACAGTCCCCCGCATACTGCAAGACAGGGCACACACAAATAAGGGGGCAATTCAAAGTAATGTTTTTTTTAAACATGAAAAAATTCCACTCATTTCAATTACCCAAAATGTGAAAATGACGATTAATATTTTTATCACAACTGATGGATCAAGTTTTTCCTTTGCCGACAATGCTGATAACAGTAGTAATGTTAATTTTTTTTTTAATGTTTGAGACCAGAATTTCAACAAAACAACAGAATGTCTATGTATAAAAATCAATGTCTGCTTTAGGATGGGAGACCAAAAAGGTTGCTATCACAGCAGCTAAATTATAATGGCAATATTCCTTACGAAGCTTTTCCTACATTTTATACAAGAAAAAGCTAATAACAAAACAGCATAGATTTAGTTTAGCGATACTCCCTCCCGATGCAATAAAAATGACATTTTGCTGAAACAATACTGTATACATGACTGTGATGACTCACAATGGCTGCATATTCTAGGAGGTCATCCTTGATGCAGAGACCGATGGAGCCAGGCACGTCACACAGACACATGTGACAGCTGTCTGTTCGGCGCTGGTCAATCCCTCTCGGCCGGTAGTAGCCATCTGCACACAGCTCACAGTTGATGCCCATCGTGTGGTGCTGAAAGTTGTCATACACCTTGATACACATGTGATACATCTCTGTGCACATGCGGTACACATTGGTACATGTGTGACACACCTTGGAACATGTGCAATACACCTTGGTATGCATGCAACACACCTTGGTATGAATGTGATACACCTTGGTACACATGATACATCTTGGTACACATGTGATACACATTTGTACACATGATATACCTTGGTACACATTTGATACACTTTGGTAAAGTAAAAGGTAAGTCTTATATAGTGCAGTATCCAGTCCTCAGACTGCTCAAAGCGCTTTACACTTTACTCCCTGACAGACCTGTTCAATGGAACACCATCTTGATTTCTCTGGGATGCATTCAGCCATGCTGTAATTAATGCGCAAAGACTATTCTTAAACAAATATCCACCACTGTCTATAGCCAGGTACTCATTCATACAGCTGAGTGAACTGAAGCAATGCAGAGTAAACGAACTTGCCCAAGGTTCGACACTGCTGCACAGGATTCAAACCCGCGTTCTCTCAGTCGAGAGTCCGGAGCTCTTACCGCTGTGCTACTGCATGTGATACACATGTGATACTCCTTGGTACACATGTGATACACCTTAGCACACACATGATACAACTTGATACAAATGTGATACACCTTGGTACACATATGATACACTTTCGTATACATGTGATACATTTAGAATCACTTGATTCATATACCAGCAGTTTTTGTGCACACATACGAATATATTTTATACATGAAAATACTCTTTCTTGTAGAAGTTGTGAAAAAATTGGAACAGATTATCTGTATAAATACTACCAGTGTGAAATGGGAAAATGTTACCTGTATATTGAATTTACAGATATCTTAAAAGGTGAGCATCACATAAAAAATGTCTGGACAGTCAATAAGCCAATGACATCTACTTGACACTGTTGACACCTGCCCCTGCCCCATAAATCTCTAGTCACAATTACCTGACACTGCTCACCCCCTTCAAGACCCCCAGCATTACACCATCGGCACCTGACACAAACACGTACCTGACACTGCTGACACACCCCGCCCCCCTCGTACTCCCTGAGGGTGTTGATGCTGAGCTGGTAGTCAGCCACTGTCTGGTTGTACTGACACGACATCGAGTGGTTGTAGCACTCGCACTCTGGGAACACATTTCATCACACACACTCACCAATGCACTTAGGCTTCCAAAACTCTGACTGATGGAGATGACTGTTAATATGTCACTATCAATTATGAGATGTAATGTGTGCGTGCGTGCGTGCGTGCGTGCGTGCGTGCGTGCGTGCGTGCGTGCGTGCATCCGAGTATAGGCAAAATACTATGCATGCATGAGAGTGTCATACATATCTATGCATAAACATACAGATGCGAGTTAAAATTTAACCTTACCAACATAATTTCTGTATAAAATAAAACAGAGCAGGTACTTTTAACAAATTTATGCTTTAGGGCACACTTTTTATAGTACATGTTTTATGGGCCTGCCAACATTAATTTCTTGGATCTAGAATAAAAACTAAATTCACAATGTTCATTTTGTATTGCCGCCAATGTCATTATTTATTAACTGAACATGTTAAATCATAAATAAAATATTTTACTATTCATGAGAGAAAATACTCTGTTGCTGTATGGGGTTTGAATCGAACAGTTTTGGCCATGTGGCCTTTTAACAATGGTAGCTACCATGCGCGCATGCTTTTCTTTGAATGTGACGTTAGCAACTATTACACTAAATACTGTCACCCTTGCGTGAAATAATAATCTATTAGCCATACACTGCGACCAGCTGCGATTCAGTCCATGGGAGTACCCACGATGCATCTGATAGCCCAACGCCATCGAACGCTGCCAAAACATGGTGGTGGCGTTCAACGACATTGGGCTATAGAAGTATTTGTCCACTGCACCCACTCAAATGTTTCCGTACAATTTTCTATTTCTTCGGCGGCATCTCAATTAAACTCTCCTTTTCACAAAGTATATCATTCGTTTATTGGCTGTCAAACTATTCTTTGTAGCAACAACTTTAAATGATGTAAACAGGAAATTACACAATGCATAGCATCATGGGATTGTTCTGTGCCTCGTTTTGGAGAACTACAGCCAGTTCCGTGTCTCATTTGCATAAGTCTAAAGCTAAATAAGGAGATCGTTGGGATTTCGGACCTGATTTAAACGTGGGAACATTCAACTTTGGCAAAAAGGGGCGTGACTACTGACATAAGCTAACTGACAGATAGCCAAGAAGACGGCAGTTCTTTTGATACCAATCAAAATGGCGTACCGTGAACGAACGCGGTCATTGTGAAGGCATAAACATGGACTACTTTTAGCGTGTTTCATCGTTTCATTTGGTGGGTCTTCTAAGTTAGTGTTAAAATAGAGACTTAGCGGCAACTGCTAAAAAACGATCTTTATTGTGAAATAGATACGTCAATCTATCAGTGTCAGAAACTGAACGAAACAAAGTCTTAAAAATAACTTTTTATGCATTTCACACTGCCGTATCTGTCATTAATAGGTTAACAAGTAACACTGGAGATTTAAATTAATTGTTTGTGTAGCCACATATGTTATTATTTAAATGTTATATATTTGAATAAATAATAAAAACTAATAAAAAGTCTATGATCTTTTTTCCTGACATTTTAATTTTATTTTTATTCTGATTCCCGTCACTGCTTTCTGAACAATTCTGCCTGTAAAACATGTTATAAAAAAGTCTGGCCTTATGTGCATTCCATCTACAATTCATGGCTTTAGAAGCACAAAATATAAAATTTACTCTACAATGTCTTCATATGAATTTTTTTTACTTTTACCAAACTATCAAAAATTCATGGATATAATAAAACACCTTTTTTCAAATGTTCTTACTTTGAATACAATTCCGTACCTTTCCTAGAGTGGACAATTATTGAGATATTCCATGACTTCCATGAACCCTGCGTTGTGGTCACTGTCTGTTTGTATACATCATTACATAAGAATGAGAGCAGCCAGAATAAAAAACAAATAACTGGCTCATAGGTTCACAAAGTGAACAGATCAAAGAGATTTCAACTTCAACTCTACATTCTTGTGCTAAGTTAATGTTTTTTACCAAACTGATAAAATCTGTTTACGAAACATGAAAGTGTGACACATTTGGTGGCAACAGCAGGAATACCACTAATGCATCAGACTCGGCAAGGGAGCATTATTATTTCAGTCCGTGTAGTTAACAATCACATGTTGTGAAAGATATCATCTGCAATCACCTCCATGTGTGCAGTCTAATGTGATTCCTAATAAGTCACCTGCACTTAATTCTACTGATTAACCTGTCTGTGTCTATGTTTATTTTATTTGACATTCCCATTAGATTTCATTGGACTAGGAAGCTTTTTTCTTAAAATCGCACCAAGTTGACCACATATGTTGGCACTGAGGGAGATGGAAAATATGGAGAACATGGAGAGAGAAAATAACCTCAGCCAAATGAGTACCAAATGCTAAGAACCACATCATAACATTAAACAATAATTAACTCTGAATCAGGAACCTTGGAAATGGAAAAATTGTGTTGAAGTATATCATACATGTTAAGTTTCAGAAATGACAATGCAGGAGATTTATACATAAATATTAATCTCGAAAAATAAATCAACCACTTATATGTAAGTCAGAGGGTATCACGGAATTGCTTTAAATCAGAGTATTTTATTACAACTATAACTGGCAAAATATGCTAGGTATAAGGACCAGAACTTAGCATTGTATTTGTCTTCCAAGTCTGGCACCATGGCCTGGGTGATGTGAAGAATGTACCATTTGTGACCTTTAGCCTTGCTGATGGAGCATTTAATGTTATAAAATACATCTTTTCATTTGTGTTCTTGTAACATTTGCTGACATACATGAATTAAATAAAATGTGTACGTAATGTAGATTAATCGATTGGCATTATTTGAATATAGATTGAAACGGATTACACTTTGTTCTACAAAATCGGCAAGTTTATGATGGGCAATGATAGGGAACGGACGCAAGCACGGTTTACAGTGTTTGTCGAAAGCTTATATGCAATGTCAACTACAGGCAAGACTCAAGGAGATTATAGTTAAACAGTTGTTGTTGTCTTGTCAATGAAAGGCATAATTTAAACAACCCACTTTGTTGTCCAAGTGGCCTTAGTCTAGTGTCCTTGTTCATAAGAATTAGCTCAGGCTCAGACCAATTGCAATTAACTCTCTGGATTTATCAGCCCACAAATAATTTCCTTTGTTTCATTGGCATAGAAATCTGGGAGATTACTTCTCCAGACCTGGAGATGAGGAGTTATGGTAGATTTGCAGGAGACTCCCAGCAAATCCGGGAGACTTAACATGTATGGTATATATTTTTTCTGTTCATAAAGCATGTACAAAATCAAATACTAGACAGATTCCAAACAAAGCCTAGCATGACAGATGCAATACTCGAACATTTCTGGTGAACCCTGACAATGTTTTTTGCAGGTACATTTTTAAAGTCTTGTAAGTGATGGTACTTGATCAGAATAGGAATGCTAATAGCCAGTTAATGAATAAAAAATATTGTACAGATTTATATCTTCATACTGAATTTCAAGTCAAAAATACAGATTTGAACCCCAGAAATGTGGCAAATACGTGGATGTTTTATCCACTGCACCATGTTAGTTCTATCACTAAGTGGAGTGCAGTAGCATAGTAGCTAAAACATGACTTTCGATCAAGAGAACCCAGTTTCAAATCCCTTGGCTGCCATTTTGAAACATGGGCAATTTTATTCACTCCATATTGCTTCAGTTCAGGTGGATATGTGAATAATTGTGTGCAATAATTGTTGTGTGGCTGAATGCTTCCCAGAGAAGTACTGATGATTGAACAGGTCTACCAGAGGGTAAAGCATAAAGTACTTTGACCAGTCCTAAGAACTGGATACTGCGCTATGTAAGAACTAACCTTTTACTAAATACATTTCGTATCTGCCTCATATATTTGCCGTTTGTACCCACCTCCACAAATTGGGCCATCGGTGTAGGACGCTGGTTGCCATGGCAACTGGTTGAAGCGTGGACAACATTCGTTACAGTTCACCCCACACGTGTGGTCTTCACAGACACAACGCAACTCCTGCCAGAACACCAATTAGTACAACAATGATCACCAGGTGGAGACACATGCAAGTAAATGTCTATGGATGTGTGTATTATAGTTGTTTCACCACTGTGCCGTGTCGGTGATAGATGAATCGTGTGGCAGCGATTTCATGTCTGTGCCCTTTTGAGATATTTATTACTTTAAGAATGTGTAGAACTGTGAAATGACCATATTTTAAGCCAGTGCTAGTCATTTCCGTTCAGATTTATCCATCATTTTGGTGGAGCCCTAGGCTAGCTATATGTCCATCTTTTAGAATGACTACGTACATCTTAATGATATTAGATCTCCAATCTTTGACTCAGGAGTTTTTAAATATGTGATAACCACAAGTGATTCACCAAAACGTGTAGTTCATCAATTTGGAGTGACATACCATGTCACTGGATGCCACGTTGGCTTCACTTTTTCTGTGACAGTATCATTTTGGAAATTTTTACAACTAAGAATTTGTTGAACTGTGAAATAATCATAGTTTAAGACACATATGCTGTCCCAGTGCCAGTTACTTCCATTGAGATGTTTCCCGAATTTGTGGAGCCTTTGGTCAGCTACAGAAACATCTTTAAGAATGGCTCATCTCATCTGAATGTTTATCTTCCTCCCACCAATGCTAACTTATCTCCAACATCTCACTCGGAAGTAGCTTTAAACACGTGATAACAAATGATTCACCAAAACGTGGTTTACCAACTTGGAGTGACATACCATGTCCTTGGATGCTATGATGGTTTCAGTTTGTTTATAAGGGCTGCACTAACTGGCGTGGCACAGTTGAAAAGTAAAACATGCATCAGTTGACACCATGTTTTGTTTTTTTCTCACTAGTATGAGGTACAAATGTTGGTGTACACCTGTTTAAGCATACTGAATGCTTAATACGATGAATAGAGTATATGTAAAAAATCAAAATAATTTCTGTAACTGAAATGAGTGGAGTCATTTATAATCAGGAAGAGAGATGAATGACAGTGGAGGATGAAAGTTAATTGCTATACACGACTGCGGACATACATATGATGATAATTTATATACTCATTTGTCATGCAATTTAACATGTTCAAATTTGCACTTCAATGAGTTTATTGATTGATAAACAATTTTACATTTGACAGGTACATAAAAGCATGATGTGGTATTATTACGTTCAGGTCAAGCAGACTACCATAGAATCAATGGTGTCTTGTTTGTTGATTCACCCGAATTTTATCTCCACTGTTTATCTATCACAGCTAGTGCATATTAAGTGAAATTAGATTGGCCTCTCTTGTAAACTGACCTGGCACTCTGTGGATGTGCTTGTAAAGTGAATGAATACTTAAGAGATAGCCACATGGTTAAATATGTTAAGTGCTTCAACAAGGTGCAGAGAGCACAGATCCGTTGACAAGGGCTATCTCTCAGCCCCTGCTCATCAAGAAATATAATTAGCCACTACTAATTACTGTAGCCTGAAGGGCAAGGGGTAGTTAAGCTGGTGACTATTTGTCATAATCTATCAGCAAACCTACTAGGATTTACAGCTGTTTGCTCTCTAAGCAGCAAGTGAAGAAGGCAGGTTTAATGGGCACCAGTTTGTGTAGATGCAAGTTAGCTCAAGCACTGTGCCATGTGTCTGTGTGTGCATTTGGGTAGCCGTCATAACATCAGCAGGTATCTTATAACCACTGATTTAATGAACATTGAAAATCATATGTTCAAAGTTGTACACACATCAATATAATTCAGTTTCTTGTATGTTAATTTACATAGATTTAGTTTAGTCTGATACACACGTGTACCGTGACCATTCCTAATGATACAGACAACATGTTTTGGGACCAAACCAGAATGATATCCTTGTGTAAAAAACACATTAAACAAAATACAATGTGGGCGGTCATGAACTGCATTGATGAATATTCATGGCAGTAATCCTATGAATATTCACAGCGGTAAACCTACCCCAGTGACCTGGTCAGCCTCACAGCCTCTGGCCCGGCCAAGACAAAAACACAGCCCTCCAATCGAGATGTCCTTGATCGAGTAGAAATACTGAAACACAGATGTGTCGTATAAACATACCACTGAGTGTGGACAATGACACACAGTGAGTTGTCAACATTACAGCAATTGCTAGAATTCTGAAATATCACATTGGCAGACACGCCACCTCGTATTGGATTTTCTGAATACAATACCGATTTTTGAAATGTTGGACGGAATACAGTCGTATGTCATGTTAATATATATTTGCTTTAAATAAAAAAATTGTGATAAAATACATATGCTCTATATTTGTCACATAATTATAAATTTAAATGACAAACCTATGTAGGCTGAAGAACAAAATTAACACTTTTTGATGCCA
This sequence comes from Escarpia spicata, assembly GCA_963995525.1. Lineage (NCBI taxonomy): Eukaryota > Metazoa > Annelida > Polychaeta > Sabellida > Siboglinidae > Escarpia > Escarpia spicata. The sequence goes on along the minus strand of OZ023208.1, from coordinate 42,278,199 downwards.
GATTTCTGACAAAACACAGCATATTTTGTTTGATGTAGGTATGTGTATAGCCTTATAGATGGTGACAGGGGATCATAGTAGAAGTGCTGTAATACGGTTAAACAATGAAAGAACGTAATACAGGTTTATACAGATTTACAGATATTTCTAATCAAAGATACGGACATCAAACATGAAATGTGGCATGTGTACAAACCAACAATTTCAAGAATGTATAAGTATCATGTTAGCATGGTTAGAAACTAAGGAAATGACAATAAACCACAGTAGCCATCTGCTTCAGCTTTGAAACAGAACAGCTGTAATTGTAAAAGTAATTAAACATCAAAATATTACACTACCATGCAATAATCATTTTGTGGCATATATTTTATCATCATATAATAGTTAAGTAATTAACATAACTAATAATTACCCTGTTGGTAACAGAGGGGTCAAGGTCTTTAGGGTTACTGTAGATGAAGGTCATAAGGTCAGCATTCAGGGTGCGAATCTTCTGAAGGCGCAATCGAACATACCGGGCTTGTGTGAATTCCTAAAATAATAACAACAGACTTCCAACAGCTTATAAATAAGTCCTATTTTGCTATTTCAAACTGATTTTGCTCCTTAACAGTGATCTTGAATACTGAAAACTGTCAACACCAGGGTGCGCCACTGGGACAGTTTCGCTGGTATGTCACGAAATAGTGTCTATGGTAATTCAGCGATAGCTTTTTGCATTTACACCAAAATTAACAATAGATTCTGATTAATGATGGATTTTCCTTAGTGAAACGGTGCCCTGAGTTCAGAGGCCCAACAAACAAGAAATCCAGATTTTGGGTGTAGCTACAGAGAAACCATGCTTGTCCATGTTAACCTTAGTTTTAGAAACAAAAAGCTGTTATGATATCAATGATCTAAGCTTCCTGTTGATATTTAAAAAAACACAGGATAACACTGCTTTTCAGAATTCATTATTCGAATTTCCTTCCTCCTATATGCAGTTCCATACACTTCGGCACTGAGCAAAGGCAGCCATAAAATAAGTAGACTCTTCAAAGCGATTGATCTTGGATTCACCCACACGGAATGTTATCGCCACTACCTCGACCGACATACAGCACAGACTATTCTCGCATCAAACCTGTGTGTAGACCTTGTCAATACGACCTTGCTCCAGTTAGCGGACAGCCCAAGATAGCTGACCGCTGTGTTAATATCACAGATAATATTGCACAAAATAGAACACCAGAGGGTTGAGTTCCTGGCAGGTGTCTGCTTGCTTCCATTAGATGTCCCAGTGTTCATATGTAAGATAAGACACCCTCTCATCTAGAAGAGCTATACACTTGGTATACAGGCCATAGTGTGCCTACCGTATGTATGTTGGATCACAGCATGACTTGAACCGTACTAGCAGGAAGGCTTCATTTCTTGGGTGTTCCAGTGTTTATTTTGGGATGACCCATTGGCATTGGAGGGGGGAGCGCTTTATAGTTACTTTTAATAATTTAAGTGGGGGTCTCGAGATAGGATTAGCCCACCAAATATTTAGGGAAGGGGGTTGATTTTTGGGTACAGCTGGAGGTTTTTGAAGCGGCTCAAGGTGGGATTTTTTGAGAGCCTCAAGGGGTGCAATTGAGGATCTTTAGAGTGCCTCAAGGTGTGATTTTTTGAGAGCCTCAAGGGGTGTAATTGAGGATCTTTAGAGTGCCTCAAGGTAGGAACATCAGGGCAGTTACAATTGTAAGTTTTTTGCGAGCCTCATGATGGTTTTGGTGAGTCTCAACGTGGGACTGGGAGGTTTTTGGCGAACATTAGGGGGGTGCAATTGGAGGTTTCTGGTGAGACTCAGACCCCTGAATATTCACCACGTCCTGACACCAATGTGAGTATATATACATCCCCTGTCATCTTCCCACCTTGTGGGAAGAGAACCCTGGGTGTCTTCTCCCCCTCATAAATAAGTTTCAGAAATAACTACACTCACCACTGAGTTCCAGAAATAACCAGACTAATAAATAAGTTCCTGAAATAAGAATACACAACTAAATGCAGTTTACATTTTTCACATAGTAACAAATTATGTTATAAATATTCTAGTCAACTTAAATAATTCCATACATTTAGACTACAGTTATCCAGGATGTATTGCCTCAAAATAATACACAGCTCTTTTTACAAGACATAGCAATGCTTAATCCTCATCTGTCTGTGTGTCTATGTCTCTCTCTCTGTCTGTGTGTGTGTGTGTGTGTGTGTGTTTGTATCCGTCCGTCCGTCCGCCTGACTGTCTGCCTGTTTGTCTGCCTATGTATACTCACGAGGAGAGTTTCGCTGGGGCCATCGATGCCTGGCCGGCCATTCACAATTGAAGTGTGTATCTGCAATGGTTAACAACAAAACTAACAAATGCCCTGAAGATGGAATATTGCTTCTGAAGGTCAGTTTCATAACGAGAACATCATGTCACTGGAATAGCATGATTCTTCAACAATGTATTTATTTTAGTGCCTTTGGAGTGAAACTGGTTTTATTATTTTCTGAATCAAAGGTACATGGACATAAATTATAACCTTTCTTAAAACTTGCACATTATTCAGTTGAGCAAACAAAGATGTGCAGGTTCGTTTAATGAGGGTGTGCGGCAGAGGTCCCAACCTCCATTGTTTGCCTGACTTGTGGGCTAACCTTTTATCTCCTACAATTTTTGGGCCAACCTCCTACTTACTCCTTCATACCCCCTTAATAACTCTTCAGGTGTAAGCCCTGGTTATCAATCATTTTCAAATATAGCAGGCACGGGTTATTTCAGAATTATGTAATTACCCTGTGGGGTCCAACTGCCCTAGTAATAATCTTCCCCTGACATCCTAACATGGACTATGGAAAGGAAAACATAAAATGTAGTGATGTAGCTGACAAATTTTACTCAGAACCTACACCAGGCCTAGCTATTTATCTTACCTCTGAAGCTGATTACAGACTCGATCAAAACTAATTTCTTTTGTACACTTTGTAGTGATAAAGGTTCTATTTCATGATGGTGATGTTTATAGTATGATTTTCAATGGGCCATTATAATCACACTTCTACACCCAGAGTTAATATAGCTTCAGAAAAAATATACAATAAATTAAAACAAAATAAATTAACAAATCAAATTAACAAAATAGTAATATTCGATACATAGTGTCATTACAACACTAAAATTATTATAAAAACAATAAATTAACCCTTTCTATTTCTTTAAATAACTAAATACATCAAATAATATAACTGAAAGCAATTTACCAATTATAAAATATAAACATTTCACACATGAATCTGAGAATTTTTTTTAAAAACAAAGAACATGTACATACAAAGCAAGAATCTAATCACAACAATCTCAACTGCCAAAATTCTAAAATGCTGGACAATAAACCAACACCCCCTATACAATGACAATTTCCCTCACCTCTCCATTCTCGAGCGGATTCAACTTCGAGTAGCGGGACGTACAGATGACATCATCGTCTCGCTTGTAGTGTGGGATGCCCCTGGTAGGTGGCACTCCGTACAGTCTCAAGCACTCGCTGTCACCGACCGCGTAGTACTGCCAGGGCTTGTAGTTGACGCCATCAAGGGACCGCTCTAGGATCCAGTTGCCAGGACGTGGGGTGTTTGCGGCCTTCACGATCACATATGCCACCTGATACGTCTGTTGACAGAAGGATGATCATATATGTAAAGGTGAGTTCTTATATAGCGCAGTGTCCAGTCTTTGAGATTGCTCAAAGAGCTTTATACTTCACCCCCGGCAGAACTGTTCAATCAAGCACCATTTTAATTTTGCTGGGAAGCATTCAGCCATGCTGCTGTTAATGCACAAAGACAATTCATAAACAAATATTAACCACTGTCTATCGCCAAGTACGCATTGCTAAGATGATTGAAACTAATTTATTTCACAAATATATTTACTGATATGTACTACAATATAACATACAAAAAAGTAAATGGTCAGGAGTTTTCTACAACATCCTATTAGGGGTGGTCTCATAGTTCCACAATATCCCATTAGGGGTGGCCTCATAGTTCCACAGTATCCCATTAGGGGTGGTCTCATAGTTCCACAATATCCCATTAGGGGTGGCCTCATAGTTCCACAGTATCCCGTTAGGGGTGGCCTCATAGTTCCACAGTATCCCATTAGGGGTGGCCTCATAGTTCCACAGTATCCCATTAGGGATGGCCTCATAGTTCCACAACATCCCATTAGGGGTGGTCTCATAGTTCCACAATATCCCATTAGGGGTGGTCTCATAGTTCCACAATATCCCATTAGGGGTGGCCTCATAGTTCCACAGTATCCCGTTAGGGGTGGCCTCATAGTTCCACAGTATCCCGTTAGGGGTGGCCTCATAGTTCCACAGTATCCCATTAGGGGTGGCCTCATAGTTCCACAATATCCCGTTAGGGGTGGCCTCATAGTTCCACGGTATTCCATTACGGGTGGCCTCATAGTTCCACAACATCCCATTAAGAGTGGCCTCATAGTTCCACAGTATCCCATTACGGGTGGCCTCATAGTTCCACAGTATCCCATTACGGGTGGCCTCATAGTTCCACAACATCCCATTAAGAGTGGCCTCATAGTTCCACAACATCCCATTAAGAGTGGCCTCATAGTTCCACAATATCCCATTAGGGGTGGCCTCATAGTTCCACAGTATCCCATTACGGGTGGCCTCATAGTTCCACAACATCCCATTAAGAGTGGCCTCATAGTTCCACAACATCCCATTAAGAGTGGCCTCATAGTTCCACAATATCCCAAAAATGTACTGTGTTTAGTATTGGTTCAAACTATCACCAACCTCATCAATATGTCGCAAGAGACTTCTGAACTTGAGCAATCCAAAATGACTACCAAACCTCTGCCTATAGCTGCCTGGCTGCCCGGTTCTGTTATATCCATATAAGATTCAGTGTGCATTAATACCTGTTCCACTCAACAGGTAGTGTCACTGTAATGATTGATTTCCCCTGTGATACATGGCAATGACCAAACCACCACACACAACATTGTGTAATGCTATTTGTTCTTGGTACTTTGCAAACTTTTGCAACAACCGGGTACAGTGTACACATCTGTAGATATATCTGTCCATTACGGGTGTTAAAACAACCCGGTACAGTGTACAACAAAGTACAATGACATCTGTAGATATATATGTCCATTACGGGTATTAAAACAACCCGGTACAGTGTACAACAAAGTACAATGACATCTGTAGATATATATGTCCATTACGGGTGTTAAAACAACCCGGTACAGTGTACAACAAAGTACAATGACATCTGTAGATATATATGTCCATTACGGGTGTTAAAACAACCTGGTACAGTGTACAACAAAGTACAATGACATCTGTAGATATATATGTCCATTACGGGTGTTAAAACAACCCGGTACAGTGTACAACAAAGTACAATGACATCTGTAGATATATATGTCCATTACGGGTGTTAAAACAACCCGGTACAGAGTACAACAAAGTACAATGACATATGTAGATATATCTGTCCATTACGGGTGTTTCAATACTTTTTCCACTGTTTTCCAAAATATCTAATAACACTGAATGTCCACATTGTGGGAATGACAAAGTAGGAGAGCATTGATCAGAATCAGCTAATGTGCAGCAATGACTGTGAAATATCAGGGTAGTTATTCTCAAAAGGGGTAACTTAATTATCATTTCCATAACAATACACAGAGCAAGTTCAACAGATCAAGTCGCTCCGACATCTGGACTCCAAGACTGATTATACCACCATATATTGAAATCATCAGTCAGACTTTATTTACATGGCATGTCAGTGGAGAGGGGATAATTGAAGGGTAATTTTGAGTGGGTGGCTTAACTCAAACATAGATTACTACCATGTACACAGGCCTGTCGCCTTGCCAGTTTCTGCCTTCAACAATCTATGTGTGGTGACAGCTAAATTGAGCCATCAGTTAACACTGAGTATTGCTGCTTTAACAAATGAGGCTAGTGGCACCAGGTCTGAACAGGGAGGCAGAGAATGGATATTTTTTTCTCTGTGTGTCTGATAGATGAACAGGGGTCACAGGTCAAAGAGGAGGGGTCACAGAACCCACTCACAGTGCCCTCACCCAGTCACCCTTGTACAAAAGAAATCTCCATGTATACTGAGTGACCCCAACCATCACAGCACCCTAAATCAGCTCAACACCCTCACGATCTAAGAGGTTTTGTAAAATGATCTAAGAGGTTTTGTAAGACTTAATAATGTATGGCAATGTATCACTATGGGGAGGCTGCCTGGGACACTGTTTGTACTTCACTCTCAGGGGTACGTGTTGAGCTACAAAGAGTTGTACAAATATACACATGTTCTGAACCACAAACACTGAGTTAACTCATTCAGCAGACAATATGTAACCCAGGGGTGGGTGTGGTTTGCAGGCTAGTGACGTACAGTGCTGAGAAAAAAAGTAAAACCTCATTCTTCTCTAGCAAAATGAATGATCTTTGGGAAGAAACAAGTTTCTGTTGAATTTGGGTGGAAATAGCTCATGCTATTTAGGGAAGTGGGGATATTGGGTCATTTTAAGGAGGGATTATATGGTGCTATTTTAAGAAGGGATGATCTCGTGTTTTTTCTAGGGTGGGATGATCTGGTGTTATTTTAAGGAGGGATTATATTTACAATTTAGAGTGATGATCTGGTGTTATTTTAGGGAAACAAAGATCTGGTATTTTTTAGGGAAGCGAACAAGTATTTTAAGGAGGAAGGGTCTGGCGTTATTTTACACAGGGGAAGATTTAGCATCATTTCAGGGTGGTATTGCATTGAAACTAAATAACCCACAGCTAGGGTTTATGACTCTGGGTTTTGTTTGAAATAGTTGTTTAGGGTAAGAGATGGGGGACTGTGGAAGGGTGTGCCTGGGGATGTCACACGTTACAGCGTTGGTGTGGGAAGGACAATCTGGTGTTATCTTAGGGATTGATATACTATGTTATTTTTTGGAGAAATGATCTGGTGTTATTTTAGAGAGGACTGATCTGGTATTATTTTGGGGTGGGATGATCTAGAGTTATTCTGAGGGATAAGCTTGTTATTTTGGGGTGAGATGATCTGGAATTATTTTAAAAAGGGATGATCTGATATTATTTTTGTGAGGAATGATCCAGTTTTATTTTTGGGAGGGATGATCTGGTGTTATTTTGGAGGTATGATCTGGTGTTTACCTTACGATAGGATGAACTAATGTTATTTTAGGAAGGGACGATCTGGTTTCAATTTAGGATAGAATAATCTGATGTTATTTTAGGGTTGAATGATCTGGTTTCAACTTAGAGAGGAATAATCTGATGTTATTTTAGGGTTGGATGATCTGGTTTCAACTTAGAGAGGAATAATCTGATGTTATTTTAGGGTTGGATAATCTGGTTTCAACTTAGAGAGGAATAATCTGATGTTATTTTAGGGTTGGATAATCTGGTTTCAACTTAGAGAGGAATGATCTGATGTTATTTTAGGGTTGGATGATCTGGTTTCAACTTAGAGAGGAATAATCTGATGTTATTTTAGGGTTGGATGATCTGGTTTCAACTTAGAGAGGAATAATCTGATGTTATTTTAGGGTTGGATGATCTGGTTTCAACTTAGAGAGGAATGATCTGATGTTATTTTAGGGTTGGATAATCTGGTTTCAACTTAGAGAGGAATTATCTGATGTTATTTTAGGGTTGGATGATCTGGTTTCAACTTAGAGAGGAATAATCTGATGTTATTTTAGGGTTGGATGATCTGGTTTCAACTTAGAGAGGAATAATCTGATGTTATTTTAGGGTTGGATGATCTGGTTTCAACTTAGAGAGGAATAATCTGATGTTATTTTAGGGTTGGATGATCTGGTTTCAACTTAGAGAGGAATAATCTGATGTTATTTTAGGGTTGGATAATCTGGTTTCAACTTAGAGAGGAATAATCTGATGTTATTTTAGGGTTGGATGATCTGGTTTCAACTTAGAGAGGAATAATCTGATGTTATTTTAGGGTTGGATGATCTGGTTTCAACTTAGAGAGGAATGATCTGATGTTATTTTAGGGTTGGATGATCAGGTTTCAACTTAGAGAGGAATAATCTGATGCTATTTTAGGGTTGGATAATCTGGTTTCAACTTAGAGAGGAATAATCTGATGTTATTTTAGGGTTGGATGATCTGGTTTCAACTTAGAGAGGAATGATCTGATGTTATTTTAGGGTTGGATGATCTGGTTTCAACTTAGAGAGGAATAATCTGATGTTATTTTAGGGTTGGATAATCTGGTTTCAACTTAGAGAGGAATAATCTGATGTTATTTTAGGGTTGGATGATCTGGTTTCAACTTAGAGAGGAATGATCTGATGTTATTTTCAGGAAATTAACACCTGGTATTGTTTTACAGAGGAAGAAGAAGTATTTTAGGGAGGAAGGGTCTGGCAGTATGTTCCACAGGGGTAGAATTAGCAACACTTCAGGGTGGCATCACATTGCTACTAAATAAGCCACAGCTAGGGTTTATGACTGGGGGTTTCCTTTGAAATAGTTGTTTAGGGTAACAAATGGGGAAAACTGTGGTAGGGTGTGCCTGGGGATGTCATAGGTTATAGGAGTGGGGAACCATGCTGTGATGTAGGATAACAGCCTACAGGAGAGACTACAGTGTTTGACTTAGGTGAAACTGGGGGACATGAAAGGATGGGATGGTGGCCCCCAGCTAAACTAGACTTTGGCTAAGCAGGAGGCTGAAATGTATGGTGTACACAAGGGCAAATAGACACTAATTGTGTCTCCACAACACTGCAGTGGGGTCCATGCTTAATGAGTGTGATTAGGTGAAAAATAAATAAAACCTCTGTCAGGGAAAAATGTGGCTCAGCTGCTGAGGTGTGTATCCTTCCCTGCTATTTACAACTGTGGCTTAATGTCCACTGAGGAACCCATTCCAGCTTACGCAAAATGTGACCCCCACATTTGGAAACTGGGGTTTATGTTGTTTATGTAATAAATAAAGCCTCATAGTCATAACAGTTTGCAGTATTATTACCCTGGTACTTAGTAGCATTTGGATTTTCAGGAATGTAAGACTTGCATAATGCATTAATAGTTCTATGTTCTGCTCAACACGAACATGTGTCAATTTCTTATATTTCCGTGAAGGTAATTTCTTATATGTATGTGGGTATATATATAAATATATATATATATTTATATATATATAGAGAGCGCAATATCCAGTTCTTAGGACTGCTCAATGTGCTTTACACTCTACTCCCTAAAAGAAAGACCTGTTCAATCAAACACTAACTCAACTTCTCTGGGAAGTATTCAGCCATGCTGCAATTAATGTGCGAAGACTTTGTACACAAATATGCACCACTGTCTATAGCTAGATACTTATTTATACAGCTGTGTGAACTGACGCAATCTAGAGTGAACGAACTTGCCCAAGGTTCGACATGGCAGCACAGGATTCGAACCCGGATTCTCTCAGTCGAGAGTCCGAAGCTCTCACTGCTGCGCTACTGTGCTCCACAAGTAAAGATTTTTTATGAAGACATTATCAAGATTTGAAGTATATAGATTAGAAGAAAGAACTTTACATGGAGATTTAACTAAAACATTTAAGATATTAATGGAAAGGAGAATGATAACCCAGATGTTTATTTAACAAGAATTCAAACAAACTCATAGTAAGGAATTAAATAAAAACCAGTGCAGAAAGTTATGTTTCCCATATCCACCACTGTCTGTAGCCATGTACATGCATTGAGCAGTCCTAAGGCCTGCATACTATGCTACATAACAACTTACCTTTACTTTTTATTCATTTACGTAGCTTAGTAAACTGAGGCAATGTGGAGTGAGCAAAATTTACCAGGCTTGAAAGCAGCAGCAAGAGGATTCTCTTGACCGAGTGTGATGTTCTAAACACTGCACTGAGGCACCCTACATTTAGACACAACACAAGACAATCTCACCTCTGCATCCATGGGAGATGAGAGTCCGATCCTCTGGCCACTGCACCACAGCGCTCCACATCAACAATAGCGATGAAGAACTGACCATTGTAATTGGAATATTGAACTAATACTAATTGAAACCCATCCTTAACTGAAACACATAACAATAAGAATACCAGGTTTCCAGCAGGTGCCATTGGGTTAGCAAACAATGCAATATATGCATTTAAAAACCACTATGATTGCTCTTTGAGCTAGCTAGATCTACCTCAGTCAGTTCTGTAAAGTTTCTGAAATGGCAAGGTTGGAGAATTCTACATGGTACCAAATCATTCCAGAGGGTGAGATTTTGTCTGTAATGTGCAAAAGATATGTCATGGACTTAAGTATTGATAGATTAAAATGAAAGTTGTGATTCAGCCCAGCAAATAATAAAAAAATAGTACAAAATAATTTTTGAATAATCCAAAAGTTAGCAATTTTTAAATAGGAAAAGTTGCACACAAGGAGATTTCATATCAAGCCTGTGAGAACATAGATGGGCACCAAATGCGAGGGTCTCTCACCAGAAATGGGAGAGTTCACAGATCTGTTCTTTGGTCCTTCATATTTGTGAATAGAGTATTCACACACCTATGCAAATGGCCTTGGTAGCTGCCTAATGTAGGTATTTACAACATCACATTGCTGGTGGAGAAGACACAAGCTAGAGCAACATCCATAAACTATGCAGATGTGTTCATCAAGTGTGCTAGTAGCAGGGCTGTTATCAAACAAGTGAGCACTTCTGATGGCAGCCACACAGACTGCCACAGGGAACCTCAACTGAAATTCCAGTATATTGGCATTGTACCAAGAGAGCCTATCAGTTAGACCAAGTTAATCATTGAACCTGTTCAACCATCTTTTACAGTGTCATGGTTAGCAATGTGAATTGTATCATCCCAGTAGCCCCGGTGTCTCTTGGGGGCTACTGGCATGGGGGAGCTAGGGGTACTAAGCTATGTGAATATCATGTTTAGATAAAATAGACAGGGTGGGCTATATATAAATGAAAACTGTTTGAACTCTAGATAGGTCAATGGGTTTGATGTCAACGAGCCACCTGTAGCTTGTTAAAAATCAATTGTGTTTTACATAAAGCGAAGATTCAGAACTGAACTCATCCACAGAATGTGGTATTCTATGTATGATTTAGTATATATATAAAACAGTGTGGGTCTCTGTCGACTGGCGTTCTGTATGTCTGATCATATCTCCAGCAGTTTTGCATATATATGAGAGGTAAAACTGTGTAGGCATGCCAACCAGCCTATTAGGATGGTTTATATGTATATATATATATATTACCCATTATGGCCTGGTGGTTTGGGAACTTAGGCACCAGCACTGCCAGTAGATGATCACTTCATCAACAGGCAGTGCCTGAGCATGTGCCTTGGCATTATATAGTAACATTGTAGCTATCCAGGGGCATTCTCTAATCGCTTTGATCCATGGGCGGCTTTAACCAGAAAATATTAATATATGTCTTCTCCCCATGTAACGTCAGGGTAAATCAGCTTGTGTTATAATATGTCTTTGAATCTGGAATCGTGTTACTGTTAGCTGGTGACGCAACTGTAGTTGTAAGTTGTGGGTTGTGAGTGGGTGCTGGGGGCCACAGTCTGTCTGACCCAGACACTGGGGGCGACTGAGTGGACCCAGACTGACAGGTGTATAGCTGTGATAGGGGCGGTTAATCACCCCAGGTACGGGGATGCGTGGCTCTTTCTCATCTATGCATGTGCATGGGCATGTGTGAGGGGGCTGTGAATCATGAGGGTGAGGAATAATGAAGGAGGGTGGATAAAGAGGGCAGCGTTGCAAAGGTCAAGTGCACCAGGGGAACAGGTAGACAGATACACAGATGAATGGACAGACATGCAGACAGACAGACGGACCAATGGGCAGACCAACTGATGGACTGCCGGATGGACAGATAGACCAATGGGCAGACCAATTGATGGATGGACAGACGGATGGGCAGATGGATGGGCTGACGGATGGACAAACGGATGAACAGATGGATGAACAGATGGATGGACTGACAGGCAAACCAACTGACAGACCAATGGATGGACAGACCCACAGACAGACAGAGACAGAAAGGCAGACAGAAATGCAGAATGGTAGAAAGGTGGGCAGGCAGGCAGTAAGATATGCAGAGAGTCTGGCAGATGCTGGACGGAAAGTGATAGAAAGACAACTGGAATGCAGACATCTAAAGATGGCTATAAAACAGGCAGATAACATAAAAATGTGACAAAAACAAACAAAAGCAACAGAGATGCAAGGAAGCTGGGACATTTCACGAAGTTTCACAACGTTTCACGTTTCAGTGACGGATGATGAAACACTCGCAGCAGAGATATATAATGACTGGCCTTTCAATCTTTCCACAGCTACAAATGCGCTATACAAACACTTATATGTCAGTTGTTCAACTGGAGCCTGAGAACTCTCTCAGTCTGTGCATCACACAGATAAACAACAGCCATTAGTAGTAGACATATTCAAGTATTCCACTAGAGTCCATGCCAGGGTCAGATGGATTAGTTGACCCCCAGGGCCACAGGTTATTGGTCACTGCAAATGAAGGACTCAGAGCTGTGATATTGCATATCCTATACTGGTTTTATTTGACACCTTGGCCTTCATCACCAGTGGTGTCAACTTACCAACTCTGACCACCCTCTGACCACAGGGACATGTTGACAGTACATGAGAGACCACAGTATTGTGGGCACCAACTTGTGATCTCTTACAATAAGGGGTGGTTTGTGGGCAAACAGGGTTGAATCACCTGGGCTGAGTTAACAGTGGGCAGAAATAAAGTCACAGGAAAACGTCACAAAAATAAAGTCACAATTTTAGCTAGAAAAAGTAAATGGAAATAAAGTCACAACATAATTTGATTCTAAGACTATTGTACATACAATGTTTTCCATATTTTCACTGATAATTCAACACAATAATTTTTTATGATTACGATGAATATTTCACAGAAATTGTGCCATAATCTTGCATATTATCACTGATAATCGAATACAATAAAGTTTGATGCATGAATATAATGAATATTCTGAAGAAATGCTGACATAATCTTTCACATTTTCAATGACATTTGAGCACAAGTGAGATTTATAAGTTACTTTTATGAAAGTTATGCATTTTTAGTGATCTTTTTAAGTGTGAATATATAGACAACCATTCACCCAAAATTATTTATAGAATAAATACAAAGAACTCTAAACTTAAAGTTGTTACTTTTCTTGTTACTTTATTTCCTGACCTTTTCCATGATTTTTCCTGTGACTTTTTCCTCAGAACAACGTTGTACTGTCAATTGGGAGACTTGCCAGTAGAAACATGGACAGTTTAATTCCTACTTTGCCTGTATCTTTCAAAAGACACCAAAAGCTGTTGGTTCCTTCTGCCTTGTGTCAGTGCCAGTGGAAGTTAACGATCACACATAAAGAAATGGAAACAGCCTGGCAATGATCTCGATCTACAAAAGCCGATACAACCGCTGAATTAGCTGCTGCCAAAACACTTGCTGTGATAATGGAGTACGCGCCACGGCTGCCTTGACTACAGGCACTATACAAGACCTCATGTGCCCATACTACTCTGATAGTAAGTGGGGGTTCAATACAATCATATACGCTGATGACACTACCTTAACAAGGAATCTAAATGCTTTTAACGACATCAATGATAGCAACATCAGTCAAAATATAAACAATGAATTAAGCAAACGTAACAACATGGTTGCAAGTTAATAAGTTGTCACTTAATATTAAAAAACAAAACTGATGATATTTCATACCCCTTTAAAAAAGATAACTATACCCAAGATTAAAATGAATGTTATTGAATTATTTCCGGCTGATGATTTCAATTTACTAGGCCTTACTATTAACAAACACATGTGTTGGAAAAATCATGTAAATAGAATAGCTAATAAAATCTCACACTATTGGGGTTTTTAGTAAATTAAAACACATTCTACCTTGCAACATTCTACTCAAAATGTATAATGCTTTAATCTTATCTCATCTCAACTACGCAATACTAGCATGGGGATGTCAAACAGACCGTTTACAAAAAACATAATTATACTATAACATCTTCTAAACATAATGCTCATACCAACCCAATTTTTAAGAACATGGGTCTTTTAAAGCTGAATGATATTTTAAAACTCCAACAATTAAAATTCTATAATAAACTTGTAACTAAAAAATACCAGAATACTTTAATGCTATGCCCACTGTACATAATTCAAACATTCACAACTATCATACCAGAAACTAACAATATCTACATGAACCGAGTAAATCATAATTTTGTCACTAATTGCATATTTATTCACTCTGTTAACAATGTACCATCTGAACTCTGAAATAAAATTTATACCCATTCTCTGTTTTTAAAATAAATAATTTAATAACGTTTAACTATTGAATAAATGTCAGTTTTATTTTAACATCAGTGTAATTTATATTATCCTAGTGTATTATTTTGCTTGTTTGATGTTAGTTAGTGTTAGTAGTTAGTTAATGTTAGTGAGTTAGTTAGTGTTAAACAGTTAGTTAGTTAGTGTAAATTAATGCTTATTACTTATAAATCATATTTAATACAATTTTGTTTATATTATAACTTTGTATTAAAATTATACATTTAACAACAGAGTGGCTCTTATGCTAGCGGCATGCATAAAACCTTAATGAGTGTCTCTCTGACCATACATTACTTTACATTTATTTGCTGTGTATAATATGTATTTTATGGTCGAATAAATTGTTCTGATTCTGATATCCACCTATTTCATTCAAATAGGAACGAATGGGTACACTCACAATATCTATGGATGGAACAAGCAGTGTGTCGACTGTACAAATGACAGTATTGTAGGGATTTTCAAAACAAGATGGATAAATTTATGTCTATATAAAGAGGGCGGAGAAGGTGTACTAGGGCCTGTAATTGTGCCATGATACATGGCGAGATTCCACGCGAGTGGATCTGACTGACGACATGCACAATTATTGCCCACTGATTTTAGCATTGCGGACGCCAGTAAATAGTTACTGACATCTAGTTTATCAGTTTATTGTAGCTTTGTTAATTGTGTTATGGCGTTGTCACTTCAGTTTTATATGAATTATACATCAGGGAAATTTAAAATGCAGAGAAAGTACCAGGCAGCAGTCGACGGTTTTTGATCCCGAAATTGTTTTTATCATCTAAATGAAATAGATAATAATATTTAGTTCATGTAACAAGAACCAGTACATATTAAAATATGAAATATAACATGGATTACATAACATGATTAACAATTACATCAGAAATTGGAGGTAAAACAAGATACAACGGATTATCGCTCGTCATAAAAACCGCGAATGTTAAAATGTGATAAATTGTTATTTCAAAACAGTTCAGTAACCATTTATATCTGAAAAGTTGCCTAAATGCACACAATCACCAAAAAGTATGCACTGGTTCAATAACATGCCGTACTGGGCGAAAGATTGCATAGTTGTCATTTTCAACAAAGACGCCACCATGGCTCTTATTCTTAACAGCAAAGTTTTTTCCACTGCTTCAACTTGTGATCATCAAAAGCCAGAAAAAAGAACACGATTTGGAAAACTCTGATGATTATAAACAAAAACAAAACATATCCCCATTATTTAAGCTGGCATAAATGGAGTAGTCGATGTCCCCAGATGACTCCAGATCAAAAATGAGGCGTGAGACTTACAGGCCCCATATAGTCCTAAAGCTTCGGAACACTAAATTCACAAGAAACCTCCACACAAGCCACTGTGTGTTTGTTGCCTTTGATGACAAGGTTAGTATTTATTTCCATTACAGAGTCCTGCAGTTTGTTCTGTGGGCATTACAGAGAACGTGTATGTTTCCTAAATATGACAACTTAAAAATGCCTTCTTCATTTTTAGAGTTGCATTTTTAATGTAGTAATTACAAAAGGTGGCTACTTCAATGCAGTGTGTGCAGGCATGCGAGCATGTGCGTGCGTGCGTGCGTGTGTGTATGTGTGTGTGTGTGTGTGTGCATGCATGAGTGGGCATATGTATTATGTTGATGGTGTGGTGATATCTGCAGAAGAATGGTGGTAGTCAACAGTTCTACTCCAGTCGCCAACACAAGGAAGAAAGCTGGTGGCATGTGTAGCCATGCATGCATCCACATGTGCATCAGGTGTATGTGTGTAGTTGTGTGCACAAGTGCGTGCATGCATGTAATTCTAACAAATACCAAATGTTACCCACCTAACACCTTAGTTCTGGTTGGCCAACATTAATAACCACCTGTCTGCTTTTGAAGATCTAAAGGCAGACAATAAGTTAATGCCACAACACCCAATTAAAGACAAACAGGGTGAAACTCACTGAAGGAAGAGTTTTATTGTACACCGATTGCACAAATTTGCTACTGATTATGTAAGTGGGAATAGAAGAGTGAATATATTCAAAAACTAAACTGTCATATATCTTGGGTTACATACAGATGAATAATCATTGGACTTTCGATAAGCCAATGGATTCCTTATTCCTGATGTTCAATCTTGCTAACATGTGATGAAAAATGAGCACACTTCAGTGTTTCGATCGGAATTGTGCTTTGGTCGTTGAATTGTAAAGCAGTGCTCAGTGACACATCATCCACAAAACAAAACAAGTTTGACATGTGCAGGAAGTATCATGTTGACGACCAAGTCTAATGTGGGATTAGTCAAACACGTAGCTGCATAAAATGGCCATGGGCAACACCACGCTGAAAACAGATCACTTTTACATGTGTCCGATCCGGCAAGATAACCAAAATCACAATGCTACTCCAAAGCAAACAATGAACCAGAAGAAGATTACAGCTCAGGTTATGTTCTGGTTCATTCAACCATAACCAAGGGTGAAAGATAATGATAATACTGTTTCCTTGTCAAATGCTATCTTTGATTTCTACACTTGCGAAATTCATCAGTTAGGACACATTTCCTGTGAGATAAACAAGGCTTATGGGAAATCAAACTGGACAAATGATCATACACCATGCATGAATCCAGGACATAATCCTACAGAACAAAATTGTGAGATTTAATATATCCCGTGTGATTATGTTTGTATATATGACCATGCACTGGTGAAATAACCAATGCAGTATCTGTATGTCTGAATAAACTATAACTCAGTGTAAGGTTATGATGTGACATTCCACAAAAATATTACACACTAATTTTTACTTCTTTTGTGATTTAACAGTGATTTACCTAAATGCTGAACAGGTAGAAATACAGGTGTTTTACATTATTTTTTTACAATGAAAATAACCACACCGTCCACAAAATGATTTGTATTGTATTTATTCAGATTTATACAATAACTAACTACACAGTTCTAAAAGGTCTGATTTTAGTCCATATTCTGTTTGACATGTCCTACAATATTCTAATCTTTATCCTGTACATAGTTTATGTTCTTTCTGCCAAGTTCAAAGTGACATATATGCTACTAACAAATCAGCTTTGGTGTGGAACTTTCCTATTCTCCCATGGAGCAGACTTTCTTGCACAAGCTTTCAAGCTAAAATGGTCATTACAACTATATCTATCAAGTTCCAACGTTCCAGACCACCAGTACTTAAATGGTCAGCTTTCTTGAATATGTTATCTGTTCTAACTGGTCTGTTTCTTATCATGTTTGACACATGTAAGTCCTTTTACTTTCTGCGACTACTACACTCACACTAGCTTTCCCACACAACTACAAACCACTGTCAAATATGATACTGGATGGTAGAATGTTTCCTTGGGTGGTCTGTACGCACAAACAGGCTTTTATGATAATATGGATTTTGACAACAAATTCTGAGCACACAAAATAATCACCAACTAAGTCTACCATGCAGACGGTATATTTAAGAAATTTCTAAGAATGATCCCAATGAATAATATTTGTACTTATTTCAATTAGTTTACCTTTTTTCCTGTGACGTTTTGACAGCTCTCAGCAATCTTGACCAGACATCTGATGAAAATTGCTGATAGCAGTGAAAACGTAATGGAAAAGTAAACTTACTGTGAAATAAGTAGAAATATTACCCATTTAAAACATCCAGCCTGGCGATTCTCTTCACTCAAGGATTCTCTCAGTTAAATACTAAACAATTTGAGAACTTTTTCTTTCCTGAAGCTAATACGCAAAAATTACGCATGGTACTTTCAATAAGTAACAACTGACTGTGTCTGTATAACTGGTGGCATTTCTTAGTTTTTTCCATCACAACAAAGAATCCGGCGTTTCCATTGCCACATAGAATGCAGCCTTACTGTCAATAACACCACCAACCTGTGATGTGGAAGAGGTTTAAGTGCTGAACTAATGGAGACATAGTTGATGATGTCTAACACAGTAGGCACTGGACCAACAATCACTGTGTTACTCTTTAAACATGTTTGCCACCCATGTAGCAATATGTGCATCTGTTGTTTATAGAGTACACCAGCCAGTTAATGATTTCATCAGACAAGCTGGCAGTGCCAACATCATCTCAGACATAGTGACTGCTTATAGCTACAGAGCATGTAACTCATTTGTGATGCACAGACGAAAGTTGTTCTTCCTTCTTATTTCATTAATTTAAGCTGTGTACACAACTTACAGCATATTCCACTGATGTTGCTATCAATATAAACTTTTGTTCAGTCTTTACCATGTGTGTGCACATTTGTGCATGCATGTGTGTGCATGCGTAGGTGTGTGGGGTAGTGGCGAATTTAGGATCTTGGAAAGTGGGGCCATGCTTAGTGAGCCCCTAGTTAGCCATGCTGCTTAACCCAGTCTGCTTAAAGTTTTGAACCCTGTTGCATGGATGTTAGTATACATAGTATAACCAAAAATATAAAATATAATGCTGTGAATAAGTATATTACAGAAGATTGTTTTTGGAGGTTGTATATCTTACCTCTCATAATGGAGCAGTCTGCATGTGTTGCCTTTATGAATGTATATTATATATATATATATCATATATATATATATATATATATACACATATGCACAATCTCCGAAAACAATGCTCTCTAAATCAAATCATCATATATATATATATATATACAGGATATAATTATATATACATATATATATATATAATTATATCCTGTATATGAAACATATTTTTATACCAACACCAAAAAGGACCATGGTCCAATGCCCTCCAATAGGCCACTGTGTGTACAAGCATGCATGCATGTAATTCTGACAAATACCACATGTTAGCCAACCAGCTAAATGATCTTTCTGGTTCACCCACAACTGACCCAACATATATTTATCATTTTCCACTGACTGTGAACATCTTTGAAGTTCCCAGGCCAAGCCAGTCAACATAATGTCACCCACTCAATTAAACATAAGTGGGGTGATCCTGACTGAAGGGTTAAATGTGCCACTGGAGTCTACCACCCTTCAGTAGTTAGATCAAAAGGGCGCTTTGGTCATTGAATTGTAAAACAGTGCTGGGTCAGCTTATGCAAGAATGGTGTTATTAAAGCAGGCAATATATGAGTTGTTACTCCCACAGTATTGTGTGTGCAGGGACTGTGTAAGTCAATTCATCAAACATGTTTCACGCCTGACTAGCCTGCTGACTGGGTCCTGATGAGCGCTGGGTGAAACCATCAACTATGTTTCATTTCCTTGCAAAAACAACATTTAATTCCTAGTGCCAAACGATTGTAGGAAAGGGGTATCAAATGTTTCATTTTTTACAAATGTAGTCACTCATTTTAAAAAGACTGCACAGATAGCTCAGTTCCTCCTGCTTTTTGATAGCAGGTACCCAGGATTATTGAATGTTGGAAAACCTGTTAAAACCAGATTATAAGATTACAAATAAATTGTAAACAGTAATACTCACATTTACTATAAATGTACATTCGATGCCATTGTATTTTGTAATTTATCTAATGTTAGTAAAGTAACGTTTCAAGTCATATCATCAAAAGACAATCTTAATTCTCGATCACCACATAATGTTTCACAGCCCTAGTGGAAAACAATTATGTGTACATGTGCAGATCTATATATCCTGTGATCTGTGGGCATTCTAGATAACTGTACCGAGACACTCCAGTATTCTAGATCACTATACACCAGGCATGCCCAGTGGTGCTAACACACAGCTATCACCACCTTGGGAGATGTAAGCCACTACAGTACTGTCGACTTATTCCATCTACACTACTGGCACATTTGGCCATTTCCTGGCATTTCCCACAGCATTGTGACGCTGGGAAGCAGTCAAGGTAGTGAAAGGAGCCAGATAAGTAGGCGGGAGTGATAAATCACCCAGACTGCTCGGGAATCAATAGCAGAAGTGAACTTCCCTGCTTTTAGGGTCACATTCGGGAACCAGTCATTTTTTTCTGCAGTGCATGACTACTTGTAGAGGTTTGCAAAGTCCCTGTAACTTCCTAGATTTTAGTGTTATGTGTTACATAGGGATGCTGTGAAGGTTCTTAGTTTGATGGTGTCATCTGTAGATTTGATTGACATGGGTGGGGTAATAGATAGGTTCAAGAAAGTATAATTTCAAAAACATGGTTACCTTAAAACAAACTTATCTCATCACTGGTACTTCTCCTCATATTAAAACTTCTTTCTATGAACAGTCACATTACTTTCTATTTTGTATTTTTAGTTATTGTTTAAAACTGTACTTAAACATTTTTAATGTTTTATGTATTAAATAGGACTACATATATTTTATTATTAGTGCACCTGTGAAGGTGAAGCAATCTGATTAGTAATCATTTACCTAAATAACTCTCTAAAAGAAACAATATTGTTATTATGCCCAATGACATCCCTATATCAGGCGATTAATGTTGATCCCAGGACAAGCCGGTTCTGGCATTCTAGTAACGCAGGTGTAGTGCTGTCTCTATCTTACTGTGTGCATGGGTTTGTTGTTACATGTAGAGAGTTGTTTGTTTGCAGTGTTTCCCCTGGGTAAAATGATGGGGGGAGGTGGTAAGGATGGGCTAAGCAAACGCCACAGGCGAGAAGTGTTGCTAGGGGAGATATAAAACAACAAGACACTAGTTGTAAATGTAGTAATCACGATTGATAAAAGTCAGTAATCATGACTGTTTCATCGTGTTGAGGTGTGGTTTCCACTTTACTACTGGTACTCAGTGGAGGTGTAGTTTCCACTTGATCACTGGTTCTTGGTTGTAGTGATGTATGTTTTTCTTGCCCCAACTCTAGGCCTTGTTACCACACAGACAGAGTCAGTAAACAAGTGAAAGGTCAGTTCTTATAGTGCGCAGTATCCAGTCCTAAGGACTGCTCAAACTTTATTCCCTGGCAGACCTGTTCAGTCGAACACCATCTCAACTTCTCTGGAAGCATCCAGTGGTATCATCTGAAGACTCTTTAATCATCGCCTTTAAATAATTATAATATCATAATATTATGGTAAATTGTTGGCTTATGTTCCAAAGATTATATTTTATTTGTTACTAACACACTATGCAATTAATTAAACAGTCATTTGTGGAATGCCACAAAAGTATGTTTCATTCTGTTTTACTCTTTTATAAAACAATATAAGTTGTTTAGTATGTCCAATTTCTGTGCAAACATGTCACTATCTAGCCCACGTTATTGATAACCCGTTAGTATACACGGTTTTGGGCAATAGGTATCTTTTATGAGATGTGAACTTCGGCGGTTTATATTCGTTAGTACTTCACTCAAATCAACTTTCCAAAAAGTTTGTTTGCACAATGTTGTGGGAATATGTATTATATATTTAGCACAAAGATATCTTATGAATCACATTCCTTATTTTGTTTAAAAAAAAAAAAACAGCATAGAACATTAGTTGAATAGAGTTGTGGGCACTTGTGTAGAATCCGGACCCGCCTCCATTTCGCCGGGATAATGTGAGTTTTGCCTAACTTTACTACTTCAGTGAGATATTTCCATCATTCAAAATTATCCTAGGCATATTTACCTTTAAGAATATTGCATCTTATGCCCAGTAGCCATTTGAGGCGTAAATAGCGCCATGATTTGTATCAACATGATATGCTGCAGTATCGATCATTTTATGCGAGAGATGCAGTAACCACGGCCATAACGGTGCAAACTAGCACAAACCGGGTCACTATTTGGGCTTCAAAAGGGTCCGGATTCGATACAAGTGCCGACTAGTGACGTAGTGCCATCAGCCTGCACGGTTTTTACTCCCACCACCATCATAAACTAGAAATTCAACGTCATCTACACCAGCATTCTGATTTAATGTGGGCACATACTATAATAGTGAAATTGAGCGCAAAATACATCGTAATTCAACTACTGTTTTCTTTGTTTTTTTCACCTCCGAGTTCCACATGTCTCCCAAATCAGTTACAGTTTGGGCGCCATGTTACATGAATGTCTACATTTCTAGTACATCAAAACTCCGCAAGATGTCAGCATTGGAGACACCGGGGACCCCGCTGAAATATTCTGTGATTGGACAACTGACAAGTGATGTCATTCACGTTGTCCAATGGAGTTAATTCCAAGAAGAAAATCCTAACCAGCCCTGAGCGACTAAGCGATGTTGCTACAAATCTTCGATTTGCAGGAATATAAGTGACTTAGTGGTGTCATTTTGTGCTGCTCGCCGACGCTGAATATATCGCGAAGGAACGAAAAATATGGGTGCACGAATTAGCTACGAGGCAGCAATTTCGGCATATTTTGGGCGAGGCGGCATAGAAAAACGGCGAGGCGGCCCGCCTCGCTTGTCACATATCAGGGGAAACACTGGTTTGGCCTGAGTGGACATTGGCCAATTGGACAGATGTGAGTATGTTTGGGAACCACCACTAATGTAGAAACACCAGCAAATTTGGTGTAAGACTACTACATTATAGAATATAGGCAACCTCTATATATCTCTAGGAGGGTCCATATTCTACTATAGAATGTGGAGCTGGTAGGTTCACCAGAATACTCTAATTCCATAGGGAAAATGGATGGGGGCACATTTTCCATGTGGACCATATTCTGTGATACCAGTACAGAGTTTTCCAATGCACACTATACAAAATTCCGATTCGGTTTTAATAACAAAACTACAGTTTACGGTTTAACAGTTGTCTTGGCACCAAACCACAGGGGTGTTCTTGAATAATTCCATAATTGTTTTCGAGAAAATCAACCTGGAAGATGTTCCCATCATGTGTCATCAAAACAAACTAGAGTTTGTTTTCTTCTGTGAACTATACACGCGTCCCAAGGGCATTCTGACATGTACTGACTGCCAACTAGTAAGAAATTTAAGCCAGCACACAGCAGAATGGTCATAATCGACAAAGTGTTGTTTGGCTATTGTAAAACAAATTGGGTGCAACAAATCTTTGAAAAGTTTATTGTTATTAAAGTTATTAGTAGTTATTACTGGCACTTTATTTGTGTGTAATGCCCCCGGAAGTAAAATAGTGATCTGTCCCCGCCTGCAGCATCCTAAACCAGCATCAACTCTGACAGTGATACTAGAGGACCATTTCACCAAGATAATGAACTCATGAAATATAAGGACAGTTCTTCATTAAAAAGAATCTTTGTTAAACAGCTTTTTCAAAATGCTAAGAGCTGCCACCATGTCACAGAGGACATTATTTCCATATGACACTGAAGAAAAAATTCCAGTGGCACACCCTGGTGTTGACTGCGAAGGGGCGAAATCAATTTTAAAGAGCAAAACCAGGCTTATGAGGTCATAAGAGTGTTAGTTAAATGGTCCCTAGGAGCCAGTTTACCAAATGAACACGGCTATTTCATAATGAGAGGCAATATGAGGAACTCTGGAAAGGTGTGAGATTGACCACCTGTCTACTGCATGCACACTTCTTACTTGTACATGTGACCTGACATTTCTGGGCATATGCCAAGAAGATTTCCAGGAACCGATGCAGTGGCCCATATGGCACGGACCATTTACCACCATAATGAAATTTATTTTCCACAACCAGTCAATCTGTCCCACATTAACACTGTCACTTTCTTTGATAAACACAGACTGATAATATTGTACTAGGTAATTCTTTGTTTTAAAATTCAATAAATAAACAATATGGCATTTCGCTGGATACCCAAACAAGTTCTTGAATTGCACTTCCCTCTCCCACTCCCATCCTTCAGTCCCCTCCCGCTCTCCTTCTGCACGTAGCCCAGTGAAATAGTCTATTTTATTCCCCCTGAATATCTTCCCCCACCATGGACATATCCGCCCTTCAATACCTGATGCTTTTGTTTCGGCAGGGTAATGTCTTGTGAATAGAGAACTCTGTGTTTGGTTATAGAGGTGAGTCTCAGAGGTGACTGATCTTGATTAACTTAGAAGTTTAAATGTATGAAGTTATTTCAGTTGATTATAACATTTACAACATACATGCTACTGTATGAAATGCTTAAACTGCATTTAGGTATATATTTTGTCTTATTTCTAGAGTTTTTAGAAGGGGAAAAGATATCCAGGGTTGGGGTAGATGCTCTAGGGCATCTTACCTCCTTCCCCATAGGGGTAAGATATCTTAGGGGTAGATACCCAAGAGGGAAGATAAAATGCCACACCAATATTCCCTGGTTCTCCTCTACCAAAGTCTGGATGTAAAGCACAAGAGGTTTTCTATTAAGCTTCCCTGACCTCTCTGAAATGACCAGATGGCATGAACAAATATTTGCCCAAGTTAATATCCTGGCCACTTTCAAGAGTTGGACCAATTAATGACTAATGAAGAACATCTGGCTGGAGTAATTAACACTGATGGAACCAATAATTGACAATTAACTGGAAGGTCCCAAGTGTAAAATTAACCAACACATAAACAATACTGCAACTCATTTAAACACATGGCCATCTCATGTTTCACCATTCCTTGATACAAACATCACATACGGACAAACTTAAAATCATAAGATTAAACTCTCCAATTCCTGACAATATTTCTTCATGACACCTTTAACATAATTGATAATATCAACCCTACCAAAAGTCAAAAACTGTATTTATATTGTTCACCGACACATTGGCATACATCCTAATGCTGAAATAGTTACTAATAAAGTTATCTCAACTTTCCAGTGATGATCACTGGAAAGTGTACTTCATAGGTACACTTCAGCAATGATCCATCATTAAACAGACACTGGCACCTTCTCTCACACATCAGTCTGACTGGCTCAGCTAGAGTGTGACTTATCTCTGATGTCTTCTACATCAGATATTTGGGCATACAAGCTGTGAAAGAACCACTGGACAGTGGGCAGTGGTCAATTACTCCTGGACTGACCAGAAGTTTTGGTCAGCACTCAGCACATCCAAGGAGCATGTGCAAACATGCATGTATATGTGTATGTGCTTGCATATGTGCACATGCATGCATGGACACATACACTTGCATGCACACATGCATGCACGCACACACGTGTGTATGCAGGCATGGACACATACACGCATGCAAACACGCACACACACACACGCACGCACGCACGCACGCACGCACGCACGCACGCACGCACGCACGCACACACAGACAAACACATGCTTGCGCACACACCAACTGCCACATACCAAACAGTATTGAATAAGAGGACTGTCTGTTGTCTATTCCATGACCTGTCCTGTAGTTTTTGACCAGCAAGATTGGACACAAAACATAACAAGTCCTATCCAATTTGTAGCACAGACAACTCAGATTGGCTAACTGTGTAACTCTAGACACACGATTACCCCTGGGGAATGCAAGCATGTAATTTTGTGATATGTACAGCAGACATTTAGAATCCAATGAAGTGTGATTCTGGAATGCAAAGATCTATGTAATTTTCATATGCAGACGTGTAATTTGGAAATGCAGGGACATGGTACCTCTACAAATCCAACCACACCCTTCTTCTTGTTTGCAGTTCAACATAGTCTAAAACTGACATCTACATATAGTGCTTTCTCCACATTTTGATCTTCTGTGTGAGATTAGTCTTACATGGCCTTTGTTGCAAATGTCACAGAACATGACACCTGTGATTGTAGGGGTGGACCCACTAGGGTGATAAGAATGTGCTGGTTAACAAGGATGAGATGATGGAATGTTGAGCCTTCAAAGTGTACAAATAAAACATATCTGTGCCGTTCTATTCTTCCCATTCCGTCTTCTATAGCACCCAATTTAACACCATCTTTATTATGACCGACCATGGTTTTGCCTCTGTACTGGTTCATTCTTTTATCCTTTCCCGTTGCTCTATTCATTCTGTCCTCCTCTCCCCTCCTCTCTCCCCTTATCCACTGCCTCTGTCTCTGTCTGTCACTGCCCTCACCCCTCTCTCACTATCTTTTCCCCCTCCTCTCCCCGTCTCCCTCCCTTCCTTTCCTTCTTCGCTCTATTTACTCTGGTGCAATGTACTGTGTTATTAGGCTCTACCAGACAGTGCTTGCCATAATGTTTACTAGTCAACCAAAATAGAAATAAACCAACCAGCATTAGGGTATATTTCACCCCACATAAGTCACTTGTACCCCCATATACTTAGTGTTAACAGAGGCAAGTGGCGGCCTATGTTCATCACCTGCACTTAACATCTTCCCAGCTCATAAAGATGGTATAGGGAGTCACTAAGAGTGACACCACTTTCCCCAAAGTGTGTGGTGACTGTGAGTCTCACGAGGTGCTAGATTTGGTGGGGTGGTTAACAAGGTAATTGTAAGTTTACATGGTTGTAAATGTTGTGGTATTAATAGCGAAATCATAGTACAGGCATGTACATAGCGTGTTCACTATAATGGCAACAAACTATCAGTATCAACAAACATGTCACAGCACACCTTACATGTTGTTTTAATCACTTCTGCCCAAATGAAGCTACCTTGGGAGACATGTTGTTGAAGAAGATTTCCATTTCTGACGCAGAGAATATGTAGTGTCAACTGAATGGCCTGGCATATTTTGTTTTAGATTACATATGCATTTTAAGGGCCTACAAAAGCACATACATGACTGCATTAAGACCGAAAAACAGCATAGGCAAATTTGCAAACACTGTCACAGTTACATAAGCCAGCGTATATATGATGTTTTAGTATTTTTATGTAAATGAATAAACAAATTACAGAATAGGTAGAATGAAGTAATGTACTGGAAGGAAAAACATAATTATTAAATTAAATGGAAATTATTTAAGAATAAATTCAAGCAAAATGTGACTGAGCCAATGATTTGCTACATGGCAGATAACTCCAGTAGGAAACCCCTTATATTTCAGGGGTATCTTTGAAATTATATAAATGGGTGACATTAGGAGGGTAATTATGTCCTGACCACAGCCAAGGTTGTAAACCAGTAACTCTCCCAGACATAAGTGGTCATTAATGATGGGAATTCCAAGGATCCAAAATCCCAGCATTGTTCTAGAACTGATGGCAATGAAATGGGATAATGGGATACACAGTGACAGGGGACAGTGGGAAACGGTGTAAACAAAACAGGGACTGGGGGAGTTAATGTCCCATTCCCATTCCTCAACAATATTTACAACCAAGCCAACAATCTTTCAAACAAAGAGGATTTTCCCAGAACATTGTAGTGGTGTTTTACCCAACGCTGTGCCACATCTTCAAATATATCCAAAAATAAGTAAAGTAAAATCAAACCATCTCTTTTCAAATTTTAAGATAATAATTTTAAATTATATAATTATAAATACAATAATTATTTGCTTTCATGACAAAAAGTACAATACATGATACCAGCATATTTGTTAAAATAGTACTTATATTAGCTCTTGTAGGATGTCTGTATCATTACCTAAATCAGTTCAAATAAAACATTTAGTATCTACAATAAACTATCCCACTCTACCTTGTCTTTTGGGGTTCATCTGAAACATTACACTGTTTTCTGAAACTCATCTCACCTCATACTTCCCCACTCTACCCTAGGTATGTATCTTTTGCCAGACTCATCTCAAACAACCTACTAATATCTTTTGTCACAGATCCATGTGAAATGTCACTGTCTTTATGTGAAAACTCTCCTACTCTAACCTATCTTCTGGCACTGTTCTTCCCCGTTCTACCCTGTTTTATTGGCAGATTTATCTTAAACTTCCCTTACTATACCTATCTTCTGGCATTGATGTATCTGCAACTTCCCCACTCTAAATAACTTTTGTTTTGACATGGATCAGTTTGAAACTTCACCACTGTACCCTATCTTCTGACACTGATTTATCTGGAATTTCCTCACTCTACCCTACATTTTGGCACTGATGATTTGTCTGAGACTTCCCCACTCTTGGCATTAATCTTTCTGTCTTCACCTCATCAATGCCTGTTGTTTGTCCAGACACCCCAAAGCTGTTCCAAACATGCCCAAATGGGCTATGAAGAGCATTGTATACAAACACATCTGACCTTTACAAAGCACACAAAGTGGCTGTAATAACAGACAGGTCTGGAGTACAGTAGGCATGACTGACCACTGATCACAGATTGCTAGACAAATTGTCATGTTTCAGGCAATTTTACTTATGTTCAACGCTATTTAAGCAAATTTTACTAAGGTGGAACCTGGGTAATAAATCAACGTATATGGGAATAATTATATGCAGACTTAAAGTGCAATGGGGGGGGGGATATTTTTTAACAATTGATCATACTTATAAATGAAAGAGAAATTAAGTTAGATAAGTGTTTCTTAAAAATATTTGCAGTTGTTTTTACCATAAAAAGGGACTTTGAAGTGTACATAGTTCAGAAAGGCCGTACTTTTGGCCCATGTCCAGACACTTTGCTAGCTCTTGTAATTGAGTACAATTGTTCGCAATACCCTGTGTGTTTTCTAGGATTGTACCAAACTACATCAAATCTACGTCAAATGTTCCCTTATGAGCACTATTTTTCACGCATGCCTAACAGGAAACATTTACTCTATCGATTTCGCTACGTTAGCGGATGGTACTGGTCAAAAAGTGGTTGTGATATAATCACCCCATCTCTGATCCTATTGAGTATAGGTGTATAAAGTTCATGCAAGTGAAACCAGGCAGAGTAAGAGCAAACTTAATTTCCATATGATGACCCCAGTGAATGCTAAATACTCATAACATCATCAAAAGATCCATGATCTTATTCACCCGTGTGACGAGCACTACTTATGTTACTCGCTACCATTAAAGTGCGGGTTTATATGCCCATAATAATTATGACTGTATGCGCTAACAGAGAACAAATGTTTGTATTGCAAATGCAAAATAATTAGTATTTTGGCTAAGTCTGCATCGTTTAACATTGGATATTACCTACTTTATTTGCTAAACACCATGTAATTTTTGGCAGATAACTTTGACGAAAATTTGGATATAGGGGGAGCCACAGGGGCATTTTGTAGATTACCGATGAGCTCTTCTTGGAAACCAAATTTTTTTAAACATTAAATGAGTGCGTAACAGAAGTCCTAAAATGAATGAAGTAATAAATTATACGAATCTTCAAAGTTAAGTGGAAGGAATGCTTTGATCATTAAAGAACACTATGATTATTAAAAACAAATCCATAAAAATATGAATGTTCAGGAGGTCCTGCTCAGTTGCCTATGAAACAACATAGTATCACTATTGTTGAGAGTCAGACATGTGTTCTGGGAGCTCCCTGTCTTAGTCTAAACAGGTCTCAGCTGACAAAACTACCACCAACAGGCCGGACCAAGCAATGAAGTAGGACTTCCTGGGTTCATGCATCAAACAGAAAGTCAAGTGGGCTGCCAGGGATCATGGGTTTAGTGAAGAGGGTGAGATCAATCAAACAACTGCCAGATGCCATAATAGCTGTCCGGTTGACCAGCTGATTGGCAGACTGGAGTGTATTGCTACCCAATGGATGGCTGCTATAAATGGCACTGTGTACCATATGGCGGTATACGGTCAGACAAATATTTTGTGTTTTTAAATTACCATTTTTATTCAATCAATGGCATTCCATATACAGTGGAACTTTGTTTTATGGTCACCTCAGTAATACAGCCACCTCGCAATTAAGGTCACCCTAGGAGAGTCCCAGATTATTTCCACATACAGTAAAGCTTACGATATTAGTCCCACTAATATGGTCACCTTGCTATTCGGGTCACTTTTGTCCAGTCTCAAGGGTGACCTTAATAACAAGGTTCTTGACCATAATAAAGAGGTTCCACTGTACTGCTTCTTGATTTGGGTATACATGTCAAAGCAACACAACTGGAAAAAAGACAGCATTTGCAAATAAAATGCAGTGCTTCACTTCTGTGTGGAAGACCAAATCACATTTAAGTTAGTCAAAGGCGTTTAGTCCACAGTGTGGTGTCACTGTTAAATCCACACAAACATGCAAAAAACTGTCTACCAATCCATGTTCTGTATACAATACTTATACAACATATAGTTTTTATATAAAATAGCACCTTTGGAAATTGCAGGCTGCTGGAATTGGAGGAGACAGTGACGGCATAGCACAAATAATCGGAGGAAACAGTGGTGGAGTAGCACAAATAATCAGTCACATCCATACGATACACAGCACCAGCTACAAGTAAGACAGCCTGGGTCAGTGCTCCTGCAAGAAGTGCAGGCCACTGACTCCAAGGTGCCAGTTATCTCAGCCTGTAGATTAACCTGCAGCCAGAATGTCCCACCTTGCCTGTAAGCCATTACCTGCCGATGTACCTGCTCCAATACATCACATGTAACGAGAATCTTGTACAATTACCACCGCATGATACAGAATTCAGAGTTCGCTGACCATACGGACAGCAGGAAGCAGCAGTTTGACTGTGTCCACTTCAAGGAATACAGCCAGTCATTGGTCATCTTCTTGGCATGATGTCAGATGTACTGGACATCTGAGTATCTCAGAAGGGCAGGGTACACACAGATGCTGGACTCTGAATAAGTCAAAGGCTTCCTCGTCCACTTGCCATTGTCATCTGAGATTTTTGCTCTGGATGGAAATCTTGTTAAACCTTGTTAAAATATGGATATAAAGTAGTTACAAAACAGCACTTTTAGATTGCAGTTGTTAATTTATAATTATTTGTCTGCCACATTCATTGAAAGCTGTGAGTAAAGGAAGTTTTATGTTTTAAAATATGATCCAACATCTTCTCTCTAGGATGTTGTCTTCTGTAATTCTGATACTGCCAATGCATTATCTTCCAGGATATAATACAGTGTTGCCATGCATATTCAGCCCCCTCCCAGCACCTTGTCATTAAAAAAATATTAATTATGTAACTGTCAATGGTCTGCCCAAAAGTGCCAATAGATGAACAGCTGTCTTTTAAATTCTGGTGTTAATATCTTTGCATTTTAGGCCTAAAATGTTTACTTCAGTTAATTGGTTAATCCAGCCATGTGAATGCATAAAAAAAATGCATGTGCAAATTATCCTCTAGCCATACAGATCGACGGAACTACGGCTAAGATGAAACGTGCCAATGCAACCGGAATCGGAATGTAAACTAATATAATGTGCATATCACAACATTGAAGTACATAAAGTCAATCAGAGCTGGTTATCTGTGTAACTAATAGTGCTTGTAATACACTAGAAACTGTGATAAACCCTTGTATGGAGTCAGCTATAGCACTAGGCTATGTTACTGTCATGTTACTTGGCGCCTCGTAGCTTTACACACTGCCTGTAATTTAGACTAAAAACTGTAGTAGATCTCTGTAGGGAGCCAGATAAAACTCTAGGCCATGTTACTGACATACACATTATGCCTGCATGGCGCCTCATATACTGCCTGTAATATACTAGAAACTGTGGTAGATCCCTGAAAACATAGGGGAGTCAGCTACATACTGCACTAGACTGAATTACTGTCACACAGGCGGCAAGCTTAATGCATCACACCAGGAACCCAACCAGGCAGCAACTGTGGACCAGAAGGTGCCATCAGAGAGGGGAGGAAGGAAATCTGAACCAGCAGCAGCGGGTTAGAAGAGACAGAGTCAACCACGAGTTACACATTTTCCACCTGTTTGGGGTGTTGTACGTCTCCAGAAGAGACACCAGGTTGAGAGACCTACGACTTTTAGGGTCTCCCCAAGGCATGTATTCCCAACTTCCTTGCCATATGGCAGGTGTTAGGCCAGAAGGCAAGTTGTACCCAATTATCATGTAAAAAAAATGGCTGGGTTGGCCACCAGCCTTGGCTTCAAATACAGTACCTGTGCTGGTCACGAGGCACGCACCTGAAAAACTGAGCCACCGTAAAGGTAAAAAGTAGCGTGGTATCCAGTCCTTAGCACAGCTCAAAGCACTTTACCAATTACACATTTTTTCCTGTTCATTCGAATACCATCTCTACTACTCCGAGAAGCATTCAGCCATGCTGCTTGACGTCACACACACACATACACACCACATGCACGCACGCACGCACGCACGCACGCACGCACGCACGCACGCACGCACGCACGCACGCACGCACGCACGCACGCACGCACGCACGCACGCACGCACGCACGCACGCACATATGTACACCACTGCTCATCTATAGCCAAATACTCATTTATACAGCTTACATGAACTGATGCAACACAAAATTGTCCAAGCTTCGAAAAGGCAGCAGGAGGATTCTAACCATCTTTAGGTGCCAGATCTATCTATGATAATGCTCCACCAATGTGTTATAAGTTGTCAGTCTGTACTCCTCTCACTAAATGAACATAAAATGACACAGTGGCTGACTCTATCTGTACGATTATGTTGAGGTGTAGAAGGACTTCATTAGATTGGGATGCTTTATTGTTGGTCTTATTTCTTCAGCCAACACCAAGAATCTGTGGCCAATTTAAATGAATGTGTTTCCTGCAGAAAGTTGCAGGTGTCTGTTTTGCCATTTAAAAAGTACACATATCTCAATATCCTTATGACACATTTGTTTCTAAGACTGATTAAATGACCTAGGAAGGACGTCCATAACACCCAACACTTCCTTTCGCTTTACAAAAAGGAACGTTATCACAGCTGTAGATCTGATTTTGAATGATATGTCAGACTTCAATGAAATGGTGACAATGTCGTCACCTGTTACACCTACATCCACAGATGTATAATAGTCAGCTGGTTATGGTATGGTTGTTACAGGATATCTAATGATGCGATATCTAATCTTACATCTTATATATGATATCTACCATAACACCTGATAAGATGGTCGGTCACACATCCATGGTGGAAATTATATCAAATCTAGCTGTAAAACTGAACTATTTTCATTTATACAGCTTTAAAGTCTTTAAAGGATGTTTACGAGTGATATTTGACCAATTAAGTCATATGACGCGATGTGACAAATAGCATCGGACAAACATCACTAAGATTTTTGCTATAGTATATGGCGCCATATTATACAGAGCCAAACCACTTTTGCCATTAGTTTGCTGAATAATGATTTGATCTGGTGAAACACATTTAATAGTTTGTCCAATGTTTCCACCCAAATTAAATAACAGGTATTAATGAGCCAACATGTCATAATTTATACTAGATCGGTCAAATATTTCATGAAATTAGTTTGGAAAGAGACATAATTCATGAAATTAGTTTGGAAAGAGACGAGCATAAAATAAAACTGATGATGGACCTATAAATGGTCAACTGCGGATGGACATACAAACTGCGGTTGGCAAAGGAAGCAGATGCCCAGAGAGTGAAAGGGAAAAAGAGGTGAGGACGATCTTGACTGCAATGGGAAGATTGTGTAGAGAGATTTGGAACAATTGGGAGAGGAGTAGAGAACAAGAGCAAAATATAGACGGGAATGGACATGGTTGGTGGACAGAGCAGTACAAAATCAATGAGAAAAAAAAAAAACTGAAATCAAGGATCAGAATTGAATTGAAGCCAGCCTCACTCCTGTCTGACAGGGAAACAAGAGGAGAATAACAACTACAAACGTTGACCTCAGACAATCTTACCTGCTGCAGGTCAAGCGTGATGGTCACCCAGTTGTACATTTGACCTCTGGTGATAGTCGGACTCTGCCACCAACTATTGCTACCGTCCACAGCGTTTGTGACGGGATGGGCATCATTGGGACTGCGACTGTAGCTGTCGCAGACATCACAATGTAATCTGTCGTTCAGTTGCATGTCGTATGGCCGTCGCTGCACGTGCTCCACAAGTCTACAGAATTGCTCGGGACCGTTGTCACCACATGTCGCATTGCTGCTGATCTTGGCCCTCGTTGCCAGGTTGAAGAGGACCGGGAAGAGGCGCTTGCCATCTGAGGAAACAATCGGGATAGTCAGGGTCATACAATGTATGGGGATTGTACCAGGCAATTACCAGCAATTTGCCTATTAAATATACACCTTTCCAAACAGAAATTGATTATAGTATTAACATGTCTAGTAAGTCTTTCCTAACAAAACAAAGTTACGTGCTTGGGTTTGTATCAATGACTTTTAAGTGCACAAATCACTGATAATTTGCTCTGTACACTGTAATTTATATAATACACATGCACACATTAGTCTGTATGCACATATTTATATATTAATAACGGAATATATTATTATTATTACTGCAGCAAACGTAGACTTAAACTTAGCCAATCTGTCATGTCTTCATTGAAAGATCAACATTGAAGTAACTTGTGCAACATAAATTTTTGTGTGTTTCACAAACAACGATTAAGTATTAATACAGTCATATACTTACTCAAACAAACACCTTTTCAAATCTATTCCAGTATTTCCTAATATGACAGAATGTACTGTTGGAAAACCTGAAGAAAACAGTTGCGGAAACAATGTCTACAGACAGGGAACTATAGCAGCGGCCAGTATAAAGGTAGGAACTACCTGAGTTAGAGGGAGTAAGTCAGATGTCTGGTATGAACCATCAACAAGACAGATCACCAGTCAAAGCAGGCAATTCTATAGTTGCAAACAGCTTCAGCTATGTCTTTGCAAACTACACAGCTGTTGATCCCTGGTAAACAGGCGGGTTTTGATGCAGAAATCAGCCATTTCTGATGAGGAAACAACTAGGGGGTAAAGGATGAGGATAGGTGGTCGTCCCATAGACAGCCTTGTGACAGGCTTAGGACAGGTTTAGGGCAGGGTTGGGATAGGCTTGGTAGAGGCTTGGGGCGGACTTGGGATAGGTTTGAGTCAGGCTTGGTACACCTCAGCATCTCATCATTTTAATATCGGAAAATGCGGCCTGCTAGTCTACTACTGATATTTTGCCATCAAGGCAAGAGCAAGACAATTACTGATATTTTATAAATTATCTACTCAACACGGTGGCCCATTCCATGAAGTACTCCAACAATTTATGTTAAGTTGTTAAATGAATAATAATATTATTGTTACATTTTTGTAATAACATAATTAGCATATCTCTTCCATTAGCTTCACACTCCTAAACATTAATGTACTGACACTGTTAAAAGCAAAATCTTCTATCAGAGACAGTTTTTAAAAACATGCGAAGGTGTGTGACATCATAAAATATGACACACTGTAACTTCAGGTATTTCAGTTCTGGGCAGTTTCCAAGCAACCGATAAAAGGATGCTAGGTAACATGGTGTCACAAAAAAACTAGCAGTGCCTGAGAAGATTTTTGGGCCATCTTTTTATAGTTCTGGGCCAGGCTTGATGATGTGGTCATAAATAGAGAAGGAGGGTTGTGATACTACCCAGATTTACCTTATTATCTTCACCTGGAGGTCAACACAGTCAATTACACGGGTCTGGCCCTGGATGCCCTAGTGTATGCTGTGTTATTCCTTCAGTTCCTGTGATCCAACCCAGGTCTGTTTATTTCAGGCCCTATCAACTGGGATCTGTTCTAAAACAGTTGTCACCTAATTCATCAGCAGTGGAGTCATAAATGTCCATGTGTATCAAGGGCATGTTGGTATTAAAATTGTACTGGCTTGTGGCGGTGTTATGTAAAGTTATATAATCCTCTTCAGTTTTAAGATCTATTGTTTATATACTACTGGCTGTCATAAAGAAAAAAGAATCTTCTTGTCCTGTGATCTGCCCTCAAGTCCTTTTGTATTAAATTCTATCGACTTAATCAGACTTGTTTAGTTTTAAAATGTATCATTCAATCTTTCCGCAAAATAGCCATATACATCAGTGCTGGTAGTATGATCTAAAATAATACTGCCTCTTTGGAGTTGTGTCAGGATTCATCCTTTATTAATACTATTGTATTAGATGGTAACAATCTCGATCTGTTCAACACATTTCTCATCCAAATGTATCCACAAAATTAATGTAACTGTGTATACATTTAATTTGTATGAAAAAGCAAACATAATGTTGCCTTTTGGAGATGCAACCTTGGACCTCTTCAGTTATAACAGTAATGTTGCAAAATATTATTATTATTATGTTAAATTTCCGCAATAACACAGAAAAAACTGTAAGCATGTACAAACAGTGGGACAGAACTATCACAAAGTTGTTTGAACTTCAATGAGTAGCTTAGCTACCATGTATATTATATAAGGTAATTCGTTATGTAAACACCTGGTTTGGGTAAGAACACAGCCAGAAGATCAGCTAGTGTGTGATCAGGCACAATAGGCCTACTGTGTATACAGACTGGCAGTGTCAAGGAGGGTAGGTTGGTGCCCAGAAGTCAACAATGAACATCAAGATTAAGTCACATCAACTCATACACACTTAGATTTTTTAAAAGGAGTCTACCTTCCAAAATACAACCAAGCATCACCACAGCATGTCTGGCCCAGGACCATAAAAAGATGGCCCAAAAATCTCCCCAGGCATGTATCTTCTTATGACACCTTGTGTTACCTAACACCCTTTTATTAGCTGCCTGGAAACTGCCCTGAACTGAAATACCTGAAGTTATATCATATTTTATGATACCACACATTTTGTAATACGAGTCAAGTAGAAGAATTTGTTCTCAACAACGTTACTTTTTCAGTAGCTGTCGCAAAATTTGTTAGGAGTTTGTTTGTGTTTCCGGAAAACAGGGAGGTGTCTGGCTGACTGTGATCCTGTTGTAAATATAGACATATAATATTATTTCATACATGTTTGAATACATACACATCATTTCTAAGTTTTTTGAAAATCTTGTATTTTCCCCAACTGTTTTGTTTAAGTCAATTTTAGTTTTTATTGCTAGTACTCCTGGTTTGTGTGCATAAGTGGTGTACTTTATGTGATAATAAACATTGTAATTACATAACAAATTCTGAGTAATCTTGTAAGTATTATCAGAAGGCCACAATAATTAACTGCTGATAAGATGTTGTACTTAACTATGCCTGCACCTATTCACTTATTATTCACATAACAATTCCACAGCAATCACAACTAAGCGTGATATGACAATACATTTATAGCCTGAGAAAAATTCCAGACTATTATACATTTATACATAACCAGGTATGAGCTTCACCTAGTAATTGACCTCTCAAACATCTTCTAACAGAGGATAAATCGCAAATAGTCACACTGTTGTCTTTTCCTGGGCACATCAAAAGGACGGCCAACGTTCAGTGATTTAAAGTAGGAGCTTTGACCCAATCAAAGGCTGCAGAGCTGACATCTGAGTGTCAGGCAACATTTACCCACGCATTGTTTACAAACACTGCATCAGTCTTGTGATTGACGAAACTGGTCTGGAGACCTAGAGGCTGGAGAACAGAATGTATTTCTCAAGAAAACAGCTGTGTAACACTGGGGTTCCCAAACTAGGGATGTTGGAACCCCCGTCCCCCACCATGTGGTTCCAGGGTGACCTTAACAAACATGAACAATTATTTTACAATAGCACATTACACTTCGAGCTCAAGGTTATGGGCATCAGTTAACAGATAGGTTTTTTTGGGTCTTGACTTAAGAAGTTTCAATGGGAAACCCTGATGCCATAGATAACAGGCCGATGGCATAGTAGCAGGTGTGAAAGACGTTAACCCTAAGGTCATGGGTACAA
Organism: Escarpia spicata; assembly: GCA_963995525.1. NCBI lineage: Eukaryota > Metazoa > Annelida > Polychaeta > Sabellida > Siboglinidae > Escarpia > Escarpia spicata. The sequence continues at coordinate 42,240,068 of OZ023208.1, read as the reverse complement.
TGACTGTGAAACCCACTGTTTGCTAATGAATACCAATTATTTTCCCCATCAGAATTGATGGACTGGTTCACACAATTTAAACAAACTGTAATTTATGAAAACAAGAGATCTATGTTTTGTCATTAAACCATTTAACAATGTGTAATTTGTATTTTTTAAACAAAATATGTTTAGTTTAAAAATCTGCAATGTAATTGTAAATGCAAATCTGTAATTTATGAAAACAAAATGTTTTGTGCTTCTCCTATCACCGAGTTGTCAATTTTCCATTAAATCCTACAACTCAGTTGTGGATAAAATCACCAAAACCAACCACATTCTGTGCATATACAGGTATATGCTACATCATTTCTGTCTGCACACAGAGCAACACAAATGTTGTAATCTTTGTAGCAAAACAGATCTTGTGTTCTATTTCAAAGATGGCCTTTTTTCAGCACTTCTCATGTTCCCTTCAAGTTATGTGTGCACTGCAGCAGCATCCACAAAACATTACACAATAAATCAAGACTACCGGTATATATTTGACATATGAGTGAAAAAACAACCTGATGATCATAAAATGAAATGCCATCTACACCTTGTGATATGAACAGTGTGAATATTCTTAGTTTATTCTAACTTAGGCAACAATAAAATATAGTTGTTTCCGGTAACACTGATTTTTTAAATAAGGTAGGTAGGTAGAAAAAACATTTTTTTATTGCAAAAAATAGGGTCGGCAGCCTATTGTAATATTTAATTTAATTATTATTTTTGTTCAACCATTTTAGCTAGCGCCATATATGACGCCATCCAATGGAATTTGTTAGATCTACGAAACCCAGACTATATCACTTTGAGCCAGCGTAACCTAGGCTGTTGTTATTCATTCGAGTTTTCTGTTCGAAACCGGAATCTCTACACTTATGCGTGTTCTAACAATGTAACAAGTATATTTCATTAACAACATGTCTTCAATGCGCTTAGCGGACAACCAGACAATGATCACGAAATGGTTTATGTTAGCGCCTTCCACCAGGGTCCATGTTTACATCGGTTGACATGAGGTACATAGCAGGGTCACCATGACATTTCGCAACGATTTTATGCGGAAATCCATCCAATACTAGGGACGATCGCGGAATTTCTGTTCCAAAATGTCAATTCTCGTTACTTTTCAGGACTTTTGCAATGATTATCTGTATTTTTTATCATCTTGAATGATCGTTGTAATAGAATACTATTATGTTAAAAGAAAAGTTACTGGTCTGAGGCAAGGGTCAAAGGTTAGCATCATAACAAATATTTTTATTTTGTTCTTGAAAAAATGCATAGAGTCGCACGGAAATACTAGGGACGGTCGGGTTACCAGAAACACAGGTATTATTTTATTTGACCTTAGTCCCGTTTGTTCGTTGCAAACACAGGCACCAACAACGGTTCTCCACTGTTGCTTGTTTGGTGTAATCTTTGCGGGTTTTTACCAGGTGTAACCCATCTTCTTTATCTGTCTCGATGTCTCGCCGCCAGGTATTTCCCACGTAAAACATTTCTAGGACTTCCTGTTTTTCTCTTCTCCATGTGTTCCATGTAAGTGATTGTTTGGTGATACTGGGTGGTAGTTTTCTAAGTCTGTGACCAATCTAGCTCCATTTTCTCCTCTTGGTTTTCTTCACAACAGGAAGCTGTTTGGTCCTTTCCCAGGGATATTGCTGTTGTTAACCTTGTCAGACAATTGCAAATTCATAATTTTGCACTGGCATCTGTTGGTGAGTCTGTATCCTTTTCAGTGTTTGATGAGTTATTCAATTTATTACATCTAATTTATTTAAAGTTATGTCACAAAAAATTTACAAGATACAGGTTTACAATATACAAAACTTGAAAAACATGGATATTAAAGCGGTAATGTATGTATTTCTATTGCTATTCTGCACATGCTCCTTTACTGAATAACCATTTTTGGTGCTATGCCCCACATATTGCTTTACTAATTAACCTGTATTTCTGGTGTAGTTCTCTACATATTGCTTTCTGGATAACCAGTATTTCTGGTGTTATTTCCAACATACAGTGTATTCCTTTACTGAATAATCACTAAATCCCCCACATATATAAGTTCCTTTACTGAATAATAAACTCATCAGTATCTCTGCTATTGCCACATGTTCTTTTACTGAATCCCCCGAGAGGATCATTGTCAAGTTGTCACTCACCACGTTTAATGATGGGGAACAGGCAGATCAGGTGACTCTACACAGGGAAGAGGAAGCCAAGAGCACATTAGTAGGAAGTTAGTGCCCTGGCTACAGTGTGCAGAGAACACAGTGTGTGTAACTGTGTGTGGTAGGGCTATTAAAGTTTAATGTGGCAATGTACATAAGATCAAGAAGAGAGAATCCAGAGGCAGACTCATGCATGTGTCTTACTGATGTCACCTGATCACGTCCTGATGATACTCTGTGGAGGCTGTCATAATGTTATCTTCAACTGAATGAGTGTGCATAGCATCTTTAGAATCGACTGAGATTGCTCTCCAAGGCTCTTTACAAATATGATAATTTTATGAGTTAACATTTATTTGTTCTAGTCAACAAGTATTAGTCTAAAATGCTGTTCGTAAAAAATGCACCTTATAAAATATATGCGGGAGTGGTGAGTCATCTAATTTTATACAGGGAATGATGGTGGTGGCTTTTTCCTTTTCTCTTCTTTTTTTCAGAGAGCTCCTGGCATACAACTTCAAAGTCACAAACAGCTTTGCAAACTTGTGGAAGCATGCCAAAGAGTTATACAAATTATGCAACAAGGGCTAAGGTTTGTCCTGCACCTATGTAGAAAAATGTAAACCCCTCTAATATTTATATCATTACAACATGTGACTCCCAAGGTGGACATGAACAAATCTTGAACCTGGAGTTTAAGAAATTATTGAACACATGTCTCTTCTCAGTTTAATTTATAGTTTTAATGACTTTGTGGTTTTATATCTCTTAGCAGCATGTGATTTTAGTATGTATTTAATATATTGGTCACCAATATATATGTAATGTATTGTAGCCTTGTATCTTTAGTTTCTTTCATCAAATGTCTACTTTTTCAGAATTCTGTTTGTTTGCTTTATCATTTCATTTGCTCATAATTGTAATATATTATACATGATATTGCTTTGTTAACTTGCTTCACCATTAACTGTTATTGTTCAACCAGTAATTGATTTATTTTCTCTTATGTGCAATTTTGTTTTTCGTTGTACAAATTTGTGAACAGGAAATGACGGCATTAGCCAGATTTGTTGGTATCAAAATAAAGTTTTACTATTTTATTAAATTTCAAAACTCACTGTAGCTACCATTGTGTTCCCCATGGAGAAATGGCCTCAAGATTGACACCTCAGCAATTATCACAGGATCAAGAAAGTGGTTGTTTCCACTTGATTTCCACTTGATTTAAACTTGATTGCAACTTCTGACATCAACGCAGGCAGCAGTGATACACACCGCTTTGTAAAAAATCTCCAGACCAGCTTCAAAAGTAACATTATCCAGACCAGTGAATGAAAAGCAGGAAAAAGTTAATGTTTCTGGATCTGAAAAAAATACTTCCTACTGGTTATGATATAGAAATAAGGTTATCATGACCCTGAGTACTACATTTTAATGTCCAGCCAGTGCAGATGAGTGAAGGTGTGCCTGTTTAGTGTTTCCTCGTGGACAAGAAGCACCCGTTGACATGACAGCCTGTTATCACAACATGGATCATGTTTTAAGAGCAGTTTTCTTGGCCAGCAAGCCCAGGTTCAAAAAGTAATTCCTGTGATAAAATTACATCAAGTTATCTTGAAAATCAATGTATAAAATCCTGTTCCGTTTACAATAATGCTGAATTATGAAGATTTTTCTCCCGAGAATGGACATTTAGGAATGCAAGAAGTCAACCCCCAGGTTTGTTAAGACAAAGGTGTTGCAAAAAGTGTAATGGGTTTAATGTGTGTGTGTGTGTGTGTGTGTGTGTGTGTGTGTGTGTGTGTGTGTGTGTGTGTGTGTGTGTGTGTGTGTGTGTGTGTGTGTGTGTGTGTGTGTGTGTGTGTGTGTGTGTTTGAGTGTGTGTGCGTGCGTGCGTGCGTGCGTGCGTGCGTCCATGCACGTGCATGCATGTGTGCACGGAGCATGTACGTGCATGTGTGTGTGTGTTGCCAAGATACAACTGATAGCAAGGACAAGAAAGTGAAGCATGATGAAGATAAGATTGCTAAACTTGTTGAGAGAGATAACGTTATTTGAATGTAGACAAGTAAAATGTTTTAACATGTGTGAATCAGAAAAAAATGGTGTTTATTGTGTGTAAACCTGTGATATTACATCTAGGAATGAGATTGATTAACCACTAATCATACCGGGTAGATATAATAACTTTTTTCATGCCCAAATCGTGGGAGGCCAAATCAGAGTCAGAGGCATATGAAAACAAAAGGGTTCGCCAATCTCCAAATTGGCAAGAATTACTGTAGTAAAGATGTCAACAGATGGATGGTATAATAATAAATTCATGATTTGCATGCCTAAATTCTGGGAAGCCAACTTGGCATTAGAGACACATGAAGACAAAGGTGTTAGTCAATTTCTAAATCAACAAGCATTAGTACTAAAGTTGTCAATAGATGGATGGCCACGCTACTGAGCAAAGGATGGTTATAAGATAAGTCACAAATGTCTACAAAATTGTGTTACATTTCCTACAGACCTAGAGGGAGCCAACTTAGTATGTCTTAATTACAGCGGAGTTTAAAAGACATATAGCCTAATATCATACCTGCGTCTGACATAGCATGAATTCAATGAGTGATTTCCACCCACAGATTGTATGTTTACAGCCTGGCCTAGTGGGCAGGGAACAACACTGCTAGCGGCTGTACTGCCTGACCCTCTTCTAACAAGCAGCCACCTAACAACGTGTCTTAATCTTCCACAAAATAGACATACATACTGGCAATACTATTTTACTGTCATTAGCTTCCTATATTCCCCTTCCTTCCATTCCTTCACCTCTCCTTCCCTTTAGTCCCATCCTCTCACTCTATTACTTTCTGCTCTTGTTGCCTCTCCCCAGTTCTCTTTTCACCCTCTCTCCCACCCTCCTTCCCTTTCCCACCTTCCCACTCTTCATCCCTACTTCAGCAAAAAAATCCCTCCTGCCATATACATATATATACTTCAGTAAAAAACTCCTTCTCTTTCCACTCGCACCCTCCTTACATCCCGCCCTCCTTACATCTCATCTTCCTTACAACCCACCCTCCTTACATCCCGCCCTCCTTACATCCCACCCTCCTTACATCCCACCCTCCTTACATCCCATCTTCCTTACAACCCACCCTCCTTACGTCCCACCCTCCTTACGTCCCACCCTCCTTACGTCCCACCCTCCTTACGTCCCACCCTCCATACGGACCATCCTCCGTACATCCCACCCTCCTTACATCCCATCCTCCTTACGTCCCACCTTCCTTAAGTCCCACCCTCTTTACGTCCCACCCTCCTTACTTCCCACCCTCCTTAAGTCCCACCCTCCTTACATCCTACCCTCCTTACATCCCAGCCTCCTTTCGTCCCACCCTCCTCCATCACACCGTCCCTCACGTTACATTTAACTCCGTCTGCTTTAGTGTACACTAGATAGTTTCAATTTTTCATTAAACAAGTCTGAACTGGGACAAGCAAAAAAAATCAAATTGAAGACTAACCCTTAATATGCAAATTGCCTATGTCTTAACTCAGTAATTTGACAACAAACTTTAAGTTGGCAACCATTAGATAATGGCATCTTTTGTTACAAAATTACTCAGATTTTGTTGTAGCTGTGAATGAAAGGTGTTTGCTTCTGACAACCCTGTACGGAAGTAGCTGTGTCAGAAAACACACTACTGGGATGCTCCATCTACTGGAAAAACTGAATTATATATCAACAGAGCAGCCAAAACCTGCCCGGGTACATGTTATCTCACATTACAGATCTTAACTTTTAGATTCTTATTCACAATACAAACAGGCCTACACTGTTTTACAAATGAGATCAAATGTGGAGTAATTCCATAATGTTCTTCTGAAAAAAATATGATTATATGAGACTAATTCAAGGATGGATGCGGAATTGTTTTTTACAAGTCAGCATCGGGAATCCAAGGATACAATTAATTATTTCCATACTACTTAAGCATTCATGTAATGCCTTGGAGCAGTTTTTCCTAGAAACATGGTACAATATAAATTTATAATTTATTACGAATGTTTTCAATTTATTATTATTATTTCACGAATCTAGGTGTGACTAATGAAAGAAGTATTATTATCAGCTACATATTACATACAGGGAGATAATATGCTAATTGTTGTCACTACCATTTACCCTGCTGTTTAAATTATAGTATGGGGAGAGGGTTAATGGGATGGATCACCATACAGAGACAGAACTTGTTAAACAGTGTGGGGTGAAAAGGGTGACAAACTACATGCCCATTCTAATTAATGGATGCCAAAGTTGCCCTTGCCAGTAAGGGTGAATAGGATGTTTGGCTGTAGATGTGTGGCGAAATGGGGTGAAATAACTGATGACTGGTGTGTGGTGGGGTTATAAAGGACAACCCATTTCTTTAAGGCAGTTCATAGTATACACCGGCTTTTCTTTTCACTCCTTGAAAAATTGCTTCAGATACCTATTTGGTGACTTTGTCACATCAATCTGTATATTCTAAAGCAGGAAGACACTTATAAATGCACCCAGTGGAGTAGCATCAAAAACCAAAACAGAAATATCATTTAAATTTATTTCTCATATGGAATTTTTTATATAAAATAATGATTCTACACACTGCTCCAGTTCACTGAGCTGTATAAATGAGTACCTGGTTATAGACATTGGTGGATATTTGTGAACAAAGAGTCTCTATGCATTAACTGAAACAAGAGAAGTTGAGATGGCCTCCTAAAAGCAATTTAAGAAGTCGTAAGGTCTGGATACCACACTATATAAGAACTTACCTTTGTAGCATATGTCAATTGAGTTTTTCTAGAAATATTTAACATACATTATTTAGATTAAATTTAGAGACCCAGTTTATGCAGAAGTATTAAGCACATGCTATTTCTTAAAAACCTCCACCGCTCCACAGCGAATGTTCTCGTTTTATGACAGTGAGTGCCCGGAAATACTGAATGTTGAATGATCCCTGGAAAAGTTAGAACAAAATATCCTGACCAATGGAGTGAGACATGATTTACAGCCCGGACCACACATGGCAGTGTTAGCACAGCACATGGCCATTCATTCTGAAGCCCTTGCATGTATAATGGGGTGTCAACATCTCCATTTCTGATAGCCAAAAGGCCAACCAAGCTTGTGCAGCGGGGACAACTTTATCAGATATCACATAATATACTCATGCAAATTACCCTTGTGGTTTCATGGTGCTTTATCCACTGCCAGCATGTGCTGTTGATGACAGCAAAGAGTCAGACACTGCCATCTGGTATCTGTGGTAGATGGACTGGGCAATATCAAGAAAACTTTAGTGTAGTAAGGCTAGGGGTGCATAGCACTACGTACCCTTTAACTGTGCATGGTGTCATGTTGACATTGGTAAAACACTGACACAATGCAATCTATTGACATCGGTAACACCTTGACATTAGTAACATCCACCAGTATTTTCCCCAATGAATTTGTGTTAGAAGATTACTTAGGGTGTAGCTGTTGTAAGAATATACTAAAGCTGGTAAGGAATCGACTAAATGGGACTGGACACGTGGAGAGAATGGGAGTAGAACAGTTGGCAAAGATAGCAGGTGACTGTGGAGGGGAGGGGAAAAGGAGGCAAGGAAGACCTAGACTGCAATTGGAGGATTGTGTACAGAGAAATTTGGAGGGATTGGTTATGGAGTGGAAAACATGAGCAAAAGCTGGAGGGGAGTGGAGATGGTTGGTGGAGACAATTGTGCAAGGTCAGAGAGGGGAAAGAAAGAGATATTAGACGTCAAGGATCAGTATCAGAGCCAACCTTACCCCTGATAGACAAAAAAAAAACTCCTCTTTGTCCATAGTGAGGTTGGCCTCAGTAGTGGTCCTAGATTCTAATCTTTCTTAATTTAAAATAGGGTGGTAATAGTGAAATAGTACAAATGTTTACTGGGTACTGCTGTGAATTTTTGTGGGGAGTAACCATTTTTTAAGTATTATTATCACCTATTAGGTAAATTACTATTATGGGAAACCATGTTCACAATTCAATTTATATCTAGCAGCACTAATCATCTCCACTCTATGTCTGATAATTAGATTGTGTTAGTATTGGCACCATTTCCTAAACTTCTGGTGGCCTTGGTGAAAATGCAGACAATAAATTTCTTGAATGCTATTAAAGCAGAAGAATTTTTTTTTGCATAAATAACAATATTAATGATAATGCACCAGGTTTGTTAAATGCTTTTTAAATTCACTGCATAACACCAACTGATCCTGATAAGTGCACATGCAAATATTGTAAAGAAACCACGTGGTGTTATCTACTCGCTGACAGGACCTAGTAACAAAGGTAATAGATTAGAAAGTACTGAAAAGAACCCAAGTTGGTTATAAAAATAAATGTTTACAGCCTGTTTTATTTCATCAGACAGCCTGCAGATAGCAGGAGCGAAGGCACTGATAAGTTGCTTTCCTTCAGTTAAATGCAAAGACATTTTACTTGGCAATAGGCAAGTAAATTATTTATCCATCCTTCATAATGGTTGTTACTTATATGTGCTGGAGATGAACTGTACTACTGTACCCTTTGACACCCTGGGGTTTGGAGGGACCAGTGTGAGGGATAGCCTTGTGGGCTGCTGAGTGGTGACAGGCAGGCAGTTCTTATCAGATAACATCAGCCACTAAGATAACACTTCAGAGATAAAGGTGGAATTTCCATAGTAAGTAAGCATAGTTCACACCTGAAACCAGCAACAAGGGGACATGTTAAGAAAACTGTTAGCCTAGATGCTCAAGGGAATGTGCCAGTAAATTATCAAGGCCAGTGCAGTGTGATTTACCATCGAGTGATTTTCTTTCTGGTGTCAAAAACATCTGTATGACAAAATGATGCCTGTTTCCCAAAACATGCACATTGTAATGTGGAAAAACATTTTAATGATAAATACTTTAAACGTTCCAGTATATTTTTTGTTTTTCGGACAAAATCTGTGCATCCTTTCTCCTTTGCATTTGTGCAGTGGGAAGTAAAAAAAACCTCGCAGGGTAAATTAAATGTGTAACCTGTCAGGGTCTCACTAACTCTAACAGTATCACACAAATCTCAATTTAATGGAGCTCAGCTGTTATAGGAATCACCACATGAAGCATGACAGTTCAACAAACTGCCCCATGATTTACCCTCCTGAAACATCCTTCTTTGGGGTGAGAGAGGAAACCTTGTGAAAGTGATATTACCTTCTTCCTGGCACCCCATGAAACCGGGGATGGGTGTCCCGCTGAGCTGGGACATGGGATCAGCCCTCTATATTGCTGCAATATGTGTTAAATGGCCTAGGGATTATTGGTAGCAGACAGGGCATATCCTGCAGTTTACTGGAGCGGTGATATAACAGTGAAATAACTGACCTAACTAGAAGGTGGGTTACAGCATGTACCACTACGTTTTTGTCACAAGAAAATAAAACATTATCGGTGATGTCGGATACATAGTAATACTGGAAATATGCACTACCAAAACACATTGGTAACAACATAATTATAAATGGCAGGCAGGCATCTAACATTGCTATGTATATAGATATGGTTGCTTAGATTTGTTTAATGTGTTTGATAAATCTACATCAGTCCATCCTGACAGAGTGAGTGTGTTATTTACTGAGCAGCCTGGCCTTAGAGATGGGAAAAACAACAATTACCTGACCCATGAGTATCAAACACATAAACGGCATTTTAAAATACCTGAACTTTGGGCCAGTTCATGTGGTTGTACTTGTAGTACACCATCAGTTCTTACAACACCAAATTCAACATTAAACTTATCTACCAATATAAAGCCTTTCGTACACATTAGAGGGCAATAAAAAGGTTGTAATAAGCACTACAAATTGTGATAGTAATAAAGGTGAAACCTTGTAAATAGACCAAATCCATCAAAACAAGTCAAATCTTCACTGCTACCAGACATGATCTTCTGGCCTTTTTCCTGTGTCCAATTATCTAATCTTTTGTTGGCTGTCACAACAGACAATTGGATCATACACATTGCCAGAAGACAAGGATCTCAGGTAATAAAATAACACAGCATAACTGACTGCAGCTATGCCAGGTTATCTTGCCCTGGCCAAGCCAGTTGTTGTAAGGCCATTGCAGGAGGGGATCCAGGCCAGAAGGCTATCAGACACCCCCCCTGATCCTGCCCACTCCCTCCATAACTGATACCCCCAGAGGGCATCCAGTGAACCAGTGGTGCCATTCACCCATGGACCCTGTTGTTCCTGTAAGTGTCCGATGGGAATAACCACAACCAGATGGCATGGAGACAGAGGTACAGAGCATAGTGACTACTACATGTAAAGATTGTGTAAGACGGAGCTTATCCTTCTAGATACATCTATGCTTGTCTAGAGGGCCTTTCTCCTACCTGAGAGAAATAAGTTATCTAAATGGAGCTACTGTAAAGAAGTGGTTTGTTGTTCCATAGTAATAACATAACTACCATCATTAAAAATTTGAATGAATTCACATCCCGGTTTCTTTGGATCAGAGATGTGGTGATAACATCACAAAATGTAATCAATTATGATTACTGTATGAATACGATTATGATTACTTTTACATGCAATCACGATTATGCGAAATGACTTATCCATTGGCTGTGTATTATTTACAGCTTCCTGGTTGTTATCAGATACAGAATAACTTTAAACATACAATCAGCTGGAACATAATGCAAACAAGACCAAGAAAGATTGAATGAGTCAGTCTATAAAAAAAAATCATTAGGAAAGAACATCCAAAAGTTTTTGTGAGGTAATTCATAACTATTGTGTCAAATTTGAAGCACTTGAAAGTTCCCTGAATTTTCTAAGTACTGCAAATCTGGGGGACCTTATAACAGTTTTAACTGGTTTCAATAGATGACTGCAAGTCCTCAAGAAACTTAAAAAATTTAACTGATAAATCAAAAGGATCACATGGAAACAAATACAAACAGAAAGAGAAATGCACACACTCACACATTATAACAAATTAATTTCCATTGAGCAGTTCACATTTGCCACATCCAGAAACACAGCCCACTCACTAATCCACATGTCATGTCAGGTGACACAAGTAATTTACCCTACATGTTCACATGCTGCAGCACTGATACGGTCCCTAGGGCACCTGTCAATGTGAGACATCTCACTGTCACTTGTCAACCAATCTCTTGTCCCACTGTCACACATCCTAACTCCCATTTCCAGACCCTGCTATGTACCTCTGACTCCCACCTTACATACCATATTAACATTTCTTGGTTCAATTCCCTCCCCATATGTACCACACAGGCTGGGGGACAGCTGGAACACATGTCAGCATTGCAGGTGTTTTGAATCTTTTATCCTGATTCCCTCTACCAATATAATAAATATCGTAATGGAATTAGACATGAATCGCCTACACCAGAGCCCTTAGAAATACATATATTTTGTAAAGTAAAATTACAAGTCACCATAAAAGAAACACTACTCAAATGAAAGGACTTTTTTTTAATGTACTTGAATTACAAGTAAAAAGTAAACAAATGTACTTGAAGTAAGCTTAAAAGTACTTTTCTAAAATTTCTTTCTCATTTATAAAATGGCTGACATAGCCTCCCATTGCAAATAAAACATTCACAATATAATTTAATGTGTAAACCAAACAAATGCATTACTTAAAAATTAACACAAATTTTAAATACTTCATTACATTCTGAAAAAGTATACATTATCTGTATTTTGTTACAAATAAAAGTACTTCCAAAATAATGTAATGAAGTAAATGTATTTTGTTACATGCTGGCTATGGCATGCACACATATATACATATAACGTATCCATTTAGTTTCCCTCCAGGTATCAGATCAGGGGACCTTGATGCACCTGTGTAACATGTACTAAATTATAGGTTTTGGTATCTCTAGTCTATGTATACGCCTGAGGGATCTTGATATATTGAACAACAGGACCTGCATCAGTATTTATATAGCATTAAGTGCTACAGTTAGTGCATTAGCATATCATGAGATTCCTGCCTCTCGTTGCACACTCCCTAAAGTTATTAGCTAAGACAACTTCTTTTTTATATTCCTGTACCATTTAACTCTGGCATATGTGTAGTAGTAGCAAGTTCTTATCCCGGGGAAGCTTCCCCCATACATGGACGGTGGATTCACATGGACATTATATCCATGGTCCATGGATGTAATTAAATAATCATGATGGCAAATTCCGACTGGTTGTGACAATGAATCTGGATTTAAACACTGTACACAACAATGCTCAAAACCATGCATGAAGACAATTCACCTGTGGACTTAGTTTGGTTTAATATGGTATATATATATATATATATAACATATAACACTGCTGAATAAAATGTTGACATCAGTTTGTCATTGAAGATGCCACTCAACCATCAGGAACACGACCAATGGAAAGCCAGGAAAAGTTGTCACAAAAATCATAATAAACTATAATCTGATATTATTTTATTCAACCTCTATGAACTTCAATATTAACAAAGTCTGTAGTTTACAAATGAAGATAATATTCAATTGATCATCAGCAAACAAACGCATATTTTTCCTAAATGTTATATTATCATTTCAATGATGTTAAAACAGTCTTAAAGGTGCCCGAATTACATTTACCAGGCGGAATATAATTTATAGATTTAGTTACACCGTAACGTTGCTGCTGCGCACAGATCGCCGTAGTTGGTGGAAGCCGACATGTCAACAGCGGTTGGCACCCCGTCCCTGGCTGCGCATCTTGCATAATTCAGCTTCAAAAACTCACAATTTATGGTTAAAATAAATGTTACATCTATACAACAATTCTGAAATTTCATTAATATTCCGTTTATCAACCACCACCATACATTTACCGGAGAGCCAGTTACAAATTTTGAAAATTGTCACCGATGTGGATCGGCTAACGTTCATTGACTTGGAAGACTGCCGAGTCTGCATGGGTTAGGCGTAATAATGGTTAAAACTATATAATTATTCAAATAACAGGTAGCGATACAAAGTCTAATATTTCCAAAGTTCATCGTATATGATCCGTGAGTGGAAGCAAGTTGTACGTCTGCCAAACTGAACGATTTTGTGAAATACAGCCTCGATCAACGATGGCTGATGTGGAGTCTGTCCTACGCGTATGACAGAGCTAGGTAGGTGCACTCAGCGGGTCACCCTGTTAACGCAAGCACTAAACTGTAACAAGTACATTTATTTTGTACTTGAGTAAAAGTACAAGTAACTCTGGAAAAACCCACTGCAAACAAACAAGTAAATTCAGTAGTGTGCAAAACAAACACTATTGAACAGGACAGGATCCTCAGCAGGATATACAGACAGGCTGGCTCCTCAAACGCCTTGTTGAGCTTAAGCATCTATTTATAGATATATGCTGGCGGAAACCAGTTCCGGGCTTCAGGCATTATCATTCGTTACTAATATTTTTGGAGCTCAAAATTTGTAATGGATATTATGGATACTTCGATATATTTATGAAAAGTACACATATTTGTACTTCGTTACAAGTAAAAGTACTCTTAAAAAAATGTACTTCGTTATTCACGAAAAATAAACTTTTCTACTCAAGTACAGTAACAAAGTACTTGTACTTCATTACGTCCCAGTTCTGACGCCAACACACTAACAAAATTGCAACGCACACAATTGCTAGAGAACTTCATTTACGGTTGAATTTCCTCAAATAAAAAGTTTGCAATGTGGCACGCATCACTATTTACTGTAAATTTTCACTTGTACAATGGATAGCCATGTAGTCATTTTACTTGGTCCGGGCCAAAAACCACTTGTACCGGACAAATGGACAAGTGCTATTTCGAAGGCTGCTGCAACATGCAAAGATCTTCCACTGTAATCTCAGGTGGCAGGCAAGATTCGACAGAGGCCAATACAATTGTGACTCATGGGTGGTCTCCTTTTGATGCTTGTCAGCGTGGACGATTACTGCAGCTGCAGTAGCTGATGTAGCTGATGCTGCTGCATCTCATTTTTTATTTGCTCAAAGTGCTTCTTCGTCCATTACACACTGCATTGCGTGGAAAAGTCGGGAGTCGTTTTAGAATAATGTAGGCCTAAATGTAATAATACATGTGCTTACTGGGATCACTGACTGCTTTATGTCTGAATTAGCTTGCCAAGGAAGTTAACATCACTCACCATAATATATACCCATTGCCTTGTGTTGTGCATGTGTTTGCAAATTAGTATATTTTATATGAATACACGTTGTGTATGTTGTACTTTATTTTTCTATCTTCCCATGTTATATTCACTATATTGGATCCTGCATGTCATCATGACCACAGATTAAGAACATTCAGAAATTATACTGATGTTGGTTAAAAGGACTTAGAAACAAGAAAGAAGACTGCGTATGGTGAGACCAACAAAATCTGTTGCTTCATTACTACAACTGGCTGTTTGTCTTTTGTGGTTGGGGAAGAGATGACCAAAATCATAGAAGTTGCGCTTGACTGATTAGGGTACCACCCAGGGATCACAAACACTGCCACAGGGGCTGGGGCATTTACCCCGCAACAAGTAGGCTGTATAGTAAAGTTGGTGTATTTTTTCAAGAGCCATGTTTTTCTGGTCTCCCCGGGTGGAGGATTAGTGTCAGTTGCTGCATGTTCCAGTATAGCAAGTCTTGTCACTGACTTGAATGTAGGCAAATACTGTTCATATACAGTTACATTAATTCTTATATTAACCTTGTTGAAGTAATACGTCTGGTATAATTTGGGATTAAACGTCCGGAGAATGCATGTGTTAAGTAATAAGTTCAATGATCTGTTGAACTAGTTGGAAGAACTAAGTTCAATCATTTATTGTTTGGAAACCTAAGTTCAAACACATATAGTGGACTAGTTGGAAGAATTAAGTTCAACCATTTACTGCTCTGTTTGGAAGATGTAAGTTCAATGATATGCTGCACATATTGGAAGAACTAAGTTCAGTTATATACTGCACTACTTGGAAGATGTAACTTCAATAATAAACTACACTTATTGGAAGAACTAAGTTCAATCATGTATTGGACTAGTTGGAAGAAATTTAAGTTCAATCATGTGCTGCAGTAGTTGTAAGAACTAAGTTCAATTATGTACTACATTAGTTGGATGAGCTAAGTTCAATCATGTAATGTGTATAATACATATTAGATGGATGACCTAAGTTCAATCATGTTCTGCACTAGTTGGGGGATTCAAGTTCAACTATGTACTGCACCATTTGAAGAACTAAATTCAACCGTGTACTGCACCAGTTGGAAGGGAAGAACTAAGTTCAGTTATGTACTCCACCAACATTCACCTCACATGTTAATCAATGCCTAGTTGTGGTTGAGATGAACCCTTCGGCAAGTTTTTCCCTCTAGTATTTTGGTTCGCCTCAAGGTTACACACCAAAGCATAAATAACCTTTGTATTGTATTTTCCTGGGTAACAAATTAGTGGAAATGTCTCCCAATCTTCTCAGTCATGTTGGTTACTGTTCTACACTTGGAACAAATGCACACGCAGGGTAAACAGGCAGCCAGTTGGTGTGTTTGAGGCACATGGCAGAGTAGCTGCAATGCTGCGGTATGCAGGTACACAGGAACAAGGCTTCTCATCAGTACTGTCTGCCGCAGCCCCCGCCACCTGTACTTTGGCATTCTGTACTTTGGCATCTTGTGCCGGCTAGTGCGGTCTAGGTGTCTGATGAGAACTGGTGGTTGTTTAAAATATACTATAAATTACAGTTGTTTTGAAGCTTCCAAGGTAATTGTTTCACCTCCCATTCCTTCAGTTCACTCAGCTGAATCAATGAGTACATGGCTAGACAACAGTGGATATAACTAAAAGAATTGTCTTCAGACAGTTATTGCTGTGTGGCTGAATACTTCCTAGGGAAGCTAAAATGGTGTTCGATTGAACAGGTCTGCCACAGGGGGAATATAAAGCACTTTGAGCATTCCCGAGGACTGTATATGATGCTACATAATAAGTTACCTAAAATTACTTTTAAGCGTGGTGCTTCAACAAAACACTACCGTCAGTTGAGAGAAGTTCACAGAACCAGAATTTGATTCGAGATTCAATTTATTTGACCTTGTCCACTTACACATTACATGCATTAATGCACTGGTAATATGAATAATATGTAAGGTCGGGGAGACTCCCGTTAAGACATATTGTCGCTAGCACGGGAGCCACCCCACAAATGTAAACACTAACAACATGTACACAGTATGACCAGATTAGTCAATTATAATCATGCTTTAAGAATTACAAATATAGGAATTATGAATAAAACATCATGATTCATAATTTAGAATGATGTAATTTTTTATGTAACTTGAGAAACCAACTGTGTGTATAAATTTTCTGAATGATAATGTCTGGTGTATTAATAACTGTCTCAACTACCTCCGGTACGTGATATCTAACACATTTTTTGACAACTTCATATTTGACTCTAGACATACACAGATCATTTTGTTTACGAGTGTTTGTGTTCATGTCATAGTTGTGTGTGCAAGGAATAACTTTGAAATATTCAGGTAACTGATTGTTAATTAATTTGTAGTAGAATTTTAGTTGCTGGAGTCTATAAATGTCATCCAACTTAATTAATTAAAGAGTTGATTAATTAGAGACTTCAGTAATTTAAGTGTTTTATAAATAGGACTTGCGTGACACCTGCTGTCTCCAATCTAGTACTATTGCATTAAAACATCCCAGTTTGCCGTGTCTTTTTTAGGAGAGACAAACATTCAAATAGTTTAGTAAAAAAAGTTTACACCAATTATATTGCCTATGACTGAGGCAGGTGGGGACTAACTGCAAGTTCCTGGAATTGCTCTTTGGTGTTCATACAATCAAGATCAGTGAAGACTACAAATTAGTGGGATGACAACAACTTATTCAGCAAACTTCCCTATACATTTGTGCTGGCAATACACCAGGGGTAGTCTAATTCTATTATCACCCCTGGTTGGAGAGGATAATTGCAGATAAAGATCAGACAAGACTGCCTGACTGACAGTAATGGTGGCATTGTCTACAGGTGTGAGACATCAGCACTGACTTGGAGCAAGGTCTGGTCAATGCCCCAGGAACAGAGACTTGTTGATCTGTTGTTGCTCTGGCCAAGAAACCTCACCCTGGATTCCTGGGATTCTTCCAGATGCTTCCCTGTGGCTTTGTGAAGAAAGTGGCCATTTATAAGGTCAGAGATCATGAACAATTTGCTGGTTTCTTAGGCTTATCTGTGCTGATGATGTGTGGAAAGCCAGCAAGGGAGGAGTTGTCATGCAGACAGATGTCCACAGAATTGATGGTGGGGATGTCAGTGTTATCTCGCAAAGTCCTTCAAGTAGGTTCAATGTCTGATTTCTACAGCTGCTGCTTGGGCAAATATTAATGACATCTAGGCAATTCAGTCTGATTCTAAAAGATGAAACAACTGGATTTCACAAAAATGAGATGCAAAACTTCTGTTAAACTACGGTTCCACAACAAGATAAGAAGTTTTATGATTTAACTCTCTGATTAAGTTGAAAGCTAAATGTTTCAGAATCTACAAGAAAACTGGAAGTTGCTTAGAACTGTGGTTCCCAAATTCCTTCAGCTAGGGAAAAAATGTTTGCCTTCTGGCATTGTGTTTTGCCTGCAACGTGCCATTTAAAACTAATTTTACATGTTTGCAGAGGACTCTCTGGAACTACATGGTGGCCCGAAGGGGTTCCTGGCCCTCACATTTTGGCACTCCTTGCTTTTCTAGTATTGGTATATTTTCTAGATATTTTTTATATCTACTATCAGAAGATGCACATGAAACAAGCCTTGCATCCTTCATGGGTAAATTATCCTTATAAATGTGCAAATTGTAAACATGGCCCTTGACTCTTCAAAATCAAAAAAGTTTCAGTTTAACTATTATATACATTAGTAGCCAGATTATGTATTCTGTGTCATAATCTGTACTTTATAAAACAGGTTAATAAATTATTTAATTGCACAGTAAGTTTTGTTGTGTGCTTCATCATTAAAATAGTATAATATATACTCTATACACATGTAACTACCAGTAATGCCTTCATTTAGGTCATTGTGACAAGATAGTGTCACCTCTTTCCAAAGTCAAACAAAACTGCATAATCAAGTTTGCATAAGGTGGTAACATGGCGATTTACAGGAAAGGTTATGGCAGTGGAATCAGTCAGTGGTTACTGTTTAGTATCCAGATCAACACTATCCTCAGGCCAACATGAAACATGAACACTTGTGAAGAATGGCTCAGGGAGATAAAAGGGCTATTTTAATACTACTAGCATGCATATTTATGACATTAAAAAAAACATTTAGAAACCTGGAACCCAACCGTACACATCTGATGAAATCTGAGTTCACATACAGGTCTTAACAACAATGTCTGATAGTTCAAACAAAGTAGATTTATAAAAACATTTAAAGCATTTTGGTGATTTTTTATTTTCAACATGAAGTGTTCATGAGACAGTAGCCTTAGGAAATCTAGACACCTATCAAGATGAAACATATTCAAGAAAGTTCAAGTAATCATGCAGACATTCCCAAGAATTAAATCAAAGTAATAGTTATAATAACAGAAACCAATGCCAAAGAACAAAATGTCAATTGGCGTTCTTTGGTGTCGGCCTTATGAGTGAACCCACTCGAAGAGGATTAAGTAAGTAATACCGGTAGTTGTAATAGTAACATAACATTTGTAAGAGACCTCCATGCATGTTAAATATTCGCACATTGTTCAAGAAGCTATTAAATTAATAAATAAAACAGTTACGTAAAATATGTAAGAGACCTCCACGCTTTGGAAATCAGAGTTATATTCTCTGATTTCACTAGCACTTTGTACAAGATGCTATTCATCAAAACAGTTATGTAAAATGCACTCTCAGCAGCTGTGGGATTAGACTCCTCTGGCATTTGTCAGCCTGAAGCAGCAAACAATAAACAGACTAGCATTGAACACTGTCCATCTGCACATTATACATAAGCCATAATCACTGCATGTTGTCACAGAGCCTGCATCCACAACTTATCTCACATCATGCAGCAATTGAAAGCTTTAAGAACTCTTTTATAATGGACTGTATCACTGGCAGTAACCGGACATTTTTTATTTCCTACGAATTACTCGCGATTGACAGTGAATCTTGTTTTAGTTATTCTATTTACTGATTTATATGCAAATTAAACTTTTTCATTAGTTATAATTTAACTTATTTAGGTTGTATAATATTAGTGCTTTTATTTATCTACTTTATTTAAATGTTTTATAATTTGTTTAATATACCTATTGTACTTTTCAGCCTCTATGGCTGCCAAAAAAAAATCAACTTATTATTATTATTAGGGCAGTTGTAACTGGTCCACCCAGGAGCTCTTACATTTGCTCTTCTTCTTCCTCCTTACACCTATCTTAGAATGCATGTCCTATCACATGCCAGTACTACAACAGTTGAAAAATGTGTTACAAATTGCAAAGTCCACAATCTAGACCTCTGACTTGACATACCAAAAAAAGTATTACAATTACAAAACAGATGACTCTTATTAAGATTACAGTGGTACCAGATTAGAGTTACTGAGTAGTTCTGAGAATTTAATTAAAAAGAAAATTAAGATATATGTAAGTAATCTATAGTATGATTACTGTAGTTATGAAAGCAACATTTGTTATGCTTGGTAAACTTGTCGACAAAATAAATTGCTTGCGAAATGTTTGCAATATATACGAGACACTAGAAATATACTGGTAGTACGAATTTATGTTTATGCTACTGGATACCTGTCCATCGAATTTGTACTGGAACTTTTAGTCAAGTGGCCTTTTTAAGCAAATATATTCTTGTAACTAGAATCAAACATTATATTTATAAAAGTATTCTTGGTTGATTTCTATGATTACAATGCATGGTTTGTATGTTCCCATTGGTGTCTGGAAGGTATAACAATATGAGTTTTATTATGGTGCTGCATAGCGTTCACACCAAGGATGGTTATGTCATGTCTATGGACCAGGTAGTCCATAACGTCCCTTTCCCAATTCACATGGATACTTTCTTCACCCTGGATAGAATTCCATGTCTCACAAGTTCACTCCCTAGCAACACGGGCTGTACACGTCTTACAGCTGAATGAACCGAGGCAATGCAGACTGAAATAAGTTACCCACGCATCTAATCTTAGCAAGTGGGTTTCAAATGCAGGAGTCACACAAGAGGCCTGTGCTTTACACCTGCCCTACTGTGTTCCTGGAGGTGGGATAAAGGTAGACAACAACTTTAGGCAGGTACCTTGCAAAAACAACAGTGAGCTGATAAGATGCAACACAACATTATGAAGGAACTAGACAACACAGAAAAAAAGCACTGATCAAATGAAGAAAATTCAGAGTAGTATTTATAAAAGAAAGATCACAAATAATGATAAAGGCATTCTGATGTAAACAAATAAAAGAAACAGTTCTTCAAGTTTACTTAATCATATGCCAAAATAATTATCTCTACAGGGTGTATTACAATTCCATCATTGGCTTCTTTTCCAAGTTCACTGGTGGTTTTGTAATTAGTATTATTGTATGCAGGTAAGTTTTCAAATGCTTGTGTAATACTTTAGTGGAATATTTTAAGTTTTTACAAAAAAATAATGTACTCAATAAGTGGAGACCATAATTACAACTTGTTAAGGTACGCAATGACTTTGTGTCTCTACTCAGTATGTTGAAACTTCAGTTACTGCATCAATTATAAAACTGCAGATAATTTTGTAGCTGTCGCCAATTTCCTTTCAAGTGCATCTTAACACCTAGACATCCTTCCTTAAAGTATCACTATCAGTAGAGCTCTGTGATTTATCGCCCTGGGCCTGTCACCATTTATTCCCACATGTCTATGTGCATCGACAGCATGATACAAATGTTTGCTTCATTTTAAACTGTACAATCCTATGTACAGATGTTCATTGAACAAACACGTCTGTATGGGCCCAATGTTCCTGACTGAGATAACCATGTAAAATAGTTTGGAATACTACCAAAAGCACCTGCAGGGAAATCACTGCCTGGGCAGAATCAGTTACCAACATGAGTTAATCAAAAATAATCAATAACAAAAATTCTTTTTGTTTGTTCAAGTTGCAAGACATTTGCTGATAAGGATGGACAGAAAGACCCTAAAAACTATTCCAGCTTGCTATGCTTCGTTCCTCTCATGTTACTGTCCATCAACGTACAATAAGCAATGTTATCTTCTGACAACTATTGCCACAGGACATAAGGGTTCTGGTTAATCTACCCCTATTTTAGCCACCCCCACCCCACATGCATAAGCCATTCCATAAAGATGTCATGATGCTAACCAGAACTACAAAAACAATTTGCAAAGTTACTAATAACAGGTTTAGAATATAAGATAGGCATCTGGTGGCTGATAGATTATACAGCTCTTCTTGTGTGACTGTGGTGATAAAATGCATCCACATTCCATTTAGAGTCACTGTTATGAGAAGACACCAGGGAGGTTAAAAAACTATACCATCTAGAACAAACTGTTTTGATTTTGTTAATGTACATTATTCAAGAATAACTACTTCACTTGCTCCAACATACTTGCTATAAATATTTGCTTTTATTATTTGCATCTCATGAAAAAACTACATTATATAATTATTATGTAATAACAAGTATTGATTTATCTTTATTAGATGTTTTTGTTTGCAGAATAATGAAGCTTTTTTGCCCCCGGGCCAAGTGTGGTTCCAGCATTATATGGTCACTGACAAGGGCGACATGGAGATATAAAATTTAACAATTTAATGCAAACAATTGTGTTTTTCTCTCCAACATCCATGATGCGTGGAACATTAAAGGATAAGACGAGGGTTGGATAAAACAATATTCTTGATGGAGGCAGTAGGGTCACTATCAGTTAGGGATCTGTGACCGTAGATAACCTTTGACTGAACAGAGACAAAGCCTGGCACCTAGAGAAATTTGAACAAGGTCATTGGTTTCTGACCACAGATAACACAGTTTGATCTAACAGCTGATACTACATCTACAAGAACCAAGTTGTAAGACAGGATCACATACAGTGTACACTGAAGCATAATTATTTGATAATTGCTTATTCTCACAGTACCAATTACCTGTCGCAACATTAACCATTTCAAAATCTAACATGTAAGGCCCACTAGAACTAGAAGGAGAGAAAAGACAAGGCTGCCAGAAGAACCACAGGTTGGATACCATGGTGGAATGGACCAGTCTAATGCTAGGCACACACCAGCCAATTTTCAACACACATCAACCGACTAGTCAGCATAAAAACCGTCGGCCGACAGCAGTCGGTTGGTGTGTGCCGAATTTAAGCCCGACGGTTGGCCTTATAGCACCGACTAACGCCGATTCGAATGTTGAATCGGCGGTCGGCATTAATCGGCAGTCAGCGTTAGATAAGGAGGTATCCGGTGACAAGTCAGCGCATATCTGATTACTATCTGATTACGAGTCGGCTTGTGTGTGCAGGTTTTTTGTCATAATACGACGGTCAGCGGTAACTTGGCCAATAAGAAATCATAGCGCGATCATGTGATAGGCCTCGATATAAGGCTAAGCCTGGCATCTTTTTTGAGTTTTCAAGCCAATTCGGACGACAAGTTTTCATTTTTTACTTTCATATTTTATTGTCCTGGCGGGTAACCAACGCTTCAGAAAATGGTAGATTATTTTTTATCCTATTGCCATTGACCATCATCTTTTTTATCGCTTGTTCTTAAAACAGGCGCCACAAATAAACCTAATTTCCACCTGGCTTTGTTTCCCGCTTCCGATAGGAATCGCCATTTTGTCTTGTGAAAAACACTACCTCAGGTTGCGCCGCTACTGGGCGCTTATATATTAAGCCTTAAAAATCCGCAAAGCGGAGCTAGCAGTGGAAAACATTTTTGAGGAATTCGTTCAGTGCGACTGATTACACTTCAACATAACTGAAACTGCTAAATATAACGTTCTGCATGCAGATATAAAACATAGCTCGATGGTATGCGTTTCTTTGCTGGAGGATATGCTAAATGCTCAAGCCATATCGTCGTGAAGGCTGACGGCTAAGTTCCGACTTACTATGTAACAAGTTTTGTTTTTCTGATAGCCGTTTTGGCCTACTTTTTACAAATGTTTCATGTGTTTATTGTAGGCATATCTAAACACATTGTTAAATCCATAGTAAACACGCGTATTTATGGTGGATTTTTTTTCCCCAAGGATCACGCTGAGCATGGACAGTCGGTCGGCACATGTCGGTTGATGTGTGCTGGCTGGTGTGTGCGGGCAGAAGTCAGCATTAGTTGGCAGAACTAATTGGCGTTTAGCGCTGACTGCTTTTTGCTCAGATTGGCAACTCAAGTCAGCATTAGTGTGCTAGTGTGTGCATAGCAATAGGTTACTGGCAGTGCTGCAAACTGCACCTTGCACCCCTAAGACTGTCCTTGTCATGAAGTGAAGAACCATGTAATCATATTATTAATCATCCATGTCACAAGCAATGGATTAAATTATTCTTATCCCAAGTAATCCAGAATTAAATAATTTCCAAGCAGAAGTAATAATTGATGCACACGGATCTGTCACAAAATGAAACTGAAACCCATGCGTCCATCAAATAGAGCTGGAGCAAAATCTCAGAATATATTATTTGTTATATGCATATAAGTGTTCAATCTAATTTACACAATGAGCAAAGTCTAACTAACAACTTTGTGCATCAGTCATCTAAAACACATGCAGCAGCAGTTTACTGTCACTGTATGAAAGTTTTCCCAGCCAAGGAAGTTACTTAGATCGAATGTCTGGAACATCAGTCACTGAACCTGCTACAACTACAAGCTAATCACATCCTCAGCACTGGAAATGCAAACTTTTTTTACAGGAATGATCTCTTTCCCCACATACCTGTTTACACTTCTACACAGAATGTCTCAGAAGCTGTTCTCAATTCAGTTAACACATGATCTATTTTTGAAACTATGTCAAGAATTCATAAATCATAAGACAGTGTATCAACTTTGGGAATTGTTATAAATGGGGCATAAATATTTTTTTTTTTAATGTAACTTATTCTATCAATCAATCAGTTTATTTTCTCAAAACAATTTATAGAACAAATAAAACAAGTTATGTGCACAATACATAAAGGCATGTGGGCACTTGTGTAGAATCCGGACCCACCTCGATTTCACCGATATAACTTGAGTTTTGCCTAACTTTGATACATCAGAGCATTAGTTCCATTATTCAAAATCATCCCAGGCATTTTTATATTACGAAAATATTGTGTCTTAGCACACTTTTGAAGCCCAAATAGTGACACAGTATGCACTAGTCTGCACCGCTGCGGTCGTGTATTACCGCATCGCGCTCATAAAATGAGTGATATATCGGCGTATGTTGATGCAAACCGGAGTGTTATTTATGCCTCAAAAGTGGGCTAACACACAATATTCTTAAATGTAAATATGCCTGGGATAATGTTGAATATTGGAACTAATGCACTGAGGTATCAAAGTTAGGCAAAACTCAGGTTATAAAGGCAAAATTGAGGTGGGTCCAGATTCTACACAAGTGCTGGCATGTGTAATTAAATACTTTATTAAATTATGTAATAATAAAGATCACTAATGATTTTCATAAAAAAATTATTAGATTCAAAGATTCAGTTATTGCACTTATCAACTTTTACTTCTAAAATTATGTCTGACTCTAATAGTAATCTAAACTACCAATAGGCAGTACCACTTTAATTTTTATTAATGCATGCATTGCGATTTG
The DNA here is from genome assembly GCA_963995525.1 of Escarpia spicata. Classification (NCBI taxonomy): domain Eukaryota; kingdom Metazoa; phylum Annelida; class Polychaeta; order Sabellida; family Siboglinidae; genus Escarpia; species Escarpia spicata. Next base: position 42,214,927 of record OZ023208.1, on the reverse strand, counting down.
TCAGTTCTCACTGCACGATCACCATATCCTTTGAATTCTATCTAGTTCCGTCACGGTTAACACCCAATTTTATGTCCCTCTAATTACCCCTGTGCAGGCGCTAATGCCGGGTGGAGGGTTGCAGAGTAGACCACAAATTGCTTGAGCTTGATTACCACTACTTGCTCGAGGCCCAAGTCTCGACAGGCGCGAAATCACTGAAGCGGAACTAAGCGAGTAGAGGCTATTACAGCTCTCAGACTCAGTCAAGCTTTATTTAACACGAAGCACTGGAGGAGGTACACGTAATTCGGTAAGATGATTGCTGAAAAGGACACGCACTCGACTGGCTGAAAATGAAGCAGACGCCGTATTATCAATTATGCGAGTTCGTCAACACAACGAACTGCTCACCTGACGCAAAAAAATCGTGCAGGCCTGTTGGCTTTGAGTTTGATCCTCTTGTTTTACGCCAGTAACTTGAGTAAGTGAGTAATGCAAACAACACACTGCAAAATCGTCAACTCACCGTTCACTGCGTCAACGATCGACAAGTCGACTACCAATAATATCGTTATCCACATGACGAGCATTCCATGCCGGAGCATCCTCACACCTCTTGGCTTGCCACCGAGACTCGGGGCTTCCCTATCGCGCAGCGCACGTCTTCGACATCAACCACCGGGCTACCGGTGAAGAACAAATTTGGCGGCCTGTCGTCTGTCGAGTCATTCGCGCGGCTGCCGCAGAGTGTCGCCATCTGGTGGTAATTAAAATGTGTTCGCCAGAGGGCTGGTTGGGTTCGCGAATCCGTCACTAGAGGCACTCGCATGTAATGTGCAGCAGAGCCATTGATATATTATATATTTCGTGTGCTACTTTCGCTCGGTACCCCCTCACCCCCAGTGTATATATGATGACATGTGTTACAGAATTGTTCATGCAGCCCTTTCTCTGTTTGTATAAAGTTACACCAACTATTGCATAGGTTGGTAATGGGCAATCCAAATTTATTAATTCACAGGGATTGCCACTGTGCACAGACAATATATACAGTGTATTTCGCATCCTGTGCACAGACAGGTACATAAAGATTACTGATCTATGTACCGCATATGCTATGTACTACAATTTGTACATATATATATAATAATTTTCTATTCTAGCTAGTTAGTGACTGAAAAAACCCTTGAATGCTGTTATACATATTTACAGCATACGAACTGTCACAGATTTACAATATATAATTCAAGGGAAAAGATACCTCTGTGCATACTGCACACCTTCTATATTACTAGCTAGATTATTTACCGCAATTTCCTATATACAGTCAGGTTTGGGTGGATTTCTCTGAAAACTGAGGTATGAGAATTTTACGAGTTTTCCACAGCACTTGTGTCAATAGAGGTTAAATATGCTGTGAATTTTTCAAGAAAATTGTTCGTCAAATTTAGCAGGAAATGAAGGAAATTTTATAATGGCCGCCTGTGTAAAATTTAAATGTGGTCTTACCCCAATGGCTCTGATGTGCAGCGGCTAGATGCGAGTGTGGCGCCACATAGCGAGTTGGGAATGTGCTCCTTTCTATTGTACTCGCTAAGTGACACCACGTATGCAGACATTTGTGATTTTGAAAACAAATTTATAGCATCCTCGCAAACCCGAGCGCATTTCTGGCAACCCGTACACACACTTTTTTTTATTCTGGTAGATTCATCAGCGGTTCAGCATGCTTCCCGTGTCGCGCTGTCTCGTCACGCTGTTTCGGATATTGACATCGGAAGACTGCGTGGGTGCTGTTGGAGATTTCTTGCGGAACAGCGATTCAGCACGTCTCAGCACGTCTCCAATGGTGTCGCATTGTCTCGGACGACGGAAGACGAAGATGGGGGAGGGGTGTTTTCAAATGATTACATCAACTTCCAGAACATAACATTATATGTAATATCAGCCACGTTTGCCCGAAACGAACGGTATGACTGGTTCCGTTTAAATTCAGCGTTTCGCAAGTCGATCTTCCAGGGGGTATTGCGACAGCGTCCGTGTGGCGCGCGAGAATGATCTATGCTACTAATAATAAATAATATTAAGTAACACATTTTATTTGTATAGCGCCAAGTCTCCGGATATGAAAACCTGTTCAAAGGCGCTTAAAATACAACATTGTTAATTTAACACAATCGCTATAGTAAAGTAATTATTTTACATATAAAATGTATAATATAATAAGAATCTAATCAGAAATTTAAATATACATTTGTAAATAAATGTGTGTGTGTGTGTGTGTGTGTGTGTGTGTGTGTGTGTGTGTGTGTGTGTGTGTGTGTGTGTGTGTGTGTGTGTGTGTGTGTGTGTGTGTGTGTGTGTGTGTGTGTGTGTGTGTGTGTGTGTGTGTGTGTGTGTGTGTGTGTGCGATCATTAAAAACACGACTACCAAAACATTGTTACGATGCAGATTTCAATACCAATTATTGTGTTACGTACTAGTACTATGCAGGTAACATGCCCTATTACAAACTTAATTGGCAATGTCGAAACATTGCACGCTGCAATATTTATTCAAAAAGAATTAAAAGAAGTGTTTCTCAATGTTTTATTTATTTATTTCACAGCACATTTACAACTTACCTCCACCCTAGCGATACAGAGAAACCGAATATTACCGTGTCGACGTGACACGTTGGTAGAATGAGCGCATCAGCGACAGCGTGTGCATTTTCGTTTTTATTAGTCTGTTTGCCAACGTGCCGTCATCCTGCCGCCTGTCGTCGCAAATAAAATACTTTCATTTAATTAAGCATCATCATAGCAACTACTAACACACCTCGGTGTCGTAATCATTCTGGATTACATTACGTTCGTTTCTGTGTTCTCTTCCGTTTTCCCCTCTGCGACCTCGTCTGGGTAATACTGTTCTTTTTTCCCCTGTGCGACCTCGTCTGGGTGCATACTGTTCCGTCTACAACAAACTACTAAATACAAAACGCAAGATACGAAATACAAAGTACCAACCTACGGCGATCAACAGGAGCCGCGATTGATTTCACGATGAATGATGCCGTTGATAGAACGCCGACTGACTGCTTGTCATTTGTGGGTGTGTCGTAGAGTTGTCTTGAGACAGATCGTTGGAGTCATCAGTACAGCCCCAGTGTAGCCAACACGATTGAGTGAGTAAGGGAATGATCATGGCTGTTGCGCCCAGGCCCGGGGGGTGCACTACCTTTACATGTGGGTAGGGGTGTGCAGCCGAAGGTCACATACCCCTTCCCTTGATAAGGGCATCCAATATCAAAAAGTATACCCTTGTTCTAGGGAAAACATGTGAAAAATAGATCATTGATCTAGGGAGCCTCGGTAAAAAACGACCTTTGAAGTCGGCACATCCACAGTACTGGTACTATAGGCAGTGCCCCCCGGGCTGTGAATGCTGTGATAAAAATCTAGCCTTGTTCTAGGCAGAGTTCCTCGAAATGATACCATTGTCTAGGGAATTTCTGTATAATGTTGGCCTTTGTTCTAGGGAGAACATGTGAAAAACGGACCCTTGATCTAGGGAGCCTCGGTAAAAAACGACCCTTGAAGTCGGCACATCCACAGTACTGCTAGTATAGGCAATTCCCCCCCCCCCCCGGGCGCCCAGGCTTCCCGCCACAACGAACTGTATTCACGTCCTCATCTTTCCGTCTGCCATCGTGCCGTCATCCTGCCGCCTGTCATCGCAATCATCAGCGTCGTATCTTGCTGGGTTACAAGATATGATCAAAGGTAATGAATTACATAGTCGCTAGCCAAACTACTGAATATAATTCCTAAGTCAGAGACAACTGTCAACACATTGTTAACCTATGATTGTCTAAGAAAAACTTTACCTTAAATTACCTTAAATCCGACCCACAAACATGCTCAGTTGATGCGAGAATCATGGACGCGATAACGGCTATCACTCAACTCACTCTATCGTGCTGGCTACATTGTGGTTGAACTCTGTAGCTTCCAACGATCTGTTTCGAGGCGCCTCTGTGACGAAATACAACAACAATGCAGAATCCTACTACACCCAACTAGCCTTACTGGACGTGCATCATGCGTGATAACCACCGAGTGTGCTAATTATTTACCATGTACCGAGAAACTGGTTGTTGGGCGATCAGTGCTAAAAGTCTAACGTAATATAACTACAACAAAGCATACTAGGATCGGAGATTACAACGTCTGAACACCTTCGGGGTTGTAAATAGGACTTATGGATTACCGTTTATTATTGTCCGTTGTTGTTACTGCAGCTTTATTTTTGCGGTGATCCCTGTCGTCGGTACGACCGAAAATAAACAAATAAAAACTGTAGTCCACTATTAACTGTAAGCGATCAAACAACACATGTACCTGGTGGGCGGTATTCCTTCAGATCACGTCAGACGTCGGCGTCTGTGTAAGCATCTATAGTGCTGCCCTCTGTGCTGAAAGACAAAACATATAAAATAATATCTGGTTAGGTAGAAAGTAGAACCTGTAACTATAACTTTGGAGACACATCTCTCTGTAGCAGCAATTACAGACACACCTTTAGCTCGATAATCCTTTGTTAGAGTTCCGGTTTTGTTTCGGTTGATTCTTCGCAAAGCATGTAGCCTGCTACCCAATTGTCTATGGTTTTGGCAATAACGCACTACATACTTCACACTAATGACACCATACCTTTTTTACTTACATGACATCTTCTTATCGTGGGGAAACTGCAAGCGTATTAAAAATAAACATGCTGCTATAGAGGTCTACCTACAATGTTCGTACACTGCAGACAGTTCATGCATGAGTGGAAACATACACGTAGGCGTATCTTGCAAACTCGCGTGGAGCAAGCGGCTGAATTATGCACAACGGGACTGGTAGAGGCTACCATCAACAATACTTTTAATAATTAGAACACAACTTATATGCCTTGCTTAAAATAAAATGACAGCCGGAAATCTTGCTACGAGAATATACGGTCTATCATGTTACACAAAACGTGCGACAGTGACCGATATAACCGATATATACGTAATGATATTATTATGACTACTATACGTATAAAATGTTACATAGACAGTAACACACTTTGAATCCAGTTACTACCTTTGCAAGTGACCTTTGTGATAATACGAATAAATCAAAACTATATGCATTTAGCTTTTCTCGATCTCACTCTCGGAACTATTTGGCGTTGCCGTACTCGGGGTGATAGTCTATTGTTGCAACAGCCGTGGATTGGAAAGTTCGTCACGCGCGAAATATTGCAAAATCTTACAATTATAATATATCTATAATATTATAGTTTCTACATATTCGATTTTAACGTGTGACGAACATCATTGTGCTGCATATATGTTCACCAAAAGGCCTTGACGGAGAATGGACCCCCGCGTAAAACAGTGTTCACGTCATATCCGCTCTAGACATCACGTCCTACGTTATTATCGGCAAACTGAGCGCATGCGCTGAAATTGCATTAATTTAATTTCCGCCAAGTCGACAAGTCCGCTTAACCGTCTATATATATATATATAGACGGTTAAGCGGACTTGTATATATATATATATATATATATATATATATATATATATATATATATATATAGACGGTTAATTTGTTTCAATTAATATATATATATATATATATTAATTGATACAAATTCAAAGGTAATTAGGCCAATATGGGGGTGGATGTGTGCACTAACACTGAAGGTTTGTTGGAAGATATCACTAAGTGGGTAGACGAGGGATCACCAATAGATATCATCTACTTAGATTTTCAGAAAGCTTTCGAAAAAATGCCACATCAAAGATTACTGCTTAAACTAAAGGCCCATGGCATAGAAAATGATATTATAATTAACTGGATAGAAAAATAGCTGATTGACAGAATACAATGGGTAGTAGTTGTTGGGAGGCTTTAAACTGGAAATCGGTTTGGGGTGGGGTACCACAGGGATTAGAAATGGGATCTACATTATTCTTAATATGTATCAACGATTTGGACGATGATATAACAAGTAAGGTGCTAAAAGTTGCGGATGATACAAAAGTATTTAGAAGGATTAAATGAGATGGAGATAGACAGCATTTACAAGATGATCTTGAAAGATTGATCAAAATGGTCTAAAAAATGGTAGATGTTCAATTTTTGGAAATATAAATGCCTCCACACAGGACATGGAAACGAAGATATACAATATACAAGTGGGATACTGTAGTAAGTACTACTGTAAAAGAAAAGGACTCAGGGTTAACAGTTAGTGCTGATATGAAGGTTTCAGAGCAGAGCGGAATTGCAGCTTCAAAGGGAAATAAAATCCTTGGATTAATTAGACGAAATATAGCGTATAAGAAAAAAGAGCTAATAATACTGCTGTACAAAACAATAGTTAGGCCTCATTTAGAATATTGTATACAAGCGTGGAGGCCATGTTGCAAGAAAGACATTGATATGCTAGAAAAAGTACAGAGGAGAGCGACTAAAACAAAACTGGGGGGTCTTAGTTACAAAATACGCCTAAAAGATTGTGGTTTGATAACACTAAAGACCAGGAGATTGAGTGGAGATTAGAAAGAAGTTTTAAAAATATTGCATGGTTATGAAAATATGGATAGAAATATGTTTTCTCAGTTAAGAAATATAGAAGGACTAGGGGACATGAAGTTACATTAGTAAAGGAGCAGTGTAGATTAAATACAAGAAAGTTATAATTTTCACAAAGGACTGTAAATGATTGGAGCAGATTATCTCCTGATTGTGTGGGTGCTAGTAGAGTGAATATGTTTAAAAATAAAATTGACATGTACCTCAGAAGGGCGGGATACACATATATAAAAAGGGTTGGACTCTCGATTAGCCAAAAGGCTTTCTTGTCCACCTGCCATCTAGAGATAATTCTCTAGGTGGAAATCTTGTTAAATCTTGTTACATGGAAACCTGAAATGTGCTTAGAAATGAAGTTTCGTTCCGACCTCTCAAGGACTAAGGTTTCTTTGCGGCATTAAAAATCATCAACGTGCCCAACCTTGTTTAACTCGATCTTGTGCCTATTAAAAAGTTTAACTCGAGACCTTATGTCGGTCTGTTTTGTTTTATTGGCAGTACAGTTTTTCTACGTATCCATAAAGGACTTCATGTGTACGACTATTGGCACTTCCTTAACAGTCTCGTCTAGTTGTTGATCAATCTTTGCGGAAGCCATTTTGATTCCACCTCTGAAGAGGTTGTATGGCAGGCATGCATCTGTTCCAGTAGTTCCAGAGTTCCAGTAGTATTGATTTTAATTCAACCAACTTCCAGTCCATCTATTCCATCTGTTTTTCCACATTTGAATTTCTTGAAAACCTCATGCCATTAAAAAGTGATTTTTCAGAACTGATATGTAAATTATTTTCAATCACCGTCTCTCTGTTTCTCTGTGTATCTGCCTGTCTGTCTGTCTGTCTGTCTGTCTGTCTATTTGTCTGTCTGTCTGTCAGTCTCTCTCTCTCTCTCTCTCTCTCTCTCTCTCTCTCTCTCTCTCTCTCTCTCTCTCTCTCTCTCTCTCTCTCTCTCTCTCTCTCTCTCTCTCTCTCTCTCTCTCTCTCTCTCTCTCTCTCTCTCTCTCTCTCTCTCTCTCTCTCTCTCTCTCTCTCTCTCTCTCTCTCTCTCTCTTTCTCGCTCTCTCGCTATCGTCCCTCCTCTCTCTCTCTCTTTCTCGCTCTCTCGCTCTCTCGCTCTCGTCCCTCCTCTCTCTCTATCTCTCTCTCACTCTCTCACTCACTCACTCACTCACTCACTCACTCACTCATTCACTCACTCACTCACTCACTCACTCACTCTCAAAATATATATTCCTCATCCTTTCACTGCCCCCGCCTCATACACACACACGCACGCACGCACGCACTCACACACACACACTCACACACACACGTTGAAGGTGTTTGTTCAAGAAGGTTCTCAAAGTGGTTCTTCCATTTACTTATTCTTTCTTCCAATTTAATCTGCCCTTAGATACTAACTTCCTAGCAGTTACATGATTTATAACTTTCAAAGCTTGTAGAGAGTCATCTTGATTTCAAGTGTGAATTTCCTTTGTAAATTCTCATTATTGTTCATGGATCACCAATCGACATCCAGTCTAGCAGATGGTGTTTTCTTTAGTGCTCTGAGACTTAGTCTAATGACAGCTGATAGTAGTCTGAGATAACTAACTTGAAAGTGCTGTATGTGGCTGCATATCTGACACTGTTGGCCGAATAAGAGAATGATCTATTTGTGCTTTGCCTCCATTTGGGTACTAGAATGTCCATAATTTGTTTAGCGTTTTTTGAATCGTGTGTTTGCTGGAAGCATGTTGTTTTAATGAATAAAATGCAGATGCCAATGTCCATTTCTATTTGTATCACTGTGATAGGGGTATTTGACTACATTGTTTCCAAGCTTTGCGCTGAAATCGCCCCCTATAACAACAGCATTGTGTTTGGGGATATTTTCCATTAGGCTTTACATATGTCCGTAGAACTGATTTATGTCGTTTTCATCGGCCACATTGGTCGGGCTGTAGCACCTGATAATGTTGACTTGTGCATTGCCCGTAAACGAAGCGATGATGATTCTATGACATATATTCTCAATATTTTCCGAAGAAAGAGCAAAAGACCGAGGAGAATGGAGAAGGGTGGTATAGAAAGTAGTGCAAGTGCAATGAGGATGAAGAGCAAATAAAGAAAATGTTGATGTATCCAAGCCAGCCTAACACCTGAAGACAGGAAACGACGAGGAGAACAACAACATTCTTTGCTGCTGGGCTAAGTAGGTAACCAGTTCCAACGAATAGCCGATTCCATTGACGTTTTGGATGTCGAATATGATAATAATTGCCAATTTTCTTCTAACATGTGGCATTTAATTTCTTCTTCATGTACCACCCGGTGCTCATGTAGACTGGTAATGTGGATGCATGGTATTGTAGCTCGTGTGGTGCTACTGTTGATCTTAATGTTTTTGTGTTGCATGTGCTAATGAGTTGCCCTTTTTAGGTCTGAGAATGTTGAAAGCCGCTTTGGGGGTTGTCATTTGTAAGACCCCTTTCCTGAAACTTTCAGGAGGTTACATCATATTTGGTGAAATGTCACCCGTGTGCCATTGCTGCAATCACCTTCGATATTTAGGGCTTTAATTCTGGTGTTTGTAAATATGCTCGGCATGTTCTTTCGTTAGCTGTTGTTTCCGTCATCGCACCACTGGCTGACTGGATTGCGGTTGTCTTTAGCTAAAGAATTAACTCTTCCACCATTGGATGGAATTTCTCCACCCACTACCCCACTTAGGCTACCTGAGTTGGCCAGGTTATTTAGTGCCTCCAGGTCTCAGCGCTTATGGTTCTGAAGTAAGAAGTGTCCTTCTCCTAGACAATCTGCTTGCCAAGGTTAATAACCTGGGTCTACTCAGATTTGGAATTAGAGTTGCCCTTCTGTTAGTGCCCAGTTGCCGCGGTGTACCACGAGGACGTCATGCTAGATTATTGTCCTTGGAGAGGCTATGTATCAACAGAGGAGACGTGGTACTTATGTCCCTTATCACCCCCGTGAGAGGGCTAGCTGGCGGTCGCAGCTGAAAACGAAATCGTGACGCGCATGCACTGCAAGCTTGTCTCACTACACTACGAAACTAGACACACCACAAAGATCACCACCCAACCAAATAAAACGCGTTTAATGTACTTTCTGTATTTCAAACACGTCAGATTTTATGTTATGGTGAGCGCGGTAGAGCGCCGGATTGTCGATCGAGGGGAATGGTGGTTCGATTCTACCTGCCGTCGTTTCGAAATTTCGGCAATTTCGTTCACCTCACTTTGCCTGTGTCTCTCGGAAGAGACACTAGATTGAATAAGATTGCCACCCAGAGAATTAACTATAGGTGGCAGGTGAACAAGTAAGACCTTTGGCTTATCGAGAGTCCAACCCTTTTACCTATGTGTATCCCGCCCGTCTGAGGTATGTGTCGATTTTATTTTAAAACATATTCACGGTACTAGCACCCACACAATCAGCAGATAATCTGCTCCATTCATTTAGAGTCCTTTGTGAAAATGAGAACGTTCTTATATCTAATCTACACTGCTCCTTTGCTGATGTAACTTCATGTCCTCTAGTCCTTCTATCTTTCTTAACTGAGAACAAATATTTCTATCAATATTTTCATAACCATTTATTATTTTAAACACTTCTATCTGATCTCCTCTCAATCTCCTGGTCTCTAGTGTTGTTAAACCACATTCGTTTAGGCGAATTTCATAAGTAAGGTCCCTCAATTTTGGTTTCATTTTAGTCGCTCTCCTCTTTACTCTTTCTAGCATATCTATGTCCTTATTGCGATATAGCCTCCACACTTGTATACACTATTCTAAATGAGGCCTCACTATTGTTTTGTACAGCGGTATTATTAGTTCTTTTTCCTTATACGCTATATCTCGCCTAATTAATCCAAGGATTTGATTTCCCTTTGAAGCTGCAATTCCGCACTGCTCTGAAACCTTCATATCAGCACTAATGGTTAACCTAAGTCCTTTTCTTTTACAGTATCACTTAGCACAGGTCCCCCCCCCCCCCCCCCCCCCCCATTGTATATTCTACCTCTTCGTTCCCATGTCATGTGTGGAGGCATTTACATTTCCCAAAATTGAACAGCATTTGTCACTTTTCAGACCATTTGATCAACCTGTCAAGGTCATCTTGTAAATGCTGTCTATCTCCATAACTTTTAATCCTTCTAAACACTTTTGTATCATCCGCAAATGTCAACACCTTGCTTGTTATTTCATCATCCAAATCGTTGATATATATTAAGAATAATATAGGTCCTAGTACTGATCCCTGTGGTACCCCACTCAATACCGATTTCCAATTTGAAGCCTCCCCATCAACTACTACACGTTCTCTTCTGTCAATCAGCCATTTTTCTATCCAGTTTATTGTACCATTTCCTATGCCATGGGCCTTTAGTTTATGTAGTAATCTTCGATGTGGTACTTTGTCGAAAGCTTTTTGAAAATCTAAGTAGACGATATCTACTGGTGATCCCTGTAGCATTTCTGCTATTTCTAGATGGTTAAATCTACTTGCCTGAGGTTTGCCTGAGGTTTAATTTGGGAAATGAGGAAGGTCAAGCCAGTAGATAGACATATTGTTGACCAACCGCCTGGGTTACGTAATTACGGCAACTCGGTTGCAGATGCGCTCAGTGGAGCGTGGTATTCTGTTGCTAGCATTGCCAGCAGGTGGTTTCACTGTAATCTTAGAGGGTGTTCCACAATGTTTAATTTGAATTGTATACTGCTTTAGCCAATAGAAATGATGGAAACCTGTCATATGATGTGTAATTAGGTCCGCTTATATAAACGTTTATTGTACGCATTTCGCCATCTGGGCGCTGGCGAAGGACTGGGACAGATCCAGGGTTGAACGAGACAGGTTGCCCTGCTGCCAAGAGAATGTCAAGTCGTAAAGCGTGGTGGAAATCGTTAACGTGGGTTACGTTCCCAAGCTTTTGTGTGTGTGTAATATTCAGTGTCCAGAGTGACTGTTTGATCGAGCTTCGAAGAAGCCATGCCGCCACGTCAGCGGTATTTTGAGACAACGTTCCGGTTGGCCCCAACGTATTTGCGTCGATGAGCGATAATCGCGACGCGCTCACCCAGCACGGGCCATCCTCGAACATCGGTCTCACAGCGACAACGTCAGAAAGCTTGACCGAAAGCGACTCACAGCGGCCGGCGGTAAACGTATACTGCCAGGCGTCGTCATTCGCGCGAACCCGTTCATCCGACTTCTCGATCGTTTGCAACAGGGCAAGACCTCTCGATCGAATTCGTAGCGGCCGGCGGTAAGCGTCTACTGCCCGGCTTCGTCTTCCAGTAGAACGTATTCAACTGACTTCGCAATCGTTTGCGACCGTGCGATCATTGAACGTACGCGACTCGAGAATTCGCGGCGTACGACGGCAATCGTCAAGTGCCCGGCATCATCACTCGTGCGGCCGAGATACCCCGTTCTAATTGTGTTCGGAGCTCGGCGTGTTGACTTCAACAAACGTTCGTATATATTCGAGATGGAATTAGCCCAGTATCAATGTCTGTTTTCTGATTGAACGTATCTATTATTTGCTGTATTATGATTGGTAGTTATCTGTGTTTGAAGTGAGGTATTTTTACCCTTGTAGTATTCACATATATATGTATATATATGTGTGTGTTGTAACAGATTACTGTAATGAGAGTCCGCGAGACCTAGCTTATACTGTGTATTTATATTAAGGGAGTTATTCTTAGATAACACTTGGCGCCTAGTGTAGGGTCGTGTAGCGGTATAATCCACCTTAGAAAGGGATTGGAATTTGATAATTGAAAGATTCAGTGTTATTGTTTATTATGTTCTATTAAGTTTTGGTTACGGGATTTCATTATTCTGTTTATTTTGTTAATCGAGATATTTACCAAAAGAAGGATATCTTGTAATAAAGTTATTACATTTTCCTCGTTCTTTGTTGCTTGTTCACGAAAACCGTTCTTTCTCATATGCGTTGACCTTGATATATAAGAACCCTACTGGACTGAGCCATCTAGTGTACGGAGACCTCGCTAATCCGTGACAATCCCTCATCTACCCACTTAGTGACGTCTTCCAAAACACATAACATATTTGTTGAGCATGACCTCGCTTTAAAAAACCCATGTTGAGATGGGTTTATCAAGTCATGGTTAACAAGACAATCCACCTTGTGATTTTTAATTAGTCTTTCTAATAATTTGCAAATCACTGCTGTTAAACTCACTGGTCTATAGTTCTCTGACTTGTTTCTCGAACCTTTTTTAAATAATGGTATGTTTGCCTCTTTCCATTCTAAAGGAACCACTCCTTCTAATGACAAATTGAACACTGTCGCAAGCGGTACGCTAATCTATCCTATCACGAACGCTAACATTACCGGTAGTGACCTAATTTAAATACAATCAATTACGTTACGTTAGGCTGCTTTATTTATTTAGGTTACGCCGCGCCCTAGCGAATACGTAGGACACTATCTACATAAACAATCTGGAGTTCGCCTGACTATTGCCCTTGCTTAATTTTAACAACAATGCTACCTAATCAAAATATATAGCAAGTACTGGCTTACACATATATTATCTTAAGTAGGTAGTTTTATGGTTGTTACTTTATCTCCTATATATTCTACCACATAATCAGGTTTGCTAAATCTTGTTTACAACTTATCGAAGGCTAAGTTACCCTATTATCACTCACTATACTAAAGTGTTCTAAAATACTTTTTCTACGATCTATCTCCGCCAAATATAGCCTAAAATTGAGTTGGTCAAGTTGTTCCTTTCTATCTGGTGTTTATGCCAGGGGAAGTGAAATATCCCACACAGGGGGTAAATGTATAACCTATCGTGGACGCACAGAGAGGTAGTCTCTATCTCTAACCCACTGGATCTTGCTCCCAGCGGTCGGAGTTACTTCCCGGTCGGGCATGTCAGAGACGCCGAGCAGGCCGTGTATACACTATATCATTGAACCCACTGATTCCTATACGAATGTACATACCTTTATGGTGTTTAATGCATCGCCAGAGACGCCGAGCAGGCAGTGTATACACTGTATCATTGGAGGAATGTACGTACCTTTATGTTTTTTGAAATGCATCGCTTGGAAAATCAAAGACCAATGGACCAAGGAAGTGAATGAACGTAGAGGCGACTGGACCTCTACACTTGTGAACACATGCTGTCAGACAGCCCCCACAACGTTAGGTGTTTGATTTGGTTGCAACATACAAAGAAACAACAATTTTGGATGTATGATATATATATATATATATACACACACACACACATCTTACATCCATACACACACACACACACACACACACACACACACACACACACACACACACACACACACACACACACACACACACACACACACACACACACACACACACACACCCTAATCCACCTAACTTTGTGGGGGCAGTCTGACAGTATATGTTCATATATAGTATATAATATATATATATATACACACACATACATTTTTTTAAAGATGAGGTGCCTTTCGTAATTTTGCTTCATTAAAATCTAATACAAAAGTGGCGTCATGTTATAATATAGGAGTAGTGCTGACACCAGGTGACTGGTGAGTGTACTAAATGCCAGTTTTTGTTTAGCTACCTACAGTAAGCTGCTGACATCTAGCTGCCGTTATCCATGATAAATTACGATTATAGGATACACTTGTTGTTTGTCAGTAGCACTAGCTGTGTTGAGTGCCTTTATATTTGAATATATGCCTGGCATAACTGCCATTTAATACATCATTATTTAATAAATTTCGTTTATTTAGGCTCAGTGATGAGGCGCCATGTTTGTTGTTCTCGAATAGCCTCGATTACCCAGGCGCCGTGAGGTGGCAGCCTTAGGCCTAGATTATTATAGTCTCGCTTAACCGATTCTCGCCTGGCTGCGTGACTTCGTCAGAACGATAGTCTGGTTCTGAATGGCCCTTCTGAATGTTATGCCATGAGAACTGCCACCTAGTGAATATGCATGTGATTAAAAGGCATTAAACTACGAAAAAAGGGCAATGTCGGTTTATTTTGTGTGTGACATGTTTCAATATAAGTTTAATGTTGAGTAGTTGTTATAGTATAGTATTATCTGATAAGGTGTATCCTTGTTGAATTTGTTATTTCATAGTTGGCCTGTGAGGCAATCATCGTCTCTACCCGAATATGGGGTAAAGCTCCCTACCGGTAACAATGGCTGGAGCTTAATAATCCAGGCCGTTGTGACGGGCCAATGCTGTCACCTCACGGCGGCTGGATAATCGAGGCTAGGATTATTAAAGCCCTGCCAATGTTACCGGTAGGGGGCTTTACCCCAGATTCGGGTAGAAACGATGATTGGCTCTCAGGCCAACCATGAAATAACAAATTAAATAAGGATACACTTTTATTAGATAATACCATACTATAACAACTATTCAACATTAAACTTATATTGAAACATGTCACACATAAAATAAACCGACATTAAACTGTGGGCAGTCCAAACAAGTGGGCAGTCCAAACGGGGTAAGACCACATTAAAAATTTACATAGGCGGCCATTATAACGTTTCTTTCATTTCCTGCAAAATTTGTCTTACGATTTTCTTGAAAATTTCACAGCATATTTAACCTCCATTGACATAAGTGCTGTGGAAAACATGTGAAATTATCATACCTCATTTTTCAGAAAAATCCATCCAAACCTGACATCCCTCAATTTCGCCCCAATCTGGTGACGGATTTTGAAATATTGGTGCGTTCTACAAAATAGCCACTGTTCGAATACGCGAGCGACTAGAGTATGTTTTGCTATCTCGTGAAAGATCTGATGCAGTAGTACATTCAGTATTCACTGGACTTACATGTGCCACGTCAAAGTGCTCGAAAAAAATTCACACATCACACCAAAACGGTATTTTCAAGGGCACTCTTTCGGTCGAATCCTTAATGTGGTCTTACCCCAAACGCGATTTTGAGCCAGACCATCTTCCAGGCGAAGTCACGCAGCCAGGCGAGAGTCTGTTAAGCGAGACTAGTTCTCGAACGCCTAGCCTCGATTACCTAGACTCCGCAATGAGGCGCCACTTATTTGTCCCTCTGGAGACAGGAGCCTCCACAGTTGCATTAAGAAATGTCACATTTAGCGGTAGTATTCCCATTTATTTTCGACTTACATTAACTTAGTTTTTTCAAATACGAAGCAGGCGCCACGGAATCTCAAACGGCAGGTAGTTGTGACATACATATGTTATCATAGTATACCAGCCAACGTTTTCTATTCCGGGAGATTCATCAGCGGTTCAGCACGCTTCCCGTCTCGCGTTTTCTCGCCGGAACTTCAGCGATTCAGCAAGTCTCAGCACATTTCCCGTGGTGTGGCGCTGTTTTAAAGACGGGATGGGGTGCTGTTGGAGATTTTAATTGAAGGTCCGGGAGATTTGCCTGTATTCCAGAAGACCGGGAGATACACCCAACAACAATGAGACTCCCCGGAAATTCAGGGAGAGTTGGAAGGTATATCATACTAATTTCCTCAATAATATTCATAACTTTTATTTCTCTTGTTACATGCGAAGTCGCCGGTCGTCAGAAGTCGGACTCTCAAATGAAAGGTATACTTTTACTTCTTCTGTGGAGACAGTTGCATTAACATATTTTACTCTTAGAATACTTATTTCTTTCTTTGTTATCCTAACTTTGTATCTTATTTTCAGAAGCGGACCGGTCGGCCGAAGATGGGATTTCAAACGAAAAGAATTCTTCTGTTATCGGAGCAATATCCTTAACTATTTTCCTAACTTTCTCTATTTTCAGATGCAAAGCGTCGGTCGTCAGAAGTGGGACTCACCAGTGAAAGGTATTCTGTTAGTTCTTCTGTGGAGACGGGTGCCTCTAGAGCTGCATTGACAGATTTTAATCTTAGCATTCCCATTTCTTTCTTTGTTATCTTGATTGTTTTATTCTTCTATTTTCAGATGCGAACCAAAGACGGAATTTCAAACGAAAGGTATGTGAGACAGTAATTTCCTAACATTTATTTATGTATTTTCTGATGCGAAATGGCGGTCGACAGAAGCCGGAATCTCTGTTGAATGAATGGTGAATATGTTAGTTTTTCTGTGGAGACAGGTGTCTCCAAAGTTCAAATAACATATATTACTCTTTTAACAACAAGATTTAACAAGATTGCCACCAAGAGAATTAAATCTAGATGGCAGGTGCTTTCTATCATATCTACGACCTTCTTGCGACATGGCCTCCACGACTGTATACAATATTCTAAATGAGGCCTAACTACTTTTGTACAGCGATGTTGCTAGTTCTTTTCCCTTATACGCCATATTTCGCCTAATTAGTCCAATGACTTGATTTCCCTTTGAAGCTGCAATTCCGCACTGCTCTGAAACCTTCATATGAGTACTAATGGTTAACCTTGCAGTGATTCAAACTGCCTGACCTCTCCAAATGCCGTATTTAATGACGAAATCCACAGTGCAGAAATAGAGGCCTAAGCTATGTGCAAATATTTAACATTTTGCAGATTCTGCAACTGCAATCATTACAAAACGTGAAACATGTTTATATTGTAAACAACATTTGGTGTATTAAATGAGTGAAAACAGTACTTTGCCAGCCTTTTAGATTTTCCCCTGATGATGTTCCTTGTGAGGTGGATTAGGAACAGTGGCGCCACACGGCGTCAACTCATTGCATAGATTGAATTCGCATTTTATTGAATTCGTACCTTTACAAGAATACATTATGCGCTTCCTCTGATTACATTTGCAGAGTATTTTATGACCTACGCCTTAAATGTTACAAAAGAAGCACATACTGTATAACGCATTTTCTGAATATCGCAGGGTTAACAAAATCGTCGGCACTTTCAGATGTATAAATGTTACTTATGATGTGTAAATAAACATTGGGGGTCAACTGCCGTGGTACCTATAACATAGTGTATTATGTCGATGAATGTAGGTTTCGACTATAGTATCGTCGGCAGTCTTAATCAGGAACTGGGCATACCGACTCAGTCACGTGTATGACAACCTGCTCGACACACCGTCTGACGAGCAGATAAAGAACACTTCCCCATGAATACTGCCGACGACGGCGGTCGAAACGTTGAAATGAGCATTGCGTAACAAGAAAAAATCGATTTTAAATAATATGAAATGCTTTGAGCAAAGTGCGCTTTTTTGTAAAATGCTGTACTTTTAGCTAAACGGTGGAAGAATTGCACAATTAAGTCAGATTCACACAAACATACAAATAAATTATTGTGGTATAACTTAGTAAGTTGGTACTAGATCAGTTAACAGACACGCACTGCAACTGTCGTCGATTATATATTATGTCTGTTTAAATAAATCACCTTACGTATATACGCGTGGATTACCTTATTTACATTATTCGTGTAATTAACTACACTTATAATGTAAAGAACTACACATTTCACCAGTGGATTAGTGATTGTCGGAGCATGAAATCAACAATAAAGCTAGCGCAGACACGCAGCTGTGTAAATCAAGGAAGCAGCGTAGCACCTATGTACGTGTTAGTAGTTTTTGCTAGACGACAGTATCCCGCATTTCGGCAAACGATTCAAGTGAACACGATATGAAGTCCCATGCAAACGCCGTGCGCTCTTCAATATCCGCCGAGGCATTGGACGCTGGCGACAGCGGCGCCCTGTCTTCGTCGCTCGAGGATGCATCAGGGTGTGAACTTCCGGTCGACCCGTAGCTCACGTCCGACAACAGACTTCCGGTGTGCGCGATGCCCTTTCTGGAGATCATGTCCATGCGCACGCATGTCATCTTGCCTTCATCGAATGGCATTCTGAAAGGAGAACACCCGGGCGACCAGCTGCTGGCGTCAGAGCAGCTACGAACCAGGCTGACATCGCTGTTTGTCGGAGGTCCGCATTGTTCGCACAATGTTCGCTCGTTGATGTCGGGTTTTGTTAAACTTTGGTTAAAAGTTGTCGTCGCTCTGCGTTTAAAGTAAAATTTTGGCAGTGGACGTCGCGGATTGAACAAAGACGCGCTTCTCTTTGGCGCCTTGTAAGGTTTCGGCTCCACAATCGCAGCGTTCGAGACAGAACGCCGTAGCTGTTTCGCCGTCTCATAGCGTTCTCCGTCGGCAAGGGTTGCTGACGTGACAATATCAAACACGGGGTCCGTGTACACGTTTATGCGGGTTGCTAATCCTTGGTACTGGAGCATCACGGCATGCATCGGACTGGGGAACTGGAACGTCGAACCAGACATACTCAACCGACGAGGCTGCTTGAAGAGTGTGCCCACCTTCGTTACGATGTCCTCGTCATCAACCAAATGACCGTCTGAATGACGCCATCTTTGTTTCCGGTTTAACACCGTCCGGGGCACGTTAGGGCGTTTCCGTAAGACGACTGTCGTTTGTGTTGATGCCTTCGACTTGTCAAGATATTGACATATATTAGTGCGTGACACCGGAACTTCCAGAATGTTCTCGGTGGACTTATCGACTCCATCTTGTGTCTGCGACTCTATGCTGCTATTGGTTTCCGCCAGTCCGCTAGATGGGGTCATCGTCGCCTTGTCAGTCCCGTCGTATGACCACTCCTGTTTAACGCGTGTGCATGAAGACTGCTTTCCGGTAATAACCTGAAACAACCAACAGGCTGGGTAACATACGTGGCTTACAATAATCGTCTTCGCTGCGGTTTTCTTTCCATTATTGTATCTTCACGGGAGCACAAAAAATACCGCGAGCGGGATCGAGTTGTTACTGAATTGTTGATTGACCCAACTAAAGCTCAAAGTCCGAAAGGGAGCGTGGCTAGTGTAGTGGTTAGCACATCCGCCTGGCATGTCAGTGCTCTGAGTTCGAAACCCGGACCGGGCAGGCATGATATTTGGTGTAAAAAATCTGGCTGTCAACATTGGGGACTCTCTATCCCTCGTGACTCGGAGATCACGTTAATGTCGTCTCAATTTGGGACGTAAAAGAACCACTGAGGACGACAAGCACCCTGGCAGTGAGCACCACAGTGCCAGCATATAAAGGTCGGTTTGGCGATAATGTTCTGAAAAAGGCTGATTAGTTGAATGAGACCTCATAAGACCATTATATTGGTTTCAGAATGATCCCGGACATGAGTTGCTGTGTCAAAAGTAATGGTCCCATTTTCGTTGTGTACTGGACACGGGTTAGGGTGAGGTGACCCGGAGTGGTGCAGTGGCGCAGTCGATAGAGCATCGGATTCTCAATCGAGAAAACTAGGGTTCGAATCATGTGCTGCCGTTTGGAAACTTGGACAAGTTCTTTCACTCTGCATTGCTCCAATTCATTCAGCTGAATCCACGAGTATCAATTGCATCGTGATCGAATGTGTCCCAGAGAGGTCGAAATGGTGTTCGACTGAACAAGTCTGCCAGGGAATAAAGTGGATACTGCACTATATATATACATATATATATATATATATATATATATATATATAGTGCAGTATGTATATAGCCCCTACAAATATATATATATATATATATATATATATATATATATATATATATAGCCCCTACAAATAAACGTATACATAGTTACACTAGAAAAAAGGAAAGGTATGTATATATATATATATAATTTTATTAAATTATATATATCTTTCCCTTTTTTAGTGTCACAGAAAAGATATATATATATATATATCTTTCCTTTTTTCTAGTGTAACTATGTATACGTTTATTTGTAGGGGCGAACGACTGGATAAACCCATAGAAGTGCGATGTCGGTGTTACATTGAAGATACATGGTTTACCGACTGGCGGGTAAATACAGAGCTATACGTGACGCTTATGTTGCGACTATTAACGTAAAAGAACATTTTCAACAGGTAAACTTTGAATGGAATCATTCCACTGACCGCTGCCTTGAAAACCGACCAAACCGCGCACTGGCAGTGACATTAACTAGCTCGGTGACGGAGGCTGGAACGCTGGCGTAGAGGTACAATCTGTTTGTCGGCATGAAAAAGGAACACTAATATGCTTCTACTAAAATTTCCTTTTTTGATTCAGATCAAAAACTTTAATTTTTTTCATATCCAAAGTGTATTTTTTACCTGGTAGAGGCTTTCGTCTAACGTCTCACGCTGACTTCTTCAGTATCGATGATGCTGAATGACGTCATCGTACACGTGAGGCAGTTGTTGAGGGGTGTTCTGGTCTTCCTGATCCAGATAGCTTCCTTCGGTTGGGTTCCTTGTCTACAATTTTCGCTCCCTCCCAGTCTATGTTATGGTTTTCAGTTGTCGCATGGTATGTAAAGGCGGATTTATTGATGGTAGACATCAATCTTTTTTTCCGTTCCTTGTGTATTTCTCGTTTTTCATGTTGTCTACATCCTTTCTCTGTTCCTCCAGTCGTGTTTTGAGGTCGGTCCTGTCTCCCCAATGTACTCAGCACACAGTTCTTGTATGGTATTTGGTACACCTGTCACATGTACGATGACGTCATTCAACGTCATCGGTACTGAAGAAGTCAGCGTGAGACGTTAGGCGAAAGCCTCTACCAGTTAAAAATACACTTTGGATATGAAAAAGTGAAAGTTTTTGATCTGAAAAAGAACTATCCTGAAGAATGTCCAGTAATTTAAAAAAATGCCTGCACGATTGTCTTACAAACAGACCACGGAATCGTTGTTATGATCACGTATGGAACAGTTTGTCCAGTATTGAACTCATGTATGTCAATACAAATCGACGATGTTTGCCAAATGTTTAATAACTTGGTATTGCAGTATGGCGGAGTATGGCGTCTTGTAGTAAATAAGTTTAGTACAAGATAGTTTCCTTTCTCAACATGTGCTAGAACCAACCAGGGGTGAGAATGTGTTAGACACAGTTTTTCCTCACAGAATGAATTAGTTGACAATGTCAAGATATGTGAGCCACTGGGAGCAGTGATCACAACCAGATACATTTTACCATCAAAGTAAAATCAGAAAGGAATAATAAAAAGCAGTATAGGAGAAATTTCCACAAAGTAAGGTATAAGGACATGAGGAAATATTTAGCAAAGATAGACCGGAATAACACATTGAAGAATAAGACAGCAACAGAATGCTAGGTATCATAGAGTGAAAGTGAGTGCATCGTCGATAAATTTGTTCCCTTGAAAAAAACAAGGGAAACGGTCCGGAAAGAAACACTTATTGAAAGAAACCATTAGAAAAATTAATTAAGTACAAACAAACGTACTGGAAACGATGAAGACTATAACATTTATAAAGAAGCACTTAACTAAGATACAAGTGAAATTAGAAATTCAAAGAGAAGTTACGAACAAAAATATGCTTGTAATATAAAACATGACAGCAAGAGGTTTTATGCAAATGTTCGGAGCAAAGAAAGGATACGGTCGGTCCTCTAGAAGATAGTGCTGGAAATATGATATCAGAGGGATTCTTAATGGCAGAATACCTGAATGAGTATTTACCAAGGAAGATATTAGTTCACTGCCAGTACCAGAGGCTAAGTTCAAGGGGGCGGAATCAGACTATTTGGGAGAGTTAATTGTAACCCCGGAAATTGTAGCTAAGAAAATAAGGGCTATGAAGGATAATAAATCACCTGGAGTGGATTGGATTCCGCCCAAACTACTATTGGAAATTGTAAAACAAATTAGCATACCGCTTGCGACAGTTTTCAACTTGTCATT
This sequence comes from Escarpia spicata, assembly GCA_963995525.1. Lineage (NCBI taxonomy): Eukaryota > Metazoa > Annelida > Polychaeta > Sabellida > Siboglinidae > Escarpia > Escarpia spicata. The sequence goes on along the minus strand of OZ023208.1, from coordinate 42,192,624 downwards.
AGAAGTGGGAGTGGTTCCTTTAGAATGGAAAGAAGCTAACATTATACCGTTATTTAAAAAAAGTTCGAGAAACAAGTCAAATAACTACAGATCAGTGAGTTTAATATCGGTGACTTGCAAATTATTAGGAAGACTAATTAAAGATCACATGGTGGATTTTATTGTTAAACATAACTTCATAAACCCATCTCAACATTGGGTTCTAAAAGCGAGGTCATGCATAATGTTATGTTTTTGGAAGATATCACTAAATGGGTAGACGAGGGATCACCAGTATATTTCATCTACTTAGATTATCAGAAAGCTTTCAACAAAGTGTCACATCAAAGATTACTGCTTAAACTAAAGGTCCGTGGCATAGGAAATGGTATAATTAACTGGATAGAAAAATGGCTGATTGACAGAAGACAACGGGTAGTAGTTGATGGGGAGGCTTCAAACTGGAAATCAGTTTTGAGTGGGGTACCACAGGGATCAGTACTGGGATCTATATTATTCTTAATATATATATATATATATATATCAACGATTTGGACGATGCTATAACAAGCAAGCTGATACAAACGTGTTTAGAAGGAGTAAACGTGATGGAGATAGACAGCATTTACAAGATGATCTTGACAGGTTGGTTAAATAGTCTGAAAAGTGGCAAATGTTGTTCAATTTTTTGAAATGGAAATGTCTCCACACATGACATGGGAACGAAGATGTAGAATATACAATGGGGGTACTGTACTAAGTACTACTGTAACAGAAAAGGACTTAGGGTTAACAATTAATGTTGATATGAAGGTTTCAGAGCAATGAGGAATTGCAGCTTCAAAGGAAAATCAAATTCTTTGATTAATTAGGCGAAATATCGCGTGTAAAAAATATAGCATTGATAGAAATATGTGTTCTCAGTTAAGAAAGATAGAAGGACTAGAGGACATTAAGTTACATTAGAAAAGGAGCAGTGTAGATTAGATATAAGAAGTTCTTATTTTCACAAAGGACTGTAAATGAATGGAACAGATTATCTGCTGATTGTGCGGGTGCTAGTAGCGTGAATATTTATTTTAAAAAAATTCGACACATACCTCAAAAGCGGCGTGATACACGTAGAAAAAAGGTTGGATTATCGATAAGCCAAAAGGCTTCTTTGCCCACCTGCCAACTAGAGTTAATTCTCTGGGAGGCAATCTTGTTAAATCTTTTTATTCAATGCATACAATGCATACATATACTTGTAAGTCCATACATAGCATGATGTGGTGAAAGGGCAGAGCTAAAGTCGTGCGATAAATAAATGTGCTACTTGGCGTCTTGTGGTACAGCATGAGGAGTTGCGTCATTCCTTGTGTGTCATGGTTCCAATGTCCTCACTTTCCGCGAAACACTTTTAATTCCAACATCACGCTGCCAAATTACAAAACGAACTGCTGGAAAGCGCCGCTTACCAAGTAACCGGATCGTAAAAGCGATCCGTGCATTGCCACCAAAGTGTCATCCTGGACCCCGCGATGCCTTCAGACCCCCACGTAGCTCGCATTATGCGTGAGTAGACTTTTGCAGAAAATGGCAAACCCGATACCGTATACCGGCTGCTAGCGCCTGTCACCAAAGTTTAACAATGCGACGATGGAGTAGTACTCGTTAATACGTGTCTGTTCGCGCACACGGAGCAGGTGGAAGCAAGCTATAGTGGGGTGAATCAGTGCTATGGGTTTTTCAGTTTAATGCCATATTACTGATGTAATTTCCAAGAGTTGACAGCTTTGTGTCATGATCATCTAATTGTTTGGATAGTCTTTGTTATGTTTGGGCAGCCTTTATGTTTATGTTTAATTGTATAGGTGATGCGTGTCAATAAGTCTAGGAAGTCCACATTGTAATGCTTAATAAATAATAATAACAATAATGATTATGACCATAATACTAATAACAATTAATCATCATTATTAGCATACATTCATGTTACTATACAGCATCATGACCAATTTTGAATACAACTCGAACAGCTCCTACAAGTAGTGCTGATGTTTACAAGGCGTTCACAACATCTGCTATGTGATAACTTGAGTAGGGCCTACCTCAAACTGGGAACAGAGATTGACGACGTTAAAAACCAAGGTTCAATAAACATGCTTGCCCCAACCGTCTCGGTAAATTACTAGAACATATTCGGGTTTTAATACGTTTTAAGGGGTGCTTAATGAGTTGCACAAGTCTTTGACAGTGGCGTAGAGAGGATCGCAGGAAAGGGGCAATAGGGGCAAGTTCTTTCATCCAAAAGTTTTCCACACGAATGTATAGTGGCGCAACAAGTTATATTATAGGAATTTGTTAAAACAAATTGTCACGGGGGGGGGGGCAGTAACCAATGCCCTGATGTTAGGCCTGTGTAATAGGTCCTGTAAATATCGCGCCTCGTTTTCGATCTGGAGTATTCTTGCGACATCGACTCCATTTATGGCAGCTTAAATAATGGGATATGTTTTGTTTTTGGTTGTAATCATCGAAGTTTTCCAAATCGTGTTCTTTATTGGGACTAACTTTGCCGTTAAGAATGTTCGTCGTAATCGTGCATCTTAATCGTATTTATATCACGATTTTGACTGCCTTTGTTGACAATGACAACTATGCACCCTTTCGCCCAGTACGACATCTTATTGAACTAATGCATACTTTTGGTGATTGTGTTCATTTAGGCAACTTTTTAGATATAAATGGTTACCGAACTGTTTTGAAATAACAACTTATAACAGTTTAACATTCTCTATTTTTATGACAAGCGATAATCCGTTTTAGCTCCCATTTCTAACATAATTGTTAATCATGTTATGTAATCCATATGTTATATTTAATATGTACTGATTCATGTTACATTAACTAAATATTATTATGTATTTCATTTAGACGAAAAGAATTTCGGGATCTAAACCAAATTTCAGTATATGACCGGCGTGCGCTGTTGCCTGGCTCTTCCTCTGCATTTTTATTTCCCTGATGTATAATTCATATAAAACTGAAGTGACTACTCCATAACACAATTAACAAAGCTACATTAAACCGATAAACTAAACGTCAACAACTATTTCCTGGCTTCCGCAATACTAAAATCAGTGGACAATAATTGTGCATGTCGCCAGTCGGCTCCACTCGCGCGGAATCTCGCCATGTCTCGTGACACACTTACAGGCCCTATAGTGAGTGCGCTGTCGTAATTGTGTACCATATTTATCATTCAACGGCCGAAAACATCATGGACGCAGGAAAGGGATAAAGACCATATCTGAGATGGGAGGACAGCGTGAAGAAGGATTTGAGAAGATGGAGAGAGGGAGCTGATGGCGAGGAAGAAACGAAAGATAAATGTAACACTATTGTACATGACCATCACCCCTGTACAACATGGAACAGGGAGGAAGAATACACCTGCCGCACAATCCAAAAAACGTATGTTTATAACAGGAAATTGGATGACAATTTTGCAGCTGCGGTTCTCTTGTCGCCATGCAGCGTTATACAGCTTCGCAATACAATTGTACCCGGAACACTCGTTTTTACGTTTCACTAACAAGATGGGACGATCGTACCTAGTTAGGGAAAAGTTTACCTTCTCCGTACCGACATGCCCCCAGATCTGGTGTTGATTTCTGGGCCAATGGGGACATAGTGGGGGGGGGGGGGGGTCGGACGACTCCTCGACCAAACCGTTTACTACGCGTCTGAATACTGGTCCACCCTCCTGGCTGTGTTTTGACAGCCATGGTTACGTGCACTTGGGGTTGGGGCACAGTCATTCCGCAGGCGCTCTAGATGGCGTATGTTACCCCCTGGCCCCAACTCGGGGGTTTAGACCGTGGCCCTTTTGATTGATGATCATCTTGACAAAATTATTTTGCAAACCCTGTGAATAGGTAAGTGCTACGGTATTTTGATATGAGATTGCAACGAACATGCAACCGAGTTTAGACAAACCTTGTTAGCCGCTTCCTTAATTGGTTTAGCCCATCGCAAATCCGGTTCCTTCATGTCCAAATATGTAACGTATGAATAGTTCAGTCGACTTAATAAACAAGTGCGTACATTAAACAAATAATAGTTGAACGAATTGATTTTCTATTACAGTGACTTGCCAAAATCAATTGTCGAGGTGACATTTAGCCTTCGACCCATTGAACTTGTCGTTCACGTTTTGAGAGAGAGAGAGCAAAGAAACTCAGAAACATCAACACAGAAACACATGCATTATTGTATGGAGCATTCACGTGAAGACTCCAACTTTGATTTAATTGTGAGGTAAAAATTAAATAAGTTAGTAGATTGTGTTACGATTTTATCAAAACTACATCTATGTTGCACAAATGAGATGGCGTGTCGAGTGGATACAACGTAGGTTTGCTTTTTTCGCAAAATGAGTTTGAAATGATACGAGCAAACAATCGACTGAGGAGGCGCCTTTAATACCATTTGCGGTAACAAAAACTACTCGACACATCTGTTCCACGTTTCTGGCACTATTCCTGCACGTCGTTGCACATTGTTCCCCGGCACGTTCTGATCTGCAGGGGGTGTGATTCGTGCACCCACGGTCGTGCGAAGATCGTGATAGAACGCTGCTTGCCCGTCGCGCAATTAGATTATGTCAGTTTAGTAAACGGAAACGACCCTGAGAAAAAACGACAATTCCTTCTGCGCGAACCGGACTGTTGATAGATTCGACAGCGCCGCTGCAGGGCTACCGCGACTCCACTAGATTGCATTGTGGAAAAATGTGACACGCAGCGCCATAAAGATCGATTAAGCATACAACTGTTATCTGGTTACGTGTCGAGTTCAGTATTGCGTCGACAATTACATTATAGGAACCCATTTAGGTTGTAATGTCAGCGGATGATTGACGACGCCCAATCGATTGGACTTTGACGGCTGCCCACCCTAGATCCCGGCGTAATTCCGCAGTTGTAGTTTCCGGTCCTATTCGTATTACCACACGTTTTTATAGTTTACAGCTATTAAAAAACAAAAATGCCTGTCCCAGCCGCTAAACTATGTTCCCGTCTGTGTTTACATCAGCTTTTCAACACCCACCTACTTTCGCATGCATCTACAAGACGTGACCTATTTAAATGTTTGACATATCCTCATTTTAGTGTAGTCACAACGGTTTCATGGGCCCATTTCAGATCGTAAACGTCTGTGTGGCGGAATGTGTCCGATATATCAACTGTCTAATTGGCATTCTGCAGTTTATGTCTGCTACTCGTGTGACTCGCGGGGGATAAGAACTCGCAAGAACTTATATATCTTTTTTTTTTGCTACTGTAAACAAGCGCCTCTCATCCCCAACTATGAGTGGTTAGTGCCTTAGCGCACTCGTAGGCCTACATCAGCCGATGGCGACGCATCGGTGACACCGCCAAATGTTCTTTCATCTTTCATTCTTCGTTGGTTGAAATCCGACACCGTTTGTATTTTACACCGGCCTTGGGGCAACATTATGACACCAACGAGGTATCGAGAGGATCGGCTTATTGAGTCGGTTGCCAACAACACGTTCACTTGCACCGATCCATAATTAGTTTCTCGTACAACTCCTCGTCTACAGCCGATCGCCAACTTAGGCGTCGGAACCGGGAGGATTAGCCCCCATATTTAGAGCGTCTATGGGTTTTGGTGAGCAAATGGAGGTTTTTTGGATTGCTTCTCACTGAAGTTTTTATAACGAGACTTAAGTCAAAGTGGACATTTTGGGAGAGCCTTAAGGTGGGTTTTTTGTATAGCCTCAAGGGGGTGGATGTCTTGGGTGCAAGTGGAAGTCTTTGGAGTGCCCCAAGGTGGGGGTTTTGGATAGCCTCCATGGGGTGGAGGTCTTGGGAAAGTTTAAGGGGGGTGGGGGTGCAAATGCAGGTTTTTGGCGAGCCTCAAAGGAGTGCACATGGAGGGCTTTGGAGATGTCTCAAGGTGTTTTTGGTTGGCGAGCCTCAAAGGGGGTACAAACGGTAGTTTTTGGAGACCCTCAAGGGGGTGCAAATAGAGAGTTTAGGAAAACACCAAGGTGTGTTGGCGAATTTCAAGGGGAGTGCAACTGGAGGTTTTTGAGAGCCTCAACCCCCCCCCCCCCCCCCCCCCCCCCCGTAGTCACCACGTTCCGATGCCAGTACCCAATCAATTACATACATGTCTTCTGATTGAATACTGTGTAACATTCACGTCTGCGCATTGATGACATAATTTTTCACCAGGGCCGATAAATGTCATGTCTATGACCCTGGGAGTTAGTACAATGTGACTTGATTCTCTTGATGAACGCGGTAATTGTACGGAACTACTATTAATGGAACAAACAGAACCGAATACGTGATTGTTCTGCCAGGTGCTGTCACGTTCGTGTAAAATGCATTAGACTATAAAACCTCGACTGTCCCCGCCCATGTCGTCTCGACACGACGGGTAACATTCGACAACGTTTCAGGTTCGGAACAATGACTGATTTTACCTGGTGCCAAGTTTCACATAATTTCACATACCCCCATAAAAGTGAGTGGTCAAAGGGGCACCTGTAATGATGACCGTACAGTTTATCTCCACCTTCGCCGGTCCTTCGTTGCTTCTTCATTTCATAGAAATTGAGCCGTGTCCAATCTCCGATATTGTTTCCCAATTCTTTCTCAGTCTGCCTCCGTTTCTCCTGCCCTTGACAGCAGACCTATATGGGATGATGATTTCGCCACGCCAGTGGATCTTGTTATATGACCATATCACAGCAGCGTCTTCTTATACTGTTGAGAGGAGGTCTACATGCGGTCCGACGTTTAGTTTGATTCTTACCTGGAGACTTTGTTTAATCCCGTTGCCGTTTACAAAAGTTATCATAATAAACACAAAGGTGGTGTATGTCATGCTTGAGGCGATGATGCGCCTGTCGTGTATCAAGTTTATGGCCACTTCATCGTCTGAAGAATTCAAATAGAATTAAATGGGCTTTTGACGAAACTTATTCGTCTCGTCAGTGACTTGGCAATAGTGACAGAGACGTAGTTTCAGCATTGTGGATTATGCAGTTTTCTTATAATCAACCTAGCCGAGTCGTTGCCGTCGAAAAAATTCTAAATATAACCCCAATGAACCCGCTAGAACACATACACCATCTCAGCATCATACATGCAAAACAGACTGAGAGTAGTGCCATTTAAAAATTATGAACCCCCGAAGATCCCCGTCAGCTGGACGAATTTCGAAAAAATCTAAATAACAAATCACCCCCCAGATGGCCGACTAGGTAGCATATAATATTTTAGCCATATACATTATATATATATATATATATATATATATATATATATATATATATATACAAAACTGATGGAGATATGGGTCCACAGAAAAACAAACATAAACATTATAGCCGTATTGTTTTATAACGTAGATAAAACGTCAGCATGGTCTCCAACGGGAAAGTGCATCGTGGTCTGTGCCTCATGTCAACGACCTGGCCGCATTCACCTTCTGTTTACTATTAAGAGATGTGTCGACTTTCTAACGAGCTTCGTGTAAACATCACACGCGACAACCACACACACATGAACAATTAACCCAATACGAGACAACCGTGACTAAAATAGATAATCTACAGATATTATTAGCATCAGACGTAGTTACATACTTAAAACACGATTATCCAGTCTTTGCTTTAGATAACGTACACGACACATACGTCTTATCTTATGACGGCTTGACCCCAAACAATGCAGGTTGTCCGTTCCAAGCGGACTTTTCTATACTACCTTTTTCATAGGCGCCGTAAGGAGGTGAATATTGGGGCTGAGGTTCAACAAAAACCTTCAACTGCACGTTGATGTTCATCAAAAACTGCAACTACACCCGTCTTGAGGCTCATACAAAACTGCCAAAATATTGGGAGCTAAGCATATCTCCATCCAGAGCCTTATTTCCATTTACCATCTACAATTAGGTGGATTTCCCTAGTATGTGATTACTCCATGTCCGTCTTCAGTCTTTATTGCTCACTTTCCCTTATACAATTTTCGTGGATTTTTATCATCGCATCCTTTTTGACATTTGAAAGCCGGGTGTTGTCCGCAATGAAAAGTTCACTAGCATTCCGTCACACACGACCATAATGTTCCCACACTCTGAGTGCCGGTTTTACTGCCTCCGTTTACAAGTCGTATCTTCAGCAGCTGTCGACAACGTCCCGATTTAAGAGTGGCATTTTTTACCGTTTAATCCCATGACATGAGTCTTGGTTGCTGGTAATCTGGTTGACAGCACCAGAACAGGGACGCTGGCGACAGTTGTCACAGACAGTATCACTTCTGAGAATTCGCGTGATCTGTTGACGACGGTAGTTAGTTGTCTCGGGGCTGGGATCAAACGCCTGCCCGTCAGCTCTATGTCCATCTCTGGGAAGTAGTGTGCATGGCGTTGTTCTAACCACCCTCTCGTTGTGCGTAACGGTCAGCTCTATGTCCATCTCTGGGAAGTGGTATGTCTGGCGTTGTTCTAACCACCCTCTCGTTGTGCGTAACCGTCAGCTTTATGTCCATCTCTGGGAAGTAGTGTATCTGGCGTTGTTCTAACCACCCTCTCGTCGTGCGTAACGGTCAGCTCTATGTCCATATCTGGGAAGAAGTGTGTCTGGCGTTGTTCGATCTAACCACCCTCTCGTTGTGCGTAACCGTCAGCTCTATGTCCACCTCTGGGAAGTGGTATGTCTGGCGTTGTTCTAACCACCCTCTCGTTTTGCGTAACCGTCAGCTCTATGTCCATCACTGGGAAGTGGTATGTCTGGCGTTGTTCTAACCACCCTCAGGTTGTGCGTAACCGACTCGAAGAACGTGCCAGTTTTTAAATGGATAAAACAATGTGTCACAAAAGCAAGACGACTGCAGTTATTTAAAATATAGATTTTTATTATTTATGGTATATCGTATTATGTTTCGCTTTTCAAAGATAAACTTTAGTTCTGGTGCATATCAAACCTGTACAGTGGAATCTTGCTTTACGGTCATCTCGGTAATACTGCCACCTCGCAATTAAGGTCACCGTAGGAAAATCCCGAATTATTTATATATACATTAAAATATATAGGATATTAGTTCCGCTAATACGGTCACTTCGCTATTTAGGTAACTTTTCTCCAGTCTCAAAGGTGATCTTAATAGCCAGGTTCCACTGCACAGCAACCAATATATTTCACAGTGAAATCGTGGTATGTTATGTTGTCTTTACTTGTGTGATATACACACACACACACACACACACACACACACACACACACACACACACACACACACACACACACACACACACACACACACACACACACACACACACACACACACACACACACACACACACACACACACACACACACACACACACACACACACACACACACACACACACACACACATACACACACACACATATATATATATAGTGTTAGCGGAGGCCACCAACAGCCGTGTATGTCATTGAAGGAACGCGCCGTCTATCAACGCGACGTGGGGAGAATGTCTCACCAACAACATGCAACCAGTCAACGAAAAACTACGTGACAAATCACATGGGCCGCGCATCCAGGTCTCAACAAGAGAAAGAAAAATCGCCCGGGCCACCACGGGTGCTTGCTTACCCCTCCCGTGTTGGTTTTGCTACACCCGAAAGGTTTTTCCCGGGTGTGCTGCCTTTGGCTGCCTGCAGGAAGCGGCGGTGTGAACGTGGTCGATCACCGGCTGTTCGTCTTCCCGTCGGTGTCAGCGACTGTGCCAGTTGGCATCCGGTATCGAAAGACATTTCTGGTGTCGCGTGTCTTACCCAGGGTCCACGTTCGAGGAAAACATGCGCAAACAAGTTCGTAAATTCGATTTCGTTTTGAGAAATGCAGAACTCACGAAAACAAATCCGATTTATGATTATTGACACCAACATGTCTGTCTAGGGAATGCGGCCTGTCGGCGCGCCAGTTCGTCTCCTCCGGTCTATCTTTCGTCACCTATGGAATTTATTCACAAGTTATGCCAGAGGAGTGGGGATATAGCAAATAGGGTATGTCCCGCCACACTAGACATCACCTCATCCAAAGTAAGTTCCAGAAATACGAATAAATGCACTTTAACATTGTCAAATAACAAAAAAATATGTTGTAATTATTCTAGCTAACTGAAATAACTCCATACATTATGTTATACTCGTGAGGTAACCAAGATCAGCCGCCTCAAATGAAAAACATACAGCTCTGTGCCTTTATCCGCGTCAACAACAAAACAATATTCACAAGTCACCGCGCAGCCTGATCCCCCTATAGCTCAGCATGGTGACAGGGGGGGACGATATATATACGGTGTGACGATACCCTAGGCTATATACCCCGGGGAGTTATCCATGCAGGGGGTAAGAGGAACTGATTCACCGGCGTAGGCTGGAAATACGTCTGCGTCTGGGCGCTTCTATTGGAGAGTTAGTGCGGCGTTTCTAAGGCGAATGACGTGTAAATGTATTCACACAGACCGGAAGCACGACAGCGTTTCCGGACACGCACCAGTCCCATGTATACACGAGGGTATACACGAGGGCATTGAAATTGATTTCAAAACATCGGGTACTGCGTTATTCGCCACACCCAGGTAATGGTGGGATTCTACGAAGTGTAAATATTCGACTTGCTTTATTGTTTGTTCGACATGACTACCTTTGCACAATAGTAGCCTAAGTGTGATTTAGTGTGTGAAGTAACGTTTTGTCTTGTTTTGATTAAATCACGGATTTTATTTTGAAAAAGAAAACCATGACTAAAAACTTAAATATAAAATATATATATATATATATGCGCTGATTAATATAATTAATTCCAAAACGACCTGGAAACAGAAGATGGTGGTTGAAGAAGAAGAGGAAGACCCAAATTAAGATGAAAAAACAGGTAAACGAAAGGGCAGGTACGAACAGCCGAGAGTGAAAGGCTATTGCAGAAGACCAAGTAAGATGGGGATAAATCGTAAGGAAGACAAAACGGACCTAGTGCCGTGGACAGAACCCGGGATCAAGGGGAAGAAAGAGAAGATATAGAAAGGTGTCATCTCATGTCGTGCTTAGTCATGTCATGAACCCCGAGGCACTAACCTCAACGCAGACGCAATCTAAATGCAACACCCATTCACGAGGGCGTGAGTCGACGTTGTTACGGATTCCTAAAAGTTATGCGATTGAAAGGAATTGAACGATGACTAGACAGTCGTAATAGTTTCACTGATGTCAACGACGTGAGTCGTGCGGGAAAACAGAAGCAAGGGGAAGTGTCATTTCCGTCCTGTCGTCATGTCGAACGGGGTGGGCGTTGACCCATGCCCTAAGCTGCTAACAAGAAATTAATGCCATTCGGGTGTCCCCGGCACAGAAAACTCGGTCAAGCGTTCAACGCCAACGCGTGCAAAAGTCTGTTTTCGATCATGAAATGTTATGACATTAGTAAAACTGATTAGGCGTAACCAAACTGTGAAATACTGAGCAACACAATTGTGAAGATATTGATGGATGACGCAGTATTGAGATGAAGTCTCTATAATTGTCCATGAATCATCACCTTTCATAGATGGTGACTCAAGTTCCTTATGACAAAATGACATTGATTTATAGTCCTTTAGCTATGCAAATATAACCCAATTTCCAGCTTATTTTCTTAGTGGTAGCGTTCATATCGATCGTTGCATGTAACATATATCTTAACCGTAGCCTGGACTGGACAAAGATGGTCACTTTCGTCCTCGCCCTGTTGAATGTCCACGGCAATCATGGACGTTCATGGCGCCGGCAGTACAATAACATCTCGTAGATCTGTCGCGTTATTCGTGGAATATTGGCGACGGCGAATCCTCGTATGCCATTCACTAACCTTGTCCATCACCGATACTGTGTCGTGCTATTCAAATGGCGCGCACTTGAAACTGTCGAGAGAAGTCCAGTCTTGGACCAGCAGTGTCTAACAGTGAAATATCGTGTCATATTCAAAATCCTCCTTCTCACCGTCTACCGTTTCCACGGTCTCGCCCCTCCATATCTGTCGGCTCTTATTTCTCCCTACCCGACACGCTGTCTATGCTCTTCTGACACGCTGCTCCTGTTAGTTGCCAGAGCAAGGAGGTTGTCATGTTCAATGTGTCACCTGTTAGTTGCCAGAGCAAAGATGTTGTCATGTTCAATGTGTCACCTGTTAGTTGCCAGAGCAAGGATGTTGTCATGTTCAATGTGTCACCTGTTAGTTGCCAGAGCAAGGATGTTGTCATGTTCAATGTGTCACCTGTTAGTTGCCAGAGCAAGGATGTTGTCACGTTCAATGTGTCACCTGTTAGTTGCCAGAGCAAGGATGTTGTCATGTTCAATGTGTCACCTGTTAGTTGCCAGAGCAAGGATGTTGTCATGTTCAATGTGTCACCTGTTAGTTGCCAGAGCAAGGATGTTGTCATGTTCAATGTGTCACCTGTTAGTTGCCAGAGCAAGGATGTTGCCACGTTCAATGTGTCACCTGTTAGTTGCCAGAGCAAGGATGTTGTCATGTTCAATGTGTCACCTGTTAGTTGCCAGAGCAAGGATGTTGTCATGTTCAATGTGTCACCTGTTAGTTGCCAGAGCAAGGATGTTGTCATGTTCAATGTGTCACCTGTTAGTTGCCAGAGCAAGGATGTTGTCATGTTCAATGTGTCACCTGTTAGTTGCCAGAGCAAGGATGTTGTCATGTTCAATGTGTCACCTGTTAGTTGCCAGAGCAAGGATGTTATCACGTTCAATGTGTCACCTGTTAGTTGCCAGAGCAAGGATGTTGTCATGTTCAATATGTCACCTGTTAGTTGCCAGAGCAAGGATGTTGTCATGTTCAATGTGTCACCTGTTAGTTGCCAGAGCAAGGATGTTGTCATGTTCAATGTGTCACCTGTTAGTTGCCAGAGCAAGGATGTTGTCACGTTCAATGTGTCACCTGTTAGTTGCCAGAGCAAGGATGTTGTCATGTTCAATGTGTCACCTGTTAGTTGCCAGAGCAAGGATGTTGTCATGTTCAATGTGTCACCTGTTAGTTGCCAGAGCAAGGGTGTTGTCATGTTCAATGTGTCACCTGTTAGTTGCCAGAGCAAGGATGTTGTCATGTTCAAAGTGTCACCGAAGACGCACCGTTTTAATATCAATTTCTTTGAGATGATTTAACAGTTAGCTACTGATAAATATTGTTGTCATATATACAGATCTGCGTATTTGCATTCTGCACATGTGATTTTGGTTAATTAATGTGTCGATCTATCTACTTGTATATTAATTTATCAATTTTAAATATTAACATTTGCTAAACATAAAACTATTAATTTATTTATTATATATATTTTTTTGACTTTGTGAAACACTCTTAAGCGCCCCAGAATAATTATTGCATGGGGCGCCGTATAATTAAGAAATATATTATTATTATTATTATTATTCGTTTCACGGATGAAAGCAAGAACATCCTGGCAACAGTATCGTTGAACAGCGGTGATAAACATTAGCCCCGACATCCTCACAGCTGTGGAGAGGCTCTGTAGTTGACACCTCGGCGTCTTTGTGTTTTGTCGCTGACCCGGCTTATTGTCATTCAAACAGCGGGAGTCGCATGACAAATCGTTGTCACACGATGACAAAAGTCAGGTAGGAACGAAATAGAATCGTGCGACAAGTACTGTAGATATGTACCTTTTAAAACGTTGACATAAGATCTCATTTGTCGTATGCCCTCTACATTTCTATGCGAATAGATCACCTCGATAATTTGTCATCTGATACAATGACCATGTGATTTTATCTTAGAGGGGCACATCTATTTTTATGTCATAGTTGCACATTTCTTGTGTTATCACCAGCGTCATCGTTGGGGCGTTTTCTATTTGATTATAATGTCTTCCTATGGAGTCCGTCGTTCATCAAATATACGTTTCTTTTGTTCAATATCACACTCCATCCTTCTTCGAAACATCTGCGCAGTTCATGGATTTCCTGTCTACATTGGTATGCACTACCCTAACCTATAATTGTTGTCATTAATGTTATAAATACTTCCCGTTATGCTACAGCACTGTTGTATAAGAATAAGAAAAGTGGCGGACCCGGAAAGAGGTTATTCCAACCGAGTTAGCATCGCTATTTCCGATCCCTATACAATTTGCATGTGACCTTGTTTGTGCTTGTCACACAAACATGGTGTGCACATGTTTGCAAGCACCGTGTGAGGGCACGTGATGTGTTTTGCAAGATACAAAAAGACGTCGTACAAAAAATGCTCGCTACTAAATTTTGCATCCGCCTTTGCAGACTGCGGACATCTTAAGTCTTGTACAAGAACCGTAATCATAGTACATACATTCATAATACGTATTTTTATGTCTTTAAGTATGCTCGATACAGAAGCCTTAATTATTCGAAGAACACGTTTTTTTCTCAAAGATATCGATAATCATGCATTCAAGAAGACTAAGTAGTGAAACAAAGGTAGGTTCTTACATAGCGCAGCAGCCAATCCATACGACTGCTCAAAGCGCTTTACACTTGAATCCATGGCTCCTGTTCAATCAAACTCGACTTCACTAGGAAGCATTCAGCCACGTTGCAATTAACGTGCGAAGACAATTCGTAAACAAATATCCACAAATTTCTAGTAAAGTATGATTAAGCATCAGTAGCAACTCACCGTATCATCGTTGTCCATACACCGGATAGTCTTGTCATCTTCTTTGCTTGCAACCATTGTGGTCGTCGTCTTCTTCGTTGTCACCGCCGTCGCCTCTTTCACCAGCCGTCTATGTATCTCTCGCAGGATCGTCAACTCCTCGAGCCCAGCGATGATCCCCTCTATGCGGGACCGGAAGCGTCCGCTGGGCTCCGGCCGACTGGTGGTCGAGGTCTCCGGACGAACCTCCTCCAGGAGCGTCCACAAACTCTGAGTGCGTCTAACCTGCTCCGCCACGGCCATGACGCTGTCTCTCGCGGTTGCTAGTCGACCAGCGACCGACACCGAACACTGCCTTCTAATGCCGCGCGTCGCTTTGTATTTATTCGGCGTCGTCTGTCAACTCGCGCGGTTAAAGTCCGCGTCGTCAGTGATCGCTCGCGCCCACTGGGTCTCGTTCACACATCACCGCTGGGTGCTGCGGCGGCGAGCGTCGTATAAAAAAGCAAGTCTCGCGCCGTGGAACACCGCAGGTGGAGGTGGTCGCGGTGGCTAAACATACAACATACGTTGGATAAATAGGTCTCGCTCGTGTGCGGAAGTGAGCGCTCGTAAAGTGGACAGAGTGTGGACAGTTTGGTTTTCATGCACGGAGAGGACCCCGTTGTATTGAGTGTTCGTCTTTCTCATTGTCTCCTTGTATAGAGGCGTCAGTTTTAGATCCTATGCTGGTGCTCTGATCGTTTTGTTGTTGTCTTCCACTGCTTCCTATCACCAACTCTGGTGGTTCTCTCTTCACCTTTCAAAGTCCACCGTCTCTCTAAAATCGCTCTAAGTCTATGTCCAGTCCTATAATCTCAGCTCTGGCCTTAGAATTTCTTCGCTTCTGCTCACTTCATTCTTATCTAGTGGCATGCCCACATCACCCAGCTACTTCCAAACTGCCCGTTAAGTTCCACTGCATCCCGATCTCTTCCTTCAGATCATTCGCCCCCCGTCTGTCCACCTTCTTTGTTCCTGGTGGTCATCCACTTAATGGGTTCATTCTGTCCTCCGTCACATGTCATTTCCGTGTCAGCGTCCTTATCGTGCCTGGGAACTCGTCACCATCCTGTGTGGATATTCTTACACAAAGGGACGGTATAAAATATGTATGCATTTAGTATTGGGTGTGATTTATTTCACGATCCAAAATTGCTACTAGCGTCAATTTGCGTTGATATATAAGATCCCCACGATACGTTATGACAATCAAACCATTAGTGTAATGTTTAACATATTCCGGGACTAAGCGAACTTATTCGACCTCCCTTTAGTTAAAGCTTTCGTCACGGAAAACGCCAAAAGTAATTTAAAGGGGTGAATTTTTTACCTTAAGTGAAATGTTCTTCGCAAAGCAATTCGCTACAGTTGGGATGATCATTATCTACTGGATAGCTGCATGCAAGACCCCAGTGCACGAGGATTCACCAACACGCGTTGACATTCCGCCTAAGCAAACGAGTTAGTTTACGATGAATTCCGTAAACAACTGTAGGGGGCCTAGTACATGTTCATTTGTCATCACGTATTCACATTCGTAAGCATGTGTTCTTTTTTATCACCAACAATTCCTGATATAATTAAATCAACGGTGATGGCAACGTTTATCACGTATTAGATAGTTCCGGCAGCTCGTTCTCCCCTTTCAAGATCGTCTCCGTACCACGCCTATGCTAATGGTGACAAACGAAATTCTTTCGCAGTGACAATCTGTTATTTCAATCTTTCCTTATACTATTTGCGGTTGTGGCAAGCCAACGCAACGAGTAGTTACGCATACAAATCGCACGCATATATTGGTCAATCCACACGTTGATATAACTGATTTGGCGAAGCATAAAATTGCACATAATTCTTCGCACATGTTTACAGTTAACACGTTGCTGTATAGACCGAACGAACTTATTTTGTTTTTACGTCAACACTTTGGTTTTTTATGTATGTGGTTATGAAGAATAATCAATCGGAATCGTCATATATAGACGACAAATTACATCAAATTCTTACTGTATGCTTTGGTGTCCTCCAGTATTAATTAAGAAAATACAGCAGTTACAGTATACTGGTTTACATTCACTCGTGGAGCAACACCCAAAAGGCAGCAGTTGTTATCACCGGTACATTAGTTCAACTAGTTCCCGCTCACCATGTAATCTATGTTGTTACCAGTTATGGCATTGCATGTGGCACATAATAATCTCCCGATAAATCGAACATAACGCCATACTGGCGCTCCTCGGGAATGCCTAAGCACTCAACGTGTCCACTAAAATCCTAATAACTATCGTTGTGTTTTCTTAAATACATTGCCAATTGGTAGATCAGAGGCCAATAGGCCATGGGTGCGAATGAGCACAGAAAGATATGACTGGACTTCGTAGCCTCCGAAGAGATGCACTTTCAATGATGCAAAGTTTGCGTATTAGTGTTCACCAAACTCATGGACCGTTGACTGAAGCTCTTGGCCACTTGGTCTGGTTTTTAACCATCTTCGTGAGTCCTTTCTCGGTGTAATCTATTATGTCCGGTTTACCTTCACGCAGTCAGGTGTTTCAATGCCGTCCTCATCGGGAGGAACTGTCTCAACGGGTATCTTTTGAGGACACGTCCAATTCATCTATCTCAATTAGGCCCTCTCAATGTCTGTCTCAACGGGATCGCGGTTGATTCGTTCCAAAAGACTTCCTATCATTGTCTATCCAATTCAGGTCCATCATTTTGCTAAGTATCTGTTGACTAATGTCTGGATCTGTTTTGATGATATTGTGTGTTTACCAAAAACTGCTGTCCGATACTTTATATAATAAGTTCTATTGTCGTCCACTCATTTTTTTTAAATGTAAATGAAAGTATCATCGACGTCGTCATGGTCGTCATAATCACCATCTCTATGATCATATTCGTCACCATTATCATCGTGATCATCATTATCATCTTTTTCATGTGTAAAATTCAAACTATTATAATTCTTGTATAAGTTTACTTCTGATTTCAACAATATGCCAAGAATTGAATCGAATCAATTACGTGAACATGTCAACTGTCAGGTACTTTTCTGCAATGTGAATGAAGTCGCTGTTTCCTTTGCTTTCCTAATTCTGATACCCCTACGCTCACATGCAACGGGCTCTGGTGAATGGAGCGATATTATACACATTGAAAGCATACATATCAGGTGAAATGGAATTCAGTGGACCCACAACTTTCAGTGTCTCGCCAGAAAGTCGCAGGCAATGTGGCTTGAACGAAATTGTCCACGCTTCCTTAGAAACTGCAGTAGGTAGCCTCGAACTGCGATCCTCCAAATAAACAGTCCGGCAGCCTAAACGACGACCTTCTGCGTCCCGATGTTCAGTTCGTAACCGTTTTTTCCTGGAATCTACCAATGTATCCGTCTGACACTATTCACAAGTGATATGTTTAACATCTGCCTAAGTGTCTTTTAGAGAACGAGGCACGGTTACACCCAACTCGGTGACAGTCACCTCTCCCTCTCTGCTGATGATTCTTTGAAAACGAAACGAAACAGTTCGAGCGTGCGTGCATGCGTGCGCGCGAGTTTCAATGTATATGTATGGCTGTGAATGTGTGTGTGTGCGCGCACGGGTACGTGTGTGTGGGTGTGCGTGCGCGTGTGTGTGTACGCGCGTATGTCAAGGTGTGTGTATGTTTTTGAATGTGCGTATGTGTTTGCGTGTGCATGAGTGTGTGTGTGCTTGCGTGTTTGCGTGCTGGCTTTGGTATGTGCATACGATCGTGCGTGCGTGAGTGCTACTTCCCAAAACAGCTGTTGGTTTCAAATCTATGACATGTTATTCTTCAAATATCAGAGCTTGAGCAGTTCAGTCAAATATACACTCGTGCGGACGTGTTTAAATATACGAGCATCTATGTTCGTCATTGCATATATAACACATGTGAAAACAGGAAGCAGATGGTCCAAACCAACACATAAGCGTGCTATACATTGCTTGATTTGTTAGATGCAACCTACGGTGTGACGCGCATGTGCACGTGCTTGTATGGATGGACTGAACTAAAAACATAGTCTTTAATTAACTATTAACTTCACCTTTTGCGTAGGAGTTTAATGACTACATTACGCATCACCTTCAGATACAATCACCCTGTAACATATACATGACGAGTATTGTTTAGTTGCTTCACGTCTGCATGTTAGGTCTGCTAACAAGGTGTTTCTATACAAAAGATTCTGTTCGGATTGGCCAATATATCATCTCGCTGACTTAATTCTGCACGTAAAACCCACGGACGTCATTCCGTGACAGGCTTGCCGTGTAAGTGACCTTAAAGGACCGCCGAGCGCCTGAGCGTGTGAAGCAAGGTAACGCGAGACAGGTACAAAGAACCAGGTGTTTCAGTCAAAGGAACATATTTACTGTTTGACTTCGTACGTGTCGCCTCAAAGTCGAAACAAATGCAGTGTCTTTTTCTGCTATATCGTTGTCGTAAGGAGGAGTTCACGAGAGAATTAATCTAGCGGATTTTACTGCGCGATTTGCTGGTGTGTGCATGCGTGTGTGTGTGTGTGTGTGCGTGCGTGCGTGCGTGCGTGCGTGCGTGTGTGTGTGTGTGTGTTTGTGTGTGTGTGTGTGTGTGTGCGTGTTTCTCCGTGGCGCTAGCTAATAAATGTACGTGCATACAACCGCGCGCATACAAACATAGTGACACAAGTGCGTAACGTATACATACGCGCGCGCATATACCACACACTCGCGCGCGCGCACGCACGTGATTATTATTGCAGTTCGCAAACGCCATTTAGATGTGTCGTTATTTAACGTTAGCGGACGGTCTGGAATGTGTGGCATCCTGCAGTGTCACTGGTTCAGTTTGTGAATTAACCAACATAAACAAAAGCGACATTCAAAAGTGGTTGACCTACCTCAATGCACTCAAGTGACTGGCGACGAGACAGACCGACTACAGCTGCCGCAAGCGAACAAAAACGACTTCGAGCCCCTAGATGCATGACCTCTACAACAATAGGGTAGCAAAAATGGCGGCGTTGGGTTTCAAGTAAAAACGGCTTAAATCGTTTTGCCAGAGAAGCCCGGGGATATAGACAGTTCTTTCTTCAAATTATGACGCATTCATTGGGTGGTCTGTGGACTCGCTGCTAAGAGCGAGATGTCTGGGAGAGGAGTCGCAATAAAGAGCGTTGTCAAAGAATATTTGACGAAGCCGTCGTTTATGGCGTCAAGTCAGTGAAACTCAACACGCCACGTCCGCGAACATTTTAAAGTGTGTCACTGTTATTTTTGACAGACAGGAAAGTCCAAATAAAATAAGAGTGTATGGTGGAAACGTATTACAGCAGGAGAGCATCAGAGAACTCAAACAAGCGAGAGTGAATTGTACAAGTGGGGTTGTTACTTGTCAGACATCAGCATGGTGGCAGCAACAACAAGGTAAAGCAAAGTAAAGTAGTGTGTGTGTGTGTGTGTGTGTGTGTGTGTGTGTGCGTGTGCGTGTGCGTGTGCATGCGTGCGTGTGTGTAGTTGCTTGTAAAACTGGTCAATATTGTTTTTAAAACTACTCAGTTTTCTTTGTCTTAACATTGTGATCTTACGGGTTGGGTTGTCTTTTGATATTAAGTTATAAACAGTCCCATCTAGAGCTAATATAGGAGTTGTTTATATAAAAATGTTCCTTCTCTAGAGCTAGTGAATCCCCTTAAGTTACACAGTTATAAGTTATAACGCGTGAGATATTGTAGTTCCATTAATTTTTAAATTAAACTTTCTTGAGTCATTTGATGGTTGCGTTTTTTTCTGTCACCCTTTCCAGCAGTTATTTGTTAATTAAAAATGCTTCCTCTTTCACCAGGATTCGAATATATAAGTGTTTATTTTTCACTACAGATTTATCATTATTCCACAGGTCATTGTTGAGGCGGTGAGGTGCCCATCCTACAACTGCAATGTAGCATAAGTTCACATATTTAACTACTTTGTAATGCGCACAAGATAAGTTGTGTGTCTGTGTAGTCTTCCTGTTCACACGAGAAACGAGGTGAGTTAACACGTCCAGCAAGGAGTGTGTGTCGGCGTTAACACTGCTTGAGCAGTCGAACAGTTGGCGCCGTCGATTTACATAAACGCAGTAAACACAGCGAACGCAATGCGATGTAAATTGGTGACACATTATCCGGTAGAATCTTAGATCACCCGCAGGCGCTACAGCGTCGTTCGTGTTTTATATTCAGAATTGACGTAGGACGCAATTTTCTTCACTAAAACGGCGTAGGTAGCACTCCATTAAAGATGAGTGATTCGTTAGCTTCCCGTCGACACGCGTCGCTGCACACCCGGCCAGGATGAGCGCTAGATGGGACACCCGAATAATTTCCCAAGATGCGGTGTTCGATTCCCGTTACACTCACTCGATAGTGCTTAATGAATATTGAACAAGTGATTGAAATATAGTAAGACCCACACCTGTGTGAGTCGTGACATAGCAAAAAGCTAGGTGTTGTGGGTATACGTATATCAAGGTTGGAGGGAGACGATTTTGTGTTCTTCGTTGGGCTAAGTAACTACAGGGATTTTAAGATTTTTTAGAAGACTATTGGGTATCTCTTGCGTTTAACACAAAAGTAAGGGAATGTGTGCCATTGATGACCAAAATTACTGGGAAACAATATCTGGTTGACACAAATTATAACCGAACCAACTTCCAGATATATCTCAAAATTGAATACTGTGATATTCCATCTCGTTGATGGAAATTTCTAAATAATTAACAGAGAAAGTTCCTAACTCATCGGAAACAATACAGCTAACAACTCAAACGTCTAGATGCAAACGTCATAAAGAGCATATTTTATGATTTCGCGGAGAAGTTGTATTTTGTTATAAATTATCTTCTATACAAGTAGATCCTACTGGCTTCGGTCGGAGTACTGACGTTGTCGCGCTTACATTTATCCGGGCGTTAAATAATATCCGGGTGACGTTTCTGCGTATCTAGGGGAATGCATTTAGCACCAGCTACGACTGTTGCGTTTTCATTTATCCGGGCGTTAAGTATGTTTATATGTATATATATATATTTACATATATGTCTATATATATACATAAATTATAAAATGTTTGCTTCCCACATACATAAACAATTTCTGCCGTAAAACAGTTTTATCTCCCCGCCCACATCACGTGACTTACTCTTATACTTATAATAATATAAATATATTTAATTGTATGATTATGGTTATAACCGACCCAAATTATCAGTTTTATGTAACTTTTATGTAACTTAAACCATCCTAGTATCAGTGTTGTGCTGCTCAAGCAATCCTACCAACACAAAACAAGCTGGTTTTGTTGATATTGTTGCTATTACAACGACAACATAAACATCACGGTTGACCTAGTTCAATCTAGCCGTCACGTAAACCATTCCATTAGCAGTGTCCTCAGCACTCCTGTACCAATAGCTGGCTTCTGTTGGAGAGCCACTTTTGAGAGAAAATTAAATCTAGTCATACAAGGCAACCCGCCTCTCGACTTACGCCCACTCCACACGAGAAACATTTTACTGGCAGATAAACACAGAAGTGTGACATGTATCAACTGTCGGAATGTTGATAAGTCATCTGGTGGGTGACATGATGATTAATGGCAAAGTACAACAAAAACATCGGACCGTTTAGTCATAGTAGATGTTGTATAGAACATTGAGTGTCACTTAAGGAGCAGTCCATTTCCTTCCTAGATAGACGAATGCCAACAGCGAGCTATGTACATATTATTGTCACACCCTGCTGTACAATGCATATTTGTGGCTTATATAATGCACGCATCATCAAATACCTATGCGGCAAGACGAAGAGGGATGTCATTGAGAGGAACTGACAGCATCTCGATTTTGATATTATATTCTAAATAAATATTATGACTAGATTACGAAAGATAAATTATTGCAATAAATGTTGGTGCATAGCACAACCAAGAACTGTCGCCACAAATAATACAATTACAATACAAAATGTAACACACATAAAGGAACACGCTGATAAGTGATGCTTTTGTGGTAAGGATCCACACATCCTGTGATTAATTACTCGTTTTGTCCGGCCAGTAGAAATAAATAATGCAGCCCGTACACATAGCAATGTTATGTGAACCTCAACGAGCTGGAGAGTGCCTTTATCTTCGTCAACGACACGCCACCTGCGGCTGTAGCAGGCCGGCCGATCGTCACGCGTGAGCGAACACGATCCCAGCCAGTCGTATATGGCTTCACTCGACTTCGAACAGTGAGCATTGCTTCGGTAGAGTGGGGCACCCTTCCACTGAGTTACTGTGATTAGGCACAGGTAAGGGAGTGTTTGAATTCGCTTGGACAACTGTGAGTAAATCGCGCGTGTAGGCCTATTAGTGTGTTATTACATTCGTTTACGTAACAGCACCATTTATATTCTGTTTGATCGGGATTTAACCACACCAGTTTGCATGTTGTTGGCACGGTGCCGAGTCGACGGTGCAAAGGTCCAAACACACGACCGATGCTTCAGCACTGTGATACAATACATAATGTGTATTGTTTTAGCTTCACCACACGCGTTGGCTTACCTCCTCAACAAAGACAGAATCAGCGTGAATGTCTGTAACATAGGCTTTGGAACGGGGGTGGGGGGTTGGCGGCTGAGTTCCCAGTGGTCCTGAGCCCCCAATATGTTGTGAATTGTGTTGACGCGTTTGGTAAACGTCAACGATGGTACAGATCGAGTTGCAACTGCATTATAAATGCATCATAAGCAAATGATCATAAACAATTCCAACACTACCCCGTCGCGACAAAGAAGAATCTCCAACACCACCCTCCTCAACACCAAAACATATCCAATACTACCGTCCCCCGCTTTACACCGATATGCATTAAATAACAACATTGGGACACACATTTGTGTCATATGTCAACACTTATTATTAATATTTTAGTTCAGGAGATTTGTATTTCAGTTATCTATGTCAATCCGCGCTCTGTGACTAGGAGTGAATCAGGTGTCGGTAACCTTTTGGAATGAAGAGCCAAATTAGTAAGGGGCGTGACAGGAGTAGGAGGTAGGAGGTTTGCCTCAAACTAGTATGGGATGGGAAATAGGCAGTGGGATTGGTAGGAGATGGACTGTCAAACATGGTGGGAAGTCTGGCTTCCACAACAGGTGGAAGATGTGAGATTGAGACCCCTCATTAACATGCGTGGGGTAATAATAATATGTAACAGTAACGAATACAAATGTTGAAGTAATAGTAATAGGTTGAACAGAAACTCAATGTAATAGTAATAGTTATAGGAAGCAATATACTAGTAACTGACCTATTACTTTTATATTACTATTGAACATTTCAATCGAGTTTCAACTACATAACAATTCCATTTGATTGTAATGTTGTAAATTCCACTACTTTCTCCAGGTTTTATGGTTGCTCCCCCTTCTCAACTTGAACTTGGCCCTCATGCAGTTTTTTCCTAGAATTTTATGAGCGTTTACATAGCAAGAGGCACTAGTACAGTATGATTGCTGCATTGACTAAAGGAATTAAACTGGGCTTTCACTGCTTTGAAGCCAGTTCTGCCAAGTGCCAATTTGCCAACTACCCTTTTCAAGTAAGCCTATGGGTTTAGTGACTGCCTCCTTGGTGCACACAGTTGAGCCTAAACTACAGCTGGTGTGAAAAACATCCTGATGTATTTGTTCTAGAGCCAATAATTAACGGTCTACAAAGCAGCAGCTGTAGAGCAATGTGGTTTAATTAGACTAATATAATCCACCAAGTTATATGGCATTGACTATTGCTTTTGCCTTTCATTCCAGTATGGTATTTAAATATAAAATGGAACGTATATGTTCCATCCTTAGTCAATGTAGTTAGTAGATTGTATTAAATATGGTATATACTATAGAGGTGTATTTTGTTGTAAATATTTATGATTTGTTACACTTCATAATACTTCCCTAATGATGATGATGATGAAAGTAGTTGACATTCTCAAATGTGATTTCAAATACTTTGGGCATGGGTATCAATAAATGGCAAATTAGATTTTTAGTCCTTTGGGCCGAAGGTCCAACGGACTATTGCCATCATTCTGCGTCCGCCGCCCGCCGTTAGCTGCCGTATCTCAAAAACCGTTCAGTAACTTTTTGTTTAATTTTGCAAAGACGCATCTTAGGGTATTGTCACTATGCACGAGAAATATGTATTTGATTGAATTGTTCTACGGGCCCCCAGGGCCCAAAAACAGGTAATTGTTCACATTTGCCTATTTTTACAAACACTGTTCAGTAACGTTTTCTCAAATTTTGCACATACATTTCATGTGGTAGTGCCACTGTATACAAGAAATATGTATTTGATTGAATCATCCTAAGGGCACCTAATGTCCCCCAGAAAGGACCCCCAAAACTGGTAAATTTTCACATTTTGCCTATTTTCTTAAAAACCCTTCAGTAACCTTTTCTCTAATTTTGGAAAGACATTCCATGTGGTAGTGCCACTATACACAATAAATCTGAATTTGATTGAATCATTCTAAGGGCACCAAAGGTCCCATAAAATGCTAAATTTGCTAAATAAATTGTTTACTGCAGAAGAACAGCCCAGCAGGCCTATTTGTAACTGGCTGGCTACACTCCTCAACTAATCCATTTTTCTACAACATCTGTCACATGCGGAGTCTGTGTCTTGCATGGATCACAGGTTGTCTTTTCTGTTATTTCAAAAACTGTTCAGTAACCTTTTCTCTAATTTTGCATAGACGCCCTTAGGGTAGTGTCACTGTACACAAGAAATTTGTATTTGGTTGAATCATTCTAAGGGCACCTCAGGGCCTCCCATAAAGCTAAATGTTTACATTTTATCTGTTTCTGCCTGGACTAGGTTGGCGGAGTGCCAATTGATTCCATATTACACCCACCCCACCCCCACCTCACTGTGGAGTAAGGTTCTCTGCCTGCTATTGTTTGATGGAAACTGTGACTAATCTGTAATTGGTCACTGGCATGGGCTTGTGTCAACAGACATCACTCACTAGACCCCTGTTAAACTGGACAGTTGCAATTACGTTTTAAGCTGTGTCAAACAGTGGGCTGTAACTAATTTGTAATGGGAATCCCTACTGCACTGGTAGAACCTGAGGAACTTTAAAACAGCACTAGACATAATTATCAATGCAATATAAAGATATGACCTAGGATTAAAATTAAATAACTTAGGTCTAAAATAATATATAAAGTAAAATAACATAGGTATACTTGAAAATGTTAAAGCATATTTAGCCAAAAATTATAAGGAATATTATTCAGATGTTTTACTATACATGTTACAGCTATTCCGTCACTCCAGTTATATTAGTAGTATGTCGTTACTACTGTTTTTAACTGTAATTACAACTGTTCTTAAGTTAAAATGCATGTTATGCAAATGTACCTTGTTAACAAATAAAGTTTTATCATAGTTCATCTCTTTCTTCTTCCCGTTCTGGGGGAGGATGGTAGGGACAGAATGAGAACAGATAATGCGTGCGCATTTTCTTAAACAATGTTTTACTGTGCTACATGCGAGGTTGCAGCTCATCAACTCTCCTGCAAGGTTTCTACAACCACTGAAAATTGGCCTAAATAGCAGACTATCGGGATAAAATCCGACAGTATTTTAATAACACATTAACTAATATATACAATATTCACGAAATGGTCTATTCGAATACTTGATGTCCAGGTGTTACTTCACTGGCAGCATAATTATAGTCTAGAGAGCTACTAAACATGTCAACACTTTACTTCCATCATAACCCTTAATGATCTGTAACTGTGATTCACCAAAAAAACATTTCACTAATAATTACAAATTCACAATATAGTCCAAAAGAATTTTTATTAACCTGTCTTGTTCAACTTCTTGAGACTGTGAATCAAACAATTGTACTTATTGTATTCATGCATACTGTGCATTATACCATAAAATGTTCCGATGAAAAATGTAATAGTAATAGCTTCAAATGTGATAGTAATAGGAAGAATTCAGAATGTAGTAGTAGTGTCGACCAAACGTACTTGACTAAACGGCATTCTAATGAATTATTTGAAAAAAAATCTTGCACAATGAAAGCGTAAAAGGATAATCGAAAGTCAGAATTCGACAATGACAACGTGAATGGATAATCTAAAGTCAGCATTCGATAATGTAGCATTGTTTAATTATGGCCCTAATATCGGTCCATATTGGAAGGCAGCATAACTAGACGAGGGCGCCATGACCTGTCTGCCTGTCGAGTCATCGTGACCCACGACGGTGTGAGGTCAGAGGACGAATACAGTCTCCGTATGCCTAGTCACCATATCGATCGGATGACACATTCATAGCGATAAAAACTCCTGTGAGTGCCGTTTTATCAGTTTTACAATAATTACCACGATCAGACGTGTCATTGTGTTACGACTTGTTTCAGATCTGTCATGGAATCTGAGCGCGCCCAAGGTGACTATATACCGAGCCAGAAGGGACGTATGGTGTGGTTACTTAGACTAGTCTACTTGGTGGCAATGGCTGCTGTCTTCGTTGCCAGCGAAGAGCTGCAGAAATACGTCGACGGCCTGTGGCGGTACCTGACGATCAACCGGATATTTACGTCTGTTTACTTCGAGACGTGGTGGGTAATCGTCTGCTACCCCGTCATACTGGCCGTGCCGTTCACCATCAGTAAGGTAGGCACAAACAAGTTTTATAATTATGATGTAATATCCAATAACATTATTAATAGTATTCGTTCTTACATATGACCGTACTTATGGGCGTAGGAACCGCTCCGGATCACTATTTCCAAAAACGTTTATCTTGGCCGATGACAGGGCCTATCTATGCCAGGATCTTTACCCCGGTTTGTCCAATACCTGTAAGAAACTTGCAACGCCGCGAACTACAGTTTTGATACAAATTCAAACAGTGGCTCCAGAGCGATTTTAATAGACAAAATAGGGGCAATTCTCCCAGCTCTTTCACATGCCCCCCCCCCCCCCCCCCAGTCATTCCAAGTTGTCCCCTCAATCCCGCCCCATCATGCCTTATCACAAGTTATCAGCACATTGAGCTCTTCATATAGATTTGGAAATTGTGTAAGAATATTTTTAAATCTTACTATGGGCCGGCAGCAGTGTCCACAAAGGGTCCTAAAAGGGCACTTTCAGAGGTAAAAAGGCAATTTAGTGAGAGGAAGATTCTGAGTTTGTTTTGATAAATAGGCAGCTAGTTGGGATCAAGTTATGTCTGGAAATGGGTGCACAATAAACTTCTGTTGTCAAAAGCACAGATTAGGTGCAATGAAAGAAAGATTGATGAAGGGGGGTAAAGTCCCTCAAAAGGCACTGTCACGTTTAAAAAGGACGAAGGTTTCGATAAAATTATGATTTCCTTTTAGTTGTAAAAGAAACAGTATACTGGAAGTATATCCCAAAACAACATTTTGACTGTAAAATATAACAATTTCTTCTTAAAAGGACAAGTAACTGAGACAAATGTTCCAAACTTGCACTTTCATTGATAAAATATCTCACTGGAAAATAGTAAAAGGGGAATGCATGCTCTTAGTTTAGTGCTTCACCTAAATTGACAAGAGAAGTTATCTCCTCTTAACAAAATGTTCACCTGAATAAATTGATTCATCATCAGTTTAATTAATATAATTGCATGACTAATCAAGTCCACTTTTGTCCGGCGCTGGATTTAAAGCAGCGCAAAAAGTGCATTTGTCAAGGCGCCTCCACAAAATATTGTTAAGGGGGTCTCCACAAACTTTTGTTGGGTTATAACTCCCTTGGCGTCGGGGTCAACTCTACTTAGATCATTAAAACATGTTGTGCCACTATGTGGTAGCGTGACAGTTGACAAACTATTGGACCACTTCAGTAAAGTTCTCACTCCTCCGAACTATTATGGTATGATGCAGGTCAATAGCAGCCCACGGGTTCCGACAGACCTCAATCCGCTAGGCTTTGGTTACAAAAGCATAAGCCATAATAACCTACGTTCCGTTATATAAAAAAAGGGAAAGTAAGCTGTAAAAGGACACGGTATTGGGGCAAGGTCCAAAACGGGGCACTTTCACGGTAAAAAAGGACGTTTTCCATTCCGTTAGACTTTCCCTTCAGTTGCATATATGTATATGTATGTATGTATATATATATATATATATATATACAATTGCTATATTTGGTGTCCGCCCTATTGAAATTAGCAGATGAAGTATATATATATATATATATATATATATATATATATATATATATATATATATATATATATATATATATATATATATATATATATACATACATATATACTTCATCTGCTAATTTCAATAGGGCGGACACAAAATATAGCAATTGTGCGTGCTCAAGAATGTGGACTTAATCCGGGTGTACTTCTGTGCGTGAACTGAGCCTTAGACATACGTTGCACCGTGTAGCAAGATGTCGTATCTTCCTCAGACGGCAGCATTCGACCGCTACAAGATCGAGGCGAGAGTGCAGTGGCGAGGGACCAGTCTGTGGCAGTCTCTCTACGAGGTCGTCGAATACGGCGGCCCGCTTATGATCCTCGATTCTCTCATCGTTAAGAAGTAGGGCATATTTCTGTTCATTCTCGTGATCTCCTTGTGTAAGGGGCGAAGTTAAGCTCCTGGATTGGTGCACGGTTCGTGTTATGTTGCCCTCCACTACTCCCTAACAACAACTCCCTCCCTCTACTTTTCACCTTCATCCCTCTTTCTCAAATCCTTCTTCACGCAGTCTTCCCAGCCCAGCTGTGGTCTTATACTTTTCCAGCAGTCTTGATGTTTCTCCCCCTCTGTTCTGCCTCACTTCACATAACACGACATGTCCACATATTTAGCGGGTTTCGTAACCCCCATTAGGAGCACAAACAGCAAATTAATCAGGTAAACGGGAAAATTATCGGTGAATAAAAGGTGTCTAATTGAGTCAACATGACCACCACTGTTAGGCCCACTAGTTATAGGTCTGGTGTGATTATTAAACGCTCGTTCAGTGGGTGACTCCCCCGTGGATACGACCCTCTTCAGCAGAGTCCTAGGTACAGTTACGCCATAGACAATAAAACGAGACAACAAGCCCATACAACGATTGTCTACATTTTGTTAATATGTTGTTGACATGGCTGGCGTTATTACCGTCACGATTAAACACATTGCCGATTACATCAAGTAAAGGTAAAAATGTAAAGGTAAGTTCTTATATAGCGCAGTATCCAGACCTCAGGACTGCTCAAAGCGGTTTACACTTTACTCCCAGGCAAACCTGTTCAATCGAACACCATCTCGAATTCTCTGGGAAGTATTCCGCCACGCTGCAATTAATGCGCGAAGACTATTCGTACACAAATATCCACCACTATCTATAGCCAGGTACTCATTCTTACAGCTGAGTGAACTGAAGCAATGTTGAGTAAACGAACTTGGCCAAGGTCTACACCGCCGCACAGGATTCTAACCGAAGCTCTTACCGCTGTGCTACTGCGCTCCACAAGTGATTATTTATTACATAAACAATTATCACCAAGCCTTCTCTTTGGTTATTGGTCCTAAGGACATTTACCAACAATCGTGCATTTCGATTTTTCAACCCAAATTTGAATCGCCATCTTTTGTAGACGTTTGTAGAGAACATGGTAATCTCGTCGGCATAAGCCATATAATCAAATAGTGTATCACCTATTCTGACGCCTGCACTACAGTCATTCAAGTCTAGTAAAAGTTGATTAATAAAAACGTTAACCAGCTATGGCGAGAGGATGCTTCCTAGTCGAGTACCACGAATTACACAAACAAGATTTACTATATGAACCATTCCATCTGATTTCCATGTGAAATGACGTACACAACAAAGGCATAGCTTAGCCTACCAAATAACATATCCATCATGTTATTGGCTAGCAACAAGGTCCGTGCAGCATTGAAACTAGCTGACGCACATATCATTTTTTCGAAAATTCCATGTGGGTCTATACAGGAGAAATTGACCTGGTAGATGTCATGCCGCCCTAGTAATGTAATGTATATGTAAACATTGTTACTAAGGCAAAGCTTGACGGAGGTCACGCGTATACTTTTGATTGTGACGTCAGTTACTGGATCCGTCAATTATGTGTACCAATTCGCCAGCCGTTCACTTTGAATGTATAATTCAGTTACGTCAAGGGTGATATGATCAATGTGCAATCAATGTTTTGTTAACGTCGAAACAATCCTTAAAGCCTTAATCTGTAACCCGTCGTCACTGTTTTGTCTGCAGGTACGACAATGTAGACCCCGCCGAGTGGGCGATCAGACGCCGCGAGTGGCTGCAGACGACGCGCGCGCTGCCGGATATGGCGCCATCGCTCGCGCAGGTTGCTTGGCAACTCGTCGCCAGCCTCGTCATCTATGACGTCATCTTCTACGTCGTGCATCGGCTGTTGCACAGCAACGCGACGCTGTACGAACGAGTGCACGCGCCTCACCACACGCACGACGTCGTCTGCAGTCGCGTGACGAACAGACTGTCAATCATCGAGAGACTCGCGCTAGTTCTATCTGCCAACTTTGCGCTGAAGTTAGTGCAGGCGCATCCACTCACACGAACAATGTTCGTACCCGTTTTCGTGTGCTGGTTGGTCGGCAACCACTGCGGATACGACCTGCCCTGGTCGCTGGACAAGGTGTTGCCGCCTGGCGTCATGTTGAGCTCAGCCGAACACTACCTCCACCATGTGAGTGGCACGCGAAGCTATCAGCCTTTCTTCTCGTATATCGATAACTTCATGACGAAAAGGGACAAGCTTAAATCGCTGTGATTTTGAAAAGCAAAAATGTGAGCACATAATCTTATTTGTATGGATAGTCTGTGAATGTGTTTTCCAGTGTGGCTCCTTTTTCAAAGGTGTGAGACTTACTATCTTTTGCTAATTCTTCTGTGGATACATTGCCACCATGCTCGCGCGCCAGGGGTCGCTGCTGCTGATTACGTCAGTGCCAGCCAGCAGTACCCCCTGGCTGATCGCTTTCGAAACTCTGAATTTAAGCTCAGCCTATGAAATCGCTCACTAGATCAGTGGATATCGGCAGGTCAGGTGGTCATAATAAAACTAATTTCAACCAACAGTGGCTCGTGTTACATGCAATGTTTAGGAAGTAGAAGCAATTATTCGAATATACAATACCACTCAGCTGCTCGTGCTAATTGGCGAACGGGTCATTATATATTGGGATTCCCAGAAGTCGTTTATCCGTCTTCAAATTGGGGCGGGTGTTCTCACGGGTGATGCAGTCTAGTCTAGCCTAACCGACTCTCGCCTGGCTGCGTGACTTCGCCAGAACGATAGTCTTGCTCTGAATGGCTCTTTTTAATGTTATGCCATGAGAGCTGCCACCTAGTGAATATGCATGTGATTAAAAGGCATTATACTACGAAAAAAGTTTAATGTCGGTTTATTTTGTGTGTGACAAGTTTCAGTATAAGTTTATTATTGAATAGTTGTTATAGTATAGAATCTGGGGTAAAGCCCCCTGCCGGTAACAATGGCGGGAGCTTAATAATCCAATAATCCTGGCCGTTGTGACGGGCCAATGCTGCCACCTCACGGCGGCTGGATAATCGAGGCTAGATGCAGTCGCGACTAGCTCGTTTGACTCGGCTAACTTCCGCACTTCGCCAGGGCTAGTTTTGGATGGCAAACAGCCCTGGCTTGCAAGGATGATTACCACGACTCTTGTTCCTTTCCAGCTGCCTTGTCCCCCAACTTACCACCCTCCTGCATTTGTGTTATATACCTGTGAAAACAATCTTAAACCTTCGTTGCGCCATTAATTCGTTATACACAGTTTTTCTGGTAAACTTGCGTCAGTCAATCATTCGTTTTCCATGGTAAATTCTAGTGGCGCAACAGGTTACATAGCGTATAAATAAGTAACTTAACTGATAAAGACGTGTTTAGAACAAATTGCCGAAGAGTAGCATGGCTCAACCCCCTACCACTCCCCATAAATACGTCAGTGCCACCGTCTACGGGCACGCTGGCGTTACAAACTCTCATAACCTTTCCTTCAATGTCTGATATGTTTACCTTCCTGTATGCATCTGCTCCTGCGTTTATACGACGAAGTACCTGTAACGCTTCTCCATGTCAAATGTAGAAAATACTGTCTTAAAGCGTTAGCAGCGTCTTTTGTCGACAGTTTTAATAAGGCCTATGTGTGTTATTTTTGTCTGTGTTGCCGTTTTCTTCGACGATGCTCTGCGGTAAGGCGCCACTGTTTGTCGTTGTCACAACCCCGTATTCTGTAGCTTTGCCTAGTGTCCCTTTATAGAGATACAGGGACTCTAGCCTTGCCGTGTTCCCTATAGACGGGCGAGAACCTCATAATATAGGCTCATGATGCTGTTTTTTAACATGGCTATGTGTTGTACAGTAAAACGCAAAAACAGTGTACAACTACAATTATTCGGTCCTCTTGCAATAACAAAATTATTTTAATAAACGTCTTCTGTGTCGTCTGTCGTCTTGCTAAATGTATTATTTTGAGTAGCTTGTGTGCTTACATATCTAGACCAATAAACTGTTCTTATATAGCAAGCACATTTTAGGAGATATAAACATTTAAATGACTAAAATGGCTTGCCCTATCCGTGTGTTTTCTTGCAACAGTTGTCCAAGAAACAATATGTCAGATAGCAATAATGAAAGTGTTTCTTTAATGTTGTATGTCGACATAACGTTGCAGCAAATATGAGACTATTGTGTATGTTACGTTTTTCACTGTGTTGTTTCGAATTGTGGTACCAACTGGTGTAATCGCCATTATTACGTTTTTGATACATATCCTAGCCACATATTCATTTAATACTGTATAAAACATATGTTTATATCAAAGATTGATGCCCGGTTCCTGTCGGATATTTCGGTTGATAATGTCATAGCACGATCTAGTCACATGTAGAAATGTGACTCAGATTGTAGCGCAGAAGTCAGCAGTAGCCAAAAATATCTAGACAATTTTTTCACACAACTTTTAAGATCTAAAACTGATAACTGTGATTAACTTGATAGGTCTTTTGATTAGGGTAATGCGCTTGCAATGAAAACGAGTATCATGTAATAGCATGCATTGTAAATAAGATGTTTTTTCACTGTTTAAACTAACTAGAAGAAAATGCATATGCTGTTTAGGCATCTGTTCAGACAATACATATAACGTGAAAAACAAATATAAATTATGGCAAAATATTGATTCAGCGGCCATATTAGAATTATATGCAAAATTAGTTACGTATCCAATCAAACGTCAAACTACATCAGATAGTCGTGTCCAAAACACTACGCAAAATGATAAATCATTCAATATTGTTGACTGCAAAATATAATGTTATGGCAACATATTGATGTGCGGCAGCCATATTGAATGTATGCAAATTATACATATTTCTGCCACCGAGATTTCGGAACACCTTTAGTACGGTGTTACGCAGACTTCATAGAAAAGCGCTGTGCTAAAATATGTCGTGCAATTTGTTCGCATTCAAACCTTACTTTGCTTGTACTATAGTATGCAATTCAGTAGTTTGAGTAATGTGACAACTGTTGTAGATTAACTGGTGCGGACGTCGATTGGCGTCTAACATCGTTAGATTTATTCAGTTTATCGCTCAAGTCTGTCATGTACTTAATGGAACATTAACTAGTTCAATTCTTCTACTCTTTGGCGAATTTGTCAGTGCCAGAATATGATAGCAGTGCCGACATGAAATTACTCTTATCGTTCAGCAGTTGGCGATCATCGGCTGTGTTATGTGCACGCACAATACACTGTTGTGATGATAGAGCTTTTAGTATGGTGGTGGAGATTAATTATCACGCCGGAGGTACGGATGGGTGTCGAAACTGTTTAGTTTGTGAGACATCAGCCAAACCGAATCATTAAGATATATTAGGCCCTTAAGTCTTCATTTAATCCAGCATGGTTTATGGTTTCTTTATGTGTAAAGATTGCGTTCTAGTCACCTCCATGGGGATAAGTTCAATGAACTGTCTTCTTCGTCGAAATTAATCAATCAGGGTTGTATTACGGCCAGGATGTGTCGCTTCTTTCATTTCTCTTTCGCACGCTCGCGTCCGCTCATCCACAACATCAACCCCAATACCCTGCCGATTCTGGTCATCAGAAAAAGGTAAAAGATAACGGTAGATCTATCCTGTCCTTAAGGGGATGTTTTCCGTTCTTGTTATCGTAAAATCATGTACATACAAGCTATTTATTTTAACATATTGCCAACCCAAAATGTCCTAGTGAATCATGTGCTGTAGGTGTTTCGGGAGGAAGCACTTTGTTTACCCGACAGCGCATCGCTTGCGCAGGCGTGGCCTAGGACTAGCATGACAGCTCGGCGATTTTTATAAACATTGAATTATGAATTCAACAGTTATTTCTGTTTCGTTAACACATATTTGGGTGGTAAGTATGTTAGATGATCACCACCCAATTGCAATAGGTGTCGACGGGTATAAAAACGTGGAACAATTTACCAAATAAATTGACTCAGCTTCCAAGTTTAACACAATTTAAAAAAGCAATCAAGTTGTCATTACTTTCTACATATTTGTGAATTGTTAATTGAAGGTGACGTTTTGTTAAACCCATGAAATAGTAACACAAGCACTATAGTAAACAGTCTATAAAATTATATGAGTTGTGAATATTATTTTGTGATTTATTTATAATTCCTGTTGTATTTATTCAGTTTTCATAGTTCGAGTAGGGCATAGCAACACATAAGTCTATGACTTCAGCTATGTCCTTTCAGCAGCAGCAGCAGCAGCAAACCATACTGTGTATGTATTATGTTGTTGTTGTTGTTGAATAAACGTTCATTCACGATGTGGAGACCGTTGACAGGTTCATGCCTTAAGAAAGAAAATGCAGTCTATTATAAGCTGAGGACAGTGTGGACATCCAAACAATGCAGTAGGAAAACCAAAATGAGAATCTACAAGAGCAGTGTGGTGTTGGTTCTGCTCTACGGAGCAGAGAGTTGGAAGGTAAACCAACCTGATGGACAAAGGCTCAACACATTCCACAATAGATGTTTGCGCCGAATTCTACGTATATTCTGACCAAAAACAATTTCAAATGAAAAACTGTGTGGAAACGTAGAACTAAGTAGAAAAAATGACATCACCAAGGCTAGGCGATGGAGTTTTGTCCTTACATTCGATAGTACAAAGGGAATTGGAACAATTTATTCGACAATAAACGAACAAAAGCACGTAATGCAACACACCTTTTTTATAATAGTTAGTCTATGTCGGGAGGCTCTCACTGAGACTCAAAAGCCGCTAGCGTGAGAGCCACCCACGGGAAAAGAATATTTACTGCAATTAGTCAATTAAACATAGTAAATGATTATTCAGTAGACTACTTTTATGTTATTTATATCCGTATTGTCCCACCGTGGTGCACACCGTAAAAATATGAAGTGATTCGATAGAATATACACAAGGTCGCCATAATCCAACAAAATAATTATGAGTCTACGTGTGATTTATCAATGGCTGTTTCATTTCATAGGAAAACACTTCATTGGAGAACAGAATACCATGATCGGTTTACACTAAATATAGTTTGCTTTTAGTCTCAATTGCTTCACACATTATGAAAGACGAGACGCGACACAAATACTAAAAGGTTAGTACAAACGGAGGCAGGTTAAATCTTCATAACCAGGGCTGCTCTGGTTCTGGAATACACACGGAAATCGGCCTATTTGTAAAAAGAGGACGTAATTAAGAAATATTTGTGGTTTCGAATCAATTTATGCAGATACAAGGGTGTAGGCTGTTTATTATTATAATGAAAAGTATTCACTTTCAAAAATTACAGATTATTGTTTTGCATATATATGTGTGTGTGTGCGTGCGTGCGTGCGTGCGTGCGTGTGTGTGTATAGCAATTGTGCAAGTTTCTTGGTATTGATCCAAAAGATATTTCTTCAGATATAAAGAGAAACCGCGAAAACTATGAGTATTTACTTTTTCCGTAATTCTAGGTGACTTGTTTCTGAGTAGAGTTGGCAGATAGTATCTTATACACTTTCTGGCTCGGGAGGTTCGGCTGTACGGAATATAGATGTAATGCCTAGTGTGATGGCCATGGTGTATGGTATTTAGTGAAAATAAAGATTTAGAGTAAGAAGGAACGATACTATTCACAAATTTGTGATAAAATGTCAGACATTTTTGCGTGAAAATGTCGTCGACTTTCAATAAGTTTAGTGATTTCATTAGAGGTTCTGTGTGGGAATTATATTCGCTATGGGTTGTAATTCCTATCGCCTTTTTCGGCAATTTCAAAATTATGTTTGAATTAAAGCCCCACAATAAAATACTATAATTGAAGTGTGGCGCAATTAAGGAATTGTACATTATCCGTAGAGCACATGTAGGTAAGAAGTGCTTTAACTTATTTAATATACCAAGAGTTCGTGATATTTTGATGGCAATTTTATCAATGTGAGCTGTCCAATCTAATGCTTCATGGATAGTTGGGCCTAAAAGATTAAACTCTTGAACACGATCAATGTGTTGGTCATCTATTTTTTTTGCAAATGACTGCCGTATAGTGATGAACTGAAAACCTGTGGGGAAGAGATCGATCGGAAGACCAAAAGAGACGTGACGACGAATGGTGGAGAAAGAACGGGATGCGTTTGGGTGGAAATCCTGGGTAGCGGCGGCACGGAGGGCGGCTGACAGGGCGGACTGGCGGACTTTTGTGTATGCCCCATGCGACACGTGGCGCCCAAGGGATACGTAAGCCGTGAGTACGTTATAATACATATACTTTATATTGTATAACACAGTTTTACAATAAAAACGAACGGACAACCTTCCTATAAGATTGCTCAGAGTGTTTTACACATCACCCCTGACAGACCTTATATAGGGGGGGGGGGGGGGTTGGAGAAACACCCGGAACGTTGAGTCCGACGATTTTGCAACACTCAGTGCCATTGGGGAAATGGTGTGTTGAAAGCCTGTTGGATGCTGCCATTGTACTGAAAACTAAGCTATGACAAACTTGTATAGTGACCACTCCGCTTCAGTGTTGATTTAATGTTAATACAACTAAGCCGTTTTAGACATCCTCATGCAACGTGTTCAAACCCACTAGCTAGATTGTCGCGACGGTAAATAACACGCATTATAATTCGGTGTTAAACCGTCCTGTTTACGCGTACACAGTGTATGTGTAATACGTCCATAATGCGCTTAGGGTCTGAGACCATGACAATGCGAACCCGGATTTTACTGCTCTGTGAGCAACCGTGCATTCCGCTACCCACCGAGGTGTATAAAGACACGCCGTGTGTGGACTCGACTCAACGGCAAGACGGGCCGAGATGAGTGCCGTCGCAGAGGGATTAGCGGTTCACGGCTAGCGGCGCCGAACAAGAGGCAGGAAGGCCAGCGTGACGAAGTACGCTTCAACGGCACACACTAGCTCATTAGTTAGGGTAAACAATCAAACCGGCAGCAAGCTTGAGTCATAAACTTGTCATTTCGATTGAGTTTCAAAACACGAGTAGGAGGTATGACGCAAGAAACCGGATTATGAAGTCCATTCTCTTGACCGATACATGTTGGTCACAGACCCACTCAAGAGAGACAATCCATAGCACGTGTACCAGAAATATGCTGTGACATTGCGTGCATCGTGTGCACATAATATTTGTGTGTATAAGTTTCAGAATTGCTAAATGCTGTGTAGTGAAATAATTATCTCCCTAATCGATAACGTCTGTAAACATCAAAGTTGTATTGCTCAAACTAGTCTAATTGGAGTAATTATTCCTAACAAGGTGGAAAAGGATTAAAATGTCCAGATGACAAGTGGATAAAGAAGCCATTGACTGAGATATATATATATATATATATATAGATAGATAGATAGAGAGAGAGAGAGAGAGAGAGAGAGAGACAGACAGACAGACAGACAGACAGACAGACAGACAGACAGACAGACAGACAGACAGACAGACAGACAGACAGACAGACAGACAGACAGACAGACAGAGAGGGGGAGGGGGAGGGGAGGGGGAGAGGGGGGAGAAGGGGAGGGCGAGGGGAGGAGAGAAAGACAGAGAGGGGAAGTGAGAGAGAGGAAGAGAGTGCTTGCGAAATTTGGTGTGAAAGCACATACCAAATTTGCAAACTTGAAAGAAAAAGTTCTGTGAACATTAATACTTGGAGAACCGATATATGTATGAACTTTTGAACCTATTTACATTATTTTGTTATATTGAGCTTTTAACGTGTTGGCCAATTAACTCGGATACTCATTAGATAGGCAAATACCTTCTCTCTTCGTGCTTTGTTTTATATAGTTTTTTTATGGGGTCAGTTTCATTTACCAATACATCTACATGTGACACATTTCGCTACAAAGCCAAACGTCGCCCGTTTTGCATTAGTGCGCGGCCACTGTTTTCAGCGTGTGAATGTTTGCCACATTAGCGTGCCTCAGTATGAAACCTGCAAATTAGTGGCCGTGCTGTTAAATAATGGTACCCCATAAAACCAATACAGTCGGTGCCGGTTGAAACTCTTCTAAAGCAGGTCGTAAATCGTTGTTTGTCCAGTAAGGGCGGCTAATGGTGTGCGGGCTTGGAATACACACGTCCGGGCTTCCGATATAATAGCTCGTGTGTTGGCCAGCTTTATGGTACCCCGCATGGAGAATGTGCAACAAACAACGGCAGTTTGAAATCGCCACGTCCACGCGAGACGCGATACCGGTAACTGTCGCCTCGTATCCTGCACAGCAATTTAACACCGCTTTTCACGGGGTTCTTAGTTGTCCGCAATCGTCTTTGTCGTCGTCTCCGCGACAGTAGTTAATTAGGAGGCTCGCTAACAAGACGACGCACAACCTCAACTCGTCGTCTCCTGCAGGCAAGAAC
This sequence comes from Escarpia spicata, assembly GCA_963995525.1. NCBI lineage: Eukaryota > Metazoa > Annelida > Polychaeta > Sabellida > Siboglinidae > Escarpia > Escarpia spicata. The sequence continues at coordinate 42,152,851 of OZ023208.1, read as the reverse complement.
ATTACGACTCATTTATCTCTCTTTGATGTGCAACATTTTAGCCGGGTCAACAGCGTGAACAGCATGCATTGGGCGTCGAATACATTACACACATGGCAATACCTTGCAAGCTCACAAGACCGCATCGGACCGGCGGATTACAAGATTAAATTGCAAGTTTCGTTGTAACACGACGGGTCAACGGCCAACCATGAACGTCAAGTCCGCTGTCAGACAATGTAAGACGATATTAATCGAAAGAGAACTAAATACCTCACGTTAATACGGATAACACAAATGAACAACCCAACAACAGCCAATGCGGATTTTCTTTACGTGGAATCTTGTCCGAATCACAGCAGAAACACTGATTTACGCATACACGCATTAAATCGTCACGCCTCACACTGGCTCCGATCAACACGGAGAGTATTTATTTAGCAGTTGACACGGGCCGCCGAGAAAGCTGTGAATCGGTGTAATGCAACACTCGATGAAGGCAAGAGAGTGTAATTCGTATGAATGAACCTCGGCGCTACATGATTTTATCGCGCGCAACAGTAGCACACAAAACGAATCAATCAGCCGGCCACTTAGCGAGAGTACACGGGGCCCGGGCCATCAGGGTGAAGGGTGTAGGGCCTGTGATGCATGCAAATGACTCTTTTATGGCGATTCCGACCACAAAGGATTAGACGTGTACAGTAAATGGCCGTAGTGGACACTATTGTTACTCGCACCGGTCACGTGGTGCTGGAACTACAAGCCTTGTGAGCATGCCAGGTGTGGTTGTATATTTAGACTGTAGCAGTTATCGACGGTGGTGTTAGCAGATTTGGGACCGCGATGTATCACGACGTTCGACCGGAAGAGAGCGTGAACGCGGAGTTTGCCGCCTGCAGTTGCGTCATTAACATGTAGCTGCGTACTGCAGGAATTGACGCGGTGGTGCGAAGCATGACACTAGAAACTTCTGAACCAATCCCGTGGTGCACACTTTGCACAATCACTTTGCGAAACCGTGATCCGAAGCATGAGAAGGTAAACTTGCCGTCCATGTTACGGTTAAGAAACACCGTTGTCGAAACGCACACACCTACGACGACCTTTTGATCGCCGAGGTTCACCGAGCGACCTGTCTTCAGCGACTCGATGGCGACTACTTGACGCCCGTTTACCGGATTTCTGCCGCCGGCGACCGTTACTGGGGGTTAACAATTACACCAGTCTACCGCTAGTATGTGAACGCTACCCATGCAAGTTCCGTTACCCCCAGAAGATGCAGTCAAAAGGAGCCGGGAGTTCATCAATATAAACACCCCTTCTGGCCGTGCTAAGGATACAGCAGAAGATCTGGTCAATTAAGACGTGCGCTCAGATCAAACCATCGCGATCAACACGTGCTATGCTACGGGAAGTTCACAAAATCGAGTGTTAATAAGTCCGAGGCGCAATACATGTGCCATATCAGATTCGTGCTGAATTGTAACCGCGGCTGTTCAAAGCGGGCGTCCAACAGCGACAACTGACCTAAGATTGCGAGATCTCTCGTAGTCGCCACACGGAACGGTGCCCGAGGCGGGAGTAGCAAGTGCGGACCGAGCGAGTGTGAGTGGCGGCGGGGACGCGATCGTCGTGCCGCAACGAACGAGCTGAGTCACCATTGGTTTCGTCTGTCCGTCCGGAGCGGCGACGGTGTCGCGTAAAACGGTCACCGACAACGTAATTGACGGTAGTATTGGACATTGAGAATTATCTGGATTCCCGAACAGTCGACGTGATCAGGGTTTCCGGTTAGGTATACGCCAAATCCAGGAGTAGATGGTCGTATTGTTGGATACACGCACGCCAGGAGCCGATGGTCATTACGGTGAGCGTATTGTGTTAGCCTCGTCGATGGTGAACGGTGAATACGGTGGATATACCGCCGAGAACATCAAGACGACTCCGATGCGTTGACATCGTAAAAACAGATAATTTATATCGGAATTGTCGAATTATAATTGGCACGACACCGCGACATTGTAAAACAACGACCAACCGGAAGTAATATGATAAACAACAACATGCGGGATTCACTCACGGTATGTGGATGCTTATTTCGGCGTGGCATTATACATAGCGGCATGCTACTTCGCCTGATGTGACAACGTATCCAAAGTGTCGTTGTCTACGATCGACTGACATTTCGTAGTTTTGGTTGTCGTCGCTTTTTCACATCCGCGGGAGTACACAGAACCGTCTCGCTTCATTGCAACAACGTACATGTGTTGGGCATGTTCCGAGGACAACGGTAACACTAAACTGTATATCTGTGCGCCTGATCTTCTAACGACAACCGTATGATCGATCTTAGTTAATTTGGATATATGCAGCGGAACTTGTCCGGCGACACGATCCTATCTTACTAGCGAAGGACTGAGTAAACGGATGTCATCCGTGTGAAAATTAGTAGCCGTGTCGAGCATTCGTTATCTACATACATGTACGGGTTTTTGACGTCTCCATATACAAGTAATTGTATACGTGTGCAAAACGAGGAGAACAATCGCCAACGGTAACAATTACCGAGGTGGCGTCTGGCGCCGCTGTTTTTGCTGGGGCTGTCGAAGACGCAGCATGACGTCCGACCTGTTTCCAGCGTACAGAGTCATTACTTCATCAACGACACAAAGAATACACGAACAACTCAATCGAGACAATTGTCTTGGGTCGCACAACAGTCGGTATTATCTTGCCAGATCGCGATAGGACGTGTATATCGCTCAAGTGGAAATGTTGCGTCGCACAAAAGGAACAAAAGGTGCACTCGATCACTAATGACAGTTTCTCTTGCTCGTAACATCGACGACGCTTGTTTGTGAACAATTGAAAATGACGAAAACACGCATTTTTCGTACGGAATACTCAGAAGAAGTGGTTTTCACACAAAAAGTAGCGTGTCCGTTTATGTTAACGCGACCAAAAGTTAGTATAGTTGTAATACTGTCGTCAATTGTTAAGGACTCGCGTTGTTGGAGTCACGCGGTGTTTGTGTAATCGGTGGATTTATTGACAAGACATATTCGAGCGGCATCAGACATGGGCATTCAGAGAAGCAAGCCGGTCGGGTTCGCCATGTTTCTTGTTATATCGCTGCTCACTCTACTGGTCGAGCAGGGAATGACGTCATATCTGGCATACCACCTGTATACGAGCGGCCACATTGCGTGGTTCGCGCTCACATCCGGGCTACTCATTGTGTCGAGCGTCGCCGTCCAGCTGACGTCATACCAGTGGCAGGCGCGCGCCGACGTCGGAGGTCGCGCGCGCTGCACGAAGGCCGTCGCCGTAGCGACGCACGCGTTTCAGTGCGGGATGGGGTGGCGCTACGGTCGCATGACGTTGAGTCGGCGCATCGCCATCACGCGCCGGGAACTCTGGGAGATGTTCGCTCTGCGCACGTTCGCGGCGCTCGCAAACACGTTGCCGCAGCTGCTCGTCCAACTCTACCTGCTCCTACATTCGCTAGGTGGCGCTGTAGTCGGCGTTCCGACGTGGCTACTCGGCGCCACCGTCGCCACATCGCTGACGTCGGCGTGTTGGGCGCTGGCGACCTACCGGAAGCCACTCGACTACTGCTGCGTGATCGGCGCCGTGCCTTCGCCGGGCGCTGTCGCCGTTATGCTGTGCTGGCGACTCGGGGAACTGACGGCCCGTCTGCTCACATTGGCGCTGTTCGCCACCGTGCATGGCTACTGGCTGTTCCTGGTCGTCGGCCTGCATTGGGGCAGCATGCTCGCCATGTGCCTTGTCGACAGACTCGTGCTGCAGCGCCCACCAGCGGCGGTCGCCGACGTCGCGTTGGCGTCGTACGTCTACATCTTCTGCTACATCACGGCGACGTCACGTCCGTCGCGGCACGCGCGCGTGCTCTACCATGTGACGGCGGCGCTCGAGGCCGGCACGCTGCTGCTGCTCTGGCTAGTCGGCGACACGGCGCTGACGTCACGCCACGTCGTCGTCGCGCTCCTGGTGACCGGGGCCTACACGACTGGCGCCGTCATGGCCGTGCTCTACTACAACTGCTTCCACCAGCCGCGTCCGCCGCCATCACCGCACAGGCGCCTCTCGACTGACACGTGTCTGCACCAGTGCATCAACTGTCGTCTCAGCTGCTGCGACAAGCACAGCCGCAAGATGCAGCGGCCGCATGTCGCCACCTGGGTGAACGTGCTGCACGCACAGGCGCAATACGACATCGCATCGAGACTCGCCGGCCGCACACGGACGTGCGGACGACGCGAGATTGGCGGGCCTGCACCCTCCGCGACGCAGTGGTGTCCGGAGTCAGTCGGACCCTCGGCCGATCGCTTCCGGGAGAAACACCTGCGCACACGTGCCTTGATGCAGACGGGTCCAGAGTTTCTCTGGGACAACTACGACCTTCAACTTCCGCCGTCAAACCCAGCAACCTTACGTGTGAAGTGCCAACCCCGTTCGCCGGGCGGCACGGCAACCGCAAAACGATCGCCAGGGGTCGCTGTCGCCGACCAGGGTTATCATTCCGGGATTTCGACGTCGACGAAAGCGACGTGCGCCTCTCACGCGCGCAGCCCGGTCGATGGCGCGGCGACGTACGTTGACGATTACGGTGACATTTGGGGTGACACTTGTACGACGGCGTCGGACGAGTACTCAGCGTACACGGCTACGTCGTACTCCGCCGAAACCGGAACTCTCAACCGCGAGCGCCGCGACCGCGACCGCTACCTCTCCACGGACAGCACGTCCGTGTATTCCGTTAGATCGGGTACGAGCTTTAGCTCGGTGCAGCCGGACTACCAGTTGCGTTCGCTGCGGTTGAAAGAGGAGCGGCAACGGTTTAAGTATGGACTGAAACAACAGCAACAGCGGGCCAATGTCGCCAATATACGTCACCTCTCTTATTCCTCAGATCCGTCCGCGCCCAGCGACTTCACTTCTGGCACAGAATACTACACGGACGGATTCTAACCGTAATATGCATTCGGTATTTGGTGGCTTTTTAATTTATGTGCGATCGTAATATTTATCAAGAAAATAACGTTACGTTTATTTCAGGCCTAGCTTGAGCAATGTTTCGCCAAGGTTTGTCGTTATACATGTACGATGGTGCGTGTTTCTTTTAAACTGTCATTCATCATATGCGTGAATTCTACGATGAGTACTTCGAGTATCCAGAAATACGTTGAGATTATGATTCCTGTGTTTCGTAGTGTGCTGACGTGTCCCCATTATGCTGCAACACACAAACTGTGATGTTCGCGTCAGGACGGGTGCAAACTATTGTACGCGTGTGATAGCTTCAAACACATTACAAATGAGACAATCCAGGCGGTTGCCGAGTGAACGGGTAATAAAAACAAAACTGTCTAAAACATTATTTTTATTGTTCTTTCTTTCTTTCTTCATATCTTTCATTCTTTCTTTTTCTTTTTTCTTTATTTATTTCATTCATTCTTTCTATATTTCTTTAATTCCTCCTATACTAGCTTACACGTCCTACTCTCGGAAATGTTCATATTATGCTAGATCTCATAGATCCCATACCCCTGTATGGGATCTATTATTTCCCCTAGCGCAGGCACCAGGTAGACGAGACCAACGGTGTTTAGCGCCTCTTCCGAAATA